>CM053612.1:98961836-98988807 GCA_028646535.1 Procyon lotor
AGGATCCTGAGACATTGGCAAAAGGATCATTTTCAATACTCATCTTAATATTTTTCTGTGTATTTTCTTCATGAACATTCTAGTATTTCACATTGTGCTTTGCATTCTTCATTATTGTTGTTGTTGTTATTTTTTGCCCACTCTCCTAACTCTCGCTTGTGCTCCCTGGGACTTTTCACCAGCACCCAACTCAGCCAATTAACCCAAAACTCCTCCGTCCGGTGTTTTTAGAGGACCTGGCTTTCCCTTGCTTTTCTGACACTTCTAAATCCCAACAACACCTACCAGGGTCTTTGGGGGAAAAAAGAAAGAAAAGGAAGGGAGCAGAAGGGGAAGAACATGATAAAGCAGAAAGAGAAGCTAAGTTCATGCAGGCGTGTGTGTGCCTTGGAGCTGTCCCTGGCATTGTCCAGGATAATTCTTGCACCAACCCCGCAGACAGATGAGGGTTCCCCTCACTGCTGTTGGTGACCAAACCTGACACGGGGAGAAGGCATGACCTACCCCAGGTCACAGAGCCCCCAACACCCCATAACCCCAAGTCTCAAATTCCGTCCGTCATCCTGACTCCTGAGATAATCGTTATAAAACTCTCTCTCAAAACCACCTCAATCATAATGATATTTCACACGGAGAACAGCAAACGAGCCAACAGTATCATTCCTCCCCCCCCCCACAGATCACAATTTGCACAAACAAGGAAAACTTTTAGAGAACCACTCAAAACAGCGTATAATTATGTGCTAGGTTATCACCTTTCTAAGGGCGGCCAACAATTCTTACTTTAGTTATCACACGCTCAAAAAATAATCAGGACAACTCAGAAGGTGGCTGAGCCAGGAGGTGGAGACTTGTCTTAAACCCAGAGTTGATTTTCCCCACTAAATTGCTGGTAACGAAAGAGAGAGGGTCCTTAAAATCGTAGCACAATGTTAATGAAAAGAGACTACGAGGAGGTTAGGAGTATGTTAGTTTTTTTCTCAGCAATTTGCTTCAGCCTTCTCTTTGCAAAATCACTGGAAACGGTCATTAACCAAGCTGGGAGTAGGGATATGCTTCCGTGATTCCTCTGCTTTCCTAATTCATGGGTGATTATTAGCTGAGGGGTTACGTGCACAAAATAATACAAATTAAAGTATGACACTATGAGCATGGAAACTTCGACAAAGAATTATGTCACCGTGTGTGTCTTTTCCCCACATAGTAGGGTTGTCCTTTAGAGTAACAGCCCCTTAATTAACTGTGATTTTTCTTTGTAAGCCACCACAAATACTTGGAGTAAGAGACAGATGGCGCTTAAACACAACTATCTAGAAGCCCGTAATAATGAATTTAGAGTCTCCTATTTAGGAGAGAAAAGAATGGGAAACATAGAAAATTACTGAAAACCTAATTCTAATAATGATCCCCTGGGTACCAACATTGACCCCATTTCCTTTCCTTTGAACCTCCGTCTGCCCCTCTGCAAGTAGCAGCACCAAGTCGAAATATTCCTGATGCTTCACGAAATGATGCATCACCCAGAACGTGAAAACTTCTGTCCGACGTGCTCTACCGAATAAGACAGGAAAGCGTGCAGGCAGCATCGTAGGTTACTTGCAACCACAGGAGTAAAGAGTGTTTCGACAGCCTTACTCAGGACCTTCAAATAATCTGGCCACTCCATTCCCCAAATACAGCCCGTGGCTAATTTTTAGTGTTGTCAGGAAGGGAGAGGGTGGGCTAACACTGTAAAAGGAAGGGAGGTCCTCCTAAATATGGATGTGTACGGACATCGAGGCAGAGACTCTAGAGTCCGGACCCCTTTGCACAGGGGAGATGCAAACAGGCCTCGCAGTGGGAGGCAAAACTCATCACCAACCTTGTTCATCCCCACTCCATGGGCACGTGCCCGACTCTCGGGATTAGACGTTCCTCTAGAATACCAAGAGGAAAACTGCCCAAAAAATATGTTGATGACTACACAGGGGCCACCCACGAATTTTCATGAAACTAGCATTGCAGGGACTGGCTTTTAGCAAACCCATGAAGCTTCTAGAAAACAATACTTCATTTGGTACAAGCTCTCAGGACACCTCTTGAGTACCTCTTCTAGAACATTAAGGATTATTGTCTAATGGACCGGTCTGTAATTCCCGGAGTGTTATCCTTGCCTTAAAAAAAAAGAAAAGAAAAGAAAAGAAAAGAGAAAAGGAAAAACTGGGTCAACATTTACCCATGCCTCACCTTTACGGATTTCTCTTATTACCCAAGATTTCTCAATGACTATGAGCAAGAGATGGAATTCACCTGAGTTTAAATTTATTTTAAAAACCTGTGCCCTCTTGTTGTTACCTCATTTATCAAAGGCTTAAATCTCTCCCAGCTCCATTTGCTTTTACCTTTAAAATTGGAAGACCATTTTCTAGTGTGGAAAATGCAGAGGAAGTCCCATGCTCTCTCCCTAACTGTTAACATATTACCTGCACTCAGGAGTGGGGTTGAGTTTCCTTGGACTACTTACCCAAATTCTACCTCTAAAAATACTTTTTAGATTTTCTTAAGAGTTTTCCACCACCCTGCAATTCAATGTTTCTTTCCATTCTTTTATTATGATCTTATCACTAAACATTTTTAAATGTTTTTTTTTTCTAATTTTCAATATCACCAGGGAACATCTCACCACCCCCAACCCCTGAAACTCCATGAATCGTTTCAGTGTAAAATATACTATAAAATTCTCATTTTACCAAGAAAAAAAAAAAATCCCAGTCATTGCTCCAAAGGACTGTTTACCTTTAAAGCAAAACATTTCTTTTTGTTTCTTCCTAAAATTATTTTTAAACTTTTGGCCGTGGAAAATATCAAACACAGAAAAAGCTGATGTGATGTAGTATAATGAAATTCCAGTCATCTATCGGCTCACTTCCCAAAACTATCAATATTCTGCCATTCTGTGTCATCGACCCCTCTACACATTTACAACTCCCTTGTGGTTATGATTTTTACAGACCTTTTTTGAGATAAAATATGCACACATGAAAATACACCAAAATTATCTGGACTCTATGGACAAATGGAGATACCCTGTAATCCAAAATGCTAATACCATACGAAACACTTACATCTCTTCAGCGAGTTCTCTGGTCTCTATCTGGCCAAATCTCTAGCATCTGCCACTTTTGCCCCATTGCTTTGCCTGCCTAGTTTTGCGGCTCTTATAAAGGGAACCAACCATACAGTACGGATTCTTGAGTATCAGGAGACTTTCATTCATCGTCCTGTCTGTGGGCTTCATCCATCCTGTTGCTTGGATCAACAGGGTTAACCTTTGGATTGCTAAGTGGCATCACATAGCATGAGTCTACAATAAACGACATACGTCCAATGGGTACAAGGAACAGTTTATCTATTCTCTTGTTGTGCATTCTAATTATTTTCAGGTTGGGGCATTTGTGAATAAAGCTGATATTATCATTCTTGCATAATTCCTTTTCATGCATAAACACCAAAGAATGAAACCTCTGAATCAAAAGGTAGACAGACATGCATGTTTCATTTTCCAAGAACAAGCCAACATTACTCCAAAGTTGTTGGGCGTAAGAGATTCAGTTTCTCCCATGAAATATCTATTGTCAGGTGTTTCTGGTTTTTTTTTTTTTAATTTTAGCCATTCTAGTTGCTATACAAATGGTGTCTCGTTGCACTTTTATTTACTTTTTAAAGATTTTATTTATTTATTTCACATACACAAAGATAGAGATAGAGACTGCGCCTCCAAGCCAGTGAGCGAGAAGGGCAGAGGGAGAGGGAGAGAGAGAATCTCAAGCAGATTCCTCAACGATCATGAACCCCAACCTTGGGCTCGATCTCACGACCCCGAGATCATAACCTGAATTGAAATCAAGAGTCAGACACTTTTCCGACCGGCCCACCTAGGTGCCCCTCATCGCACTTTTAATTTGGGTTTCTCAGATAACTAACGATGTCCAACACATTCTCATGTGCTTACCAGCTGTTTGTGTATCTGCTTAAAATAAAACTTTTCATTTCAAACTGTTATACTGAAAGTTCCCCAGAATAATACAGTTTCTTTTTTTGGCCGCAACCTGCACTCCGTATTGCTAACATTTTACGTTATAACCATGGCATAATTATCAATGAAGAGAAATGAACACTGATAAAATGTCAAGTAGATCTTATCTGTTTAAAAGCATTTTAACAGGTAAAACTATATGGTTCAAAACAAAAAGTATATAAAAAGACTTATATTGAATAGTCTCCTGCCTCCTTAGACCTCTCCTCCATTTCTGGCTACCGCCCTTCCAGAGACTTTTAATTCTTCTATATTCAAATATGAATACACAGTATTCTTTCCCCGTCCTTGAAGAAAAAGGAGCAGCATGCCATATAAACTCCCCTGTCCCTCACCTTCTCCACTTAACACCTTTCTGGAGGGCAGACATGATCAGTGCATAAAGCAATTCTCATTCATGTGCCGACCTCATGGAATGTCACTGGCAAGATGTCCTTTCGTTTATGTAACTGCATGCATTTTTTTAAAGATCCCTCCACCGTCCTATTTGTCAGAGTGATCTTCTACGATGGTGTTGTCAGAGCTGCACTCGGTGTCAGATCATAACCGAGTAAGTTCTGACGCGGTGAGTATGTCTTGTTGACCTTGTGGCGCTTTGCTCATCGTGAGCTCTGACACAGGAACCCACAAGGCACAAATATCGGCTCCTTCATGGCAAGGGGAGAAGGACCCTGCTAGAGTCTACACAAAACAGAACGCCACACAGATGACCCCAGCTCATCTGGTAGACTTCCTACCACTGACCAGCTCCAGCATCTGAAGGCTGGTAAGACACCAGAGGGCACCTTCTGCTTTAAGCCCTTGGACAGGTGTACCTGGCTTCAAGGATGCAGAAGGTCCCCTTCCACCTACCCCCACCAAGAGTAGGTCTCATCATCATAAAAGAATGACGTCCCCTCGTCTGGTCTGCAGACACAAAACCCTTGGGCCAGCCTATGCTTGGTCACTCAGCTCTCATGTGTGGAAGAGACTTCGCAGATCTTGTCTCCTACAAACACCAGTATTCACACGATCCTGAGATGTTACAGATGGCCTTCTGGAACTAACAATGCCACAAAGTGAAATGACTACGGCGCCATTAAAGTTTTTGTTAGTAAAAGAAAGCAGAAGGCGAGCGTCAAGTGCAGATTCTATCAAGAGCTGGAGGATTTGAACTATTTTTAATTTAAGCTTGATGTGGTGAGTTTAAGCCTGGGAATAAACACAATTCACAAGTCGGTGGGAAATAAGACTTACAAGACACTGTTTCACAGAGCAGTCAGGAGAGAAGTTACATTCCTGCTGTTTTCCCATTTATTTAATCATTGGACTGCAGGCTTTCTTATCCGACCCCCCCTCACTACTTGAATTGAAACAAAAGAAGACATTTTTCAGTCTAGATGGATTAAACCTACATCTTACTTTTTGCAAATGTGCAAATGCCTGGAACAATTTGATTATCATGTGTTTGGGGAGGTTGAAATTTAAATTGTTTACTAAGAGAATACCATGTGTCTGATAAATCCTTTACGTGTGGATATGTTCTGGGTCTACTGAAGGAACTCAAATACTATACATTCTCTATTGTCGTCTTTTCACGGTTTACTCTAAAATTGCAAAGGGAAGGAAGGAAGAGAGGAAGGAAGGGAGAAAAGGAGGGAGGGAAGGCAGAAAGAAAGCAACAAAGATCTCGTTACAATTTTTTGACGCTGTCCATGGTATTTATAAATTTTTAACGCTGTCCGCAGTATTTATAAAATCAAGATAGCATCCAGCAAAAGACGGCCTGTTCAGATGGAGATCTACTGAAGGACTACTTGCAGACATGCGGGAACTTGATAAGATAAGGAAGCAGCAGCCCCCTTGGCCAGCTGGTGAGCTCTCACAGAAAAGCAGCAGAGAGGATCACCAGTGACTTCATGCTCCCCTCTTTGAATGTCCTGCCAGCAAGGCAATATTCCCCAGCAGTCCAACGGATAGTAGGTAAGGACTATAAGATGGGTTCACGCAGTCCACCCCAGCCATCCAGAGCCCAGAGGCTGCAGGGGAATGGACGGAAGGAATTTCGAAGTGGAGAATGTTTAGCACAATATGCAAACACGACTGCAGACTGGCAAGGCTGCGTCATTGCCACTAGACACTGGGAGGCTCCAATCACGCTTCACTATTTGTAACCGAGACTGTCCCTAAGGGGACCGTGCATTCCGAGGACAGGGAGCCCGCCAAGATGAGTTTATTTGCTCGCTCACTATTTTCTTCTTCCGTGTTAGAAAACGAATGGCATTGTATTTTCATTTTCTTATAGCCCTGGTACCTATTAGGACATAACCTGCTTATCACAGAAGTTCAAAACAGAGGTTCAGGGAAGTAGACTGAATTCAGCAATATCCATGTGAGACAATGAGACACAAGGACAGACCCCAATCAACAGATGGCCTTCTGTGCTAATTGCATCTCCACGGCACACACATTTGCTCCCACAGAACCCAGTCTGCAAACCGAAGGTACAGAATGCGCAGCTGCCATCAAAAGTGGCATCTTTTCCCAGTTTATGGGAGGAAGGGATGCCTAAGTCAATGGTTAATACTTGTCAGTTTTAAGTTTTCCTTCCAAAATCTTTTCTCAAGTCCCGGGAATCTGCTACTGCATGTCTGCTCATAAAAGACAAGCCGCTCTAACCGAAGCAAATAACCAGCCTCAGGAAGAATTCAGAACCACCCTATTAAAGATAATTGTGTCTGTGGCTGAGGTTTGACATTGCATAGAGAACATGGTCATATTTTCTGATGATAAAATCTCTCTTAAGTACTTTTTCATGGGATTAAAATATCAACATCCCGTAAAGTCCTGCAAAGACCATTGTGCATTTCAGTTTCTCAATTAGGTGGAAAGAGTTTAGAATCACGCTCGTGAGCATGTCAGGGTCTCCCTCTGATCTTCATGGAAAGCTCCCATCTGGCATACAAATCAAGAGTAAGATGCCCAGAAGCATCTTATTGAGGAGAGGTGCTCCATCTTCTCTGAATTTCACCCAGGCTAGATTTCAGCCAGCCTCACTTTGTGCTTCTTATAATTTATATTATGAAAATGGAGGTCCTTCAGTACAAAAATGTATCAGTTTATTAAATATGCATTTTCAAACAACATACACTTATGACCCCCTCCCTCATCCTGCACTCTTATAATTTGGTCCACCTCTCTGCACCTGCAGAGTCTCTCTCTCTCTCTCTCTCTCTCATGTTCCCCCTGGGAAAATGTGTGCCATATTCTTATTGACTCATCGTTGACCAAGATCTGAGACCAGAGAGAGTCCCATCCTTAGAAATAAGAAGATAGCAGAATAATAGAGTTAAGAGGAACACCTGCCAAGCAAACCACCATATATAAGCCAAATAAAAGCACGGAAAACCAATGGGATTGTCCTACCCCTTCACATAGCAAATATTTACTGAGTCCCCACATGTGCCAGAGACTGTCCATGGTACTGAATATAAAAGTGAACAAAAGCAGACAAAACCCTTGCCTACTAGGAGCTGACTTCTAGTAAGGGAAGACTGCCAATAAACATAATGAATATACAGGTTATGTGGTCTATGAGAATAGGATCAAAGCTCCAGAGGAAAACAAAGAAGGACAAAAAGGTAGGGTTGGCCCTTAAGATGCATGCACTTAGGTTTTAACAAACTTTTCTTATTTGTTAATATTTATTATACTCCCTTTGTTTACTTTTAGTCTTAAAGAGAAGAACCTTTAAAACAAAGCACTCTATGCAGAAAGCAGGTATGGTGTGTTTTCAGGGCACCCCATCTGAGGCATCTGAGGCACTACGCATCCATCCTGGGGCTGGTCAGCATGTAGGAGCAGTCAAAGACAGAGAGCGAGACTTTGCAGCTTTATTTTCTGCATGTTTGAGCCACTGCACATTTCTTTAAGCATTAAATTAAAAAATTAAACAAAGAGCAGAACTCAAATTGAATTTGTGCCTCTCTGGCTTGGAAGCCAATTGGAACAGAGAAACATTCCTAGGATTTTAAGTCGACGTTCGCTCTGTCCCACAGAACATTATTCTGAGATGATGGGCACCTACTAACCACACGAAGCTACTGAGCATTTGCAAGATGGCTTAGTGCAATGGTGGAACCTACATTTAATTACTTTAAATTCAATTACCTACACGTGGCTAGCAGTTACCAAAGACCCAGGTCCACATACGCCTGCTATCTGAAGCATGTGACTATGTGTCTGTGATGCTCCATGTCCTTCTTATTTCTGCTCAGTATTTCATAAAGAATCTGCACACAAACCAACCTTTTTCCAACCCAGTGCACTTGAGTTCCGTTCAATTTCATTATGCAAATGCCAAATTAAGTGTTAAGGCCTGCAGACCCACAGGTGATGGGTTCTTGCCCTGGTGTGTTTCTGTGACTCCTTGGAGCACATGCTCAGATCCCAGCTCTTCCACACCCCAATGCATCCCATGGCATCAACCAACACACCTCTCTCCTTATCTCTTCTCTACATCCGCAATTTCAGGCCAATTTTAGTCAGGGCGAAGACCATGAAACCCATATCACCAACAGTGTGTTATAAGATCCCCAACCCAGAAAGTCCTTAAAATATGTAACTGTTATCCTTTTTCAATCAATGGAACTATGTCACACCAGAGGGAGAATGAAGACATTCCCACGAAGTATCTGGTTAATAAAAATTCTCCACACAAGAGAAACTGATTTGAAGAAAAAGAACAGTATGTTTAGTCCCGCCTCCAAGATGATGGACAGGTAAGTTACACCCTCACTTCTAACTAAAAGGTAAAAGATAAAGTGGGACGCTGTGATGGACTGACATGGAAAATGTCATCATTTTGTTCACACTCAATCCCACAGAGGAACTCTGGCAACAGGGGAGAGGACATCAGCAGGACTGGGGGGGGCGCTGAAATACTTCAACTTGCACAGGATTAGTCTTTGGGAAAGCACCACCATCAGAGTCCTGTTCTTCATGCTGCCTTCAGAAGCCTGAGTCTCAGTTAACTAAAATGGAATCTGATAGGACATGTGCATTTCACCAAGCCCATGCCCTACGGTTGCAAAGGAACTAAGGTTAAGGTTGACTCTTGAATAACATATGGGGCCGGGGTCCCTCCTGGCCATGGGATGCATTGGGGTGTGGATGCCATGGGATGCATTGGGGTGTGGAAAAGCTGGGATCTGAGCATGTGGTCCAAGGAGTCACAGAAACACACCAGGGCAAGAACCCCATCACCTGTGGGTCTCGGATCCCTCCCAGAGTTTACAATCCGTGTATAACTTCTGACTCCCTCCAAGCTCAACTACTCATAGTCTACTGCTGACCAGAAGAAGCCTTCCTGATAACATGAGCAGCCCATTAACACATACGTTCTAAATTGTCTGTCTTATATACTACATTCTCACAAAAAAGTAAGCTAGTGAAAAGAAAAGGTGCCTAAGAAAATCATAAGGAAGAGAAACTAAATTTACAGTACTGAAAAGTACCTATCAAAAAAGATCTGCATGTTGGGGCGCCTGGGTGGCTCAGTCGATGAGCACCTGCCTTCGGCCCAGGACAGATCCCAGGGGCCTGGGATCGAGCCCCGCATCGGGCTCTCTGCTCTGCGGGAAGCCTGCTTCTCCCGCTACCATTCCCTCTGCTTGTGTTCCCTCTCTTGCTGTGTTTCTCTCTGTCGAATAAATAAAATCTTTAAAAAAAAAAACAAAAAAACAACATCTGCATGTAAGTGGGACCACCCAGTTCAAATCCATGTTGTTTAAGGGTCAGCCCTTATTTGAAAAAAGTCCTACAGAAGCCCTTTTGGGGGAAAAAAAGTAATGTTAACAAAAAGGACTACCAAAAGAAACTGAAGATACAAGTCGTCTGCTATGGTACTACACTTCTTAATCCAAAACAGGACTGAAAAGTCCCTGAGGTCTCATGATGCGTGTATTTTATTTCTAGGAATATAAAAAGCAAAGTTTCAACATCTGAGATCATGGTCACTGGATGGAGCTCTAGATCCATGCCTCCCTCTGCTCACTGTCCTCTTTTAACCAGAATCAAGACAAATCTGAAGACAGAAGAATCTTCGCGTTGGAGAACGTGATCCAAGGAAGGTGAGCACGGCAGCCAGAAAATACCAAACAGGAGACAAACTGAGTCTGGAAATGGAAACTCATGCAAATACACCATAGAAGATAGCCCAGAGGACTGAGGGAAAGGAACCCAACTGGGTATGTTTACACCATCATGCATAATTTAATTTAATTTAGCATGACCACGTTTTAATTTAATGGGACATGACTGAACTTGAGATAACCACTTAAATGTAGGCAACTTAGAATCATGTCAATACATTAGGCAAATGTTTAAGTCTTAATATCCCTGCCTTTTCTTTTTCATTTTAATAGCGATATAAACATTGAGTTTACAGTTCAATGTAAACAGAAAGTATATTCTATTCCTCAGATTGCTTCCCTAACAGAGTCTACCTCCAGCCACATCTCAAAAAGGCTACCACGTGTTGCCTCATGAAATCACAAACTGTTTAAATTTACTAGTGTTTTGGTATTTCTGAAGAATTTAAGAGTATGGAGCAGGGAACGGGTAATAAACATTTTCTTGGAAAATAATCCAACAACATTTAATGTTCTTGCCTGCTGTGGACAGAGCCCAGAAATAGAATTACACTAGGCACTCCACTGTGACCTGATTTTAAGGAGGGAATGGGTGTGTAAAAATTCTTTTTTGAGACATGATACCACTGTGAGGTTGCACCATGTGTTTTCTTAAAGGGAATCAAAACAGTTTATCCTTGCAAAGATCCTTCAAAGGAGATCCTTCACAGATCTGGAATGTAATGTTTGATTTGAGAACCAGTTAACCTTCCTCCTTCTCTCCCTCTTTACCTCTTTACTTTTTCTCATTGATTTTGTGACCTGACTTTTCTCCCCATAAAAATTGTGGCTTTCTTACGAATGCACGGAAAGGAAAGGGAAAAAAGCAAGATGAAGATCCATGTTCTTGGAACAAAGCAGTTTAAAAACATATCGGATCTTATCCCATTCAACCCAAAACACATTCAAGCAATGTGCTCTCCAACTGCAACTTCTCATGACACTTTCCTGGTGTTAAACAGTCTGAAATGGATGATCCCTCCCCATCCTTCATGAATTCAGTACACCAGAATGGTGTCAGCTTCTACCTCTGTATGTGGTAAGAAAGTCTAAAATCCCAGAAAACAATTGTAATGCATTCTCCAGGTGGATGACTCTATCTCTCCTTCCTTGGATCAGACCTCAGGTGAAAAGCCTTGGTGAAGCTCACACACAATTTGACATTCGATTACGAAAATCCAAGCACAGGGGTATAGCTCAGTGGTAGAGCATTAGACTGCAAAAGCCCAAGCAATTTGTGTGTCGCAAAGGTATAAAGGAAGAAAATGAGGGAAGAAGAAATAGGGAGTTATCACAGTAGTAAGTAATCACACACTCAAACTTCTCAGTTGATGAAGTCTCATTCCTGTTTTCATACCATTAACTAGCTTATACACTCTTGAATAGCCTTCGACTGAACTGTCCATGCAGAAGTATAGAAAGATAGTAAACAAGACAAAAAAAAAAAAAAAGGTGTGAATCTCATTGAGAGACTAAGAAGCAGTGTGTGATGACTTACAGATGCTCCACATTAGCTCAGAAGTGAATTTCCAACTCACAAATCATTTCTGAATGTTAATGTTCTCCATCCTTCACGGTGGGTTTCTGAGCAAATGACTCTTTTCTCACTGACTTGAATTCATGTTGTCTTTAAGTTCCAGAAACAGGAGGTGACTTATTAAAATATAGCCTCGGGGTACCTGGGTGACATGGTCGGTTAAGTGTCTGACTCTTGGTTTCAGCTTGGGTCATTATGAATGTGTAGGCTCCTTTCCTACCAGACGTTCATGGCTCAATTTCTTTTCTCTACAGGCTTTATTTTAAAGAGATTTCTGTGTAGAGTAAATACTAGAGGAATAGTTGACAAGTAGGTTTATCCTCTTAACTGTCTCTTGAACAAAGAGTCTAGTTCTGGGATTCCACAACAGTTAAGGGAAACGAATTTGCTTTCGATGTGTGTCTTGCCATCCAATCTCACTCAGTAATGTGAGATCATAGCATGAATATGCGAAAGTGGGATCTCAGGATCTCTGATAAGAAGGACAGCTGGTTTCCACTGGTCTAGGTTTCGTGTTTATAAAGCGAGTGAAGCAATGTCTACCCTATGTTTCTCTGCAATAGGTTAGGAACACCAAATGAATTACTCATTTTAGTTTCTTAAGTTTTTTTTAGGTAATCTCTACAACGATCTTGGGACTCGAACTCACAACCCAGAGATCAAGAGTTGCATGATCTACTGACTGAGTCGACCAGGCTCCCCACAATACTCATTTTAAAAAGGCTTACACTCTGTAAAGTACTGTGTGATCGACGAGATTTAAATAAATCCCAAAGAGTAGGCAACGAATGATTCTTCTCCCATGAAAGCAAACGATAGTTACATTTCTGATATCTTCCACGTTTTCATAGTTTTGCATAAGGTCTAAAACTATGGATTCAAAGTATGCAGTGTCCGAGTAATTTTGTCAGAATCACTTATAACATGAGTAGCAACATTCTCACGAGGACCCTGTGTGTATTTCTGTGAAACGTGGGACTGGTGGTATTTGGTCGAACACGCCCTCTTGACTCTAATCTCTCTGAACAAAGCATTTGGTTATTCCTCGGTGCCCCTGCCCAGACACCCCATGTTCCCAGCTCAAAGAAGACCATCCTCATTGAATCCTGGCACCAGTGTCTAATAGGGACCCAACTCATCTTGGTATCCTCTCCATGCACCGATCCTTTCATTTACCACATGGGAGCACCACTCAGGGATGCCAACTTCATACCCTATTAAAAACCAAAAACCCAAAAACCTTTCCAAATTGAAAGAAGATGTAGATGCCAGGAAGCCTCATGGAGCTAAAGAGGGCATCAAAATTCCATGATCTTCACGTACATCTGACTTGCAAATTGCTTACTGGCCTCTTGGTTTCCTTTTGTGTGATTCTCATTTCCTTCAAGGAGCTATTTCCTCTAGGTCTTAGGAAAGCAAAGCTGGGCTCTTGGTTGGTGATTTCATATAAGATCAACAAGCAGGATAAGGATCAAAGTAAAATATATTGACTGAACTTTTACTTTATTGATGAGACAGGCAAGTAATGCAAGCAGGAAATAATAAATGTTCCTTCAGTTATGAAGGTTTAAAAAAAAGGAACAACAAAAACAAAAACAAAAAATATGAAGGTTTTAGGGGTGGCTGGGTGGCTCTCAGTTGGTTGACTGTCCAAGTCTTGATTTTGGCTCAGGTCATGATCACTGGGTTGTAGGATCGAGCCCCACATCAGACTCTGTGCTCTGTGAGGAAATCTGCCTGTCTTTGTTTCTCTCCCTCTGCTTCTTTCTCGCACTCTGTTGCTTGGAAATACATAAATAAAAACAATTTTTAAAGTAAAAAAAATAAATAAATATGAAGGTTTTAGAAAGTATCTCCTTACATGTCAAGATATGAATTTGTTGATGTTAAAAAAATGAAATACCAGGGCA
Source organism: Procyon lotor (assembly GCA_028646535.1). Taxonomy (NCBI): domain Eukaryota; kingdom Metazoa; phylum Chordata; class Mammalia; order Carnivora; family Procyonidae; genus Procyon; species Procyon lotor. The sequence continues at coordinate 98,975,529 of CM053612.1, forward strand.
CCTGGGTGGCTCAGTGGGTTAAAGCCTTGGCCTTCAGCTCAGGTCATGATCTCAGGGTCCTGGGATGGAGCCCCACATCGGGCTCTCTGCTCAGCGGGGAGCCTGCTTCCCCCTCTCTCTGCCTGCCTCTCTGCCTACTTACGATCTCTCTCTCTGTCAAATAAATAAATAAAATCTTTAAAAAACAAACAAAAAAAAACAAAATACCCACCCACTTCAATGAAGTACCCGTTATGAATATGTATGGGGTAAAAAGCAACCTCTCTGTCTCTCATACACACACACACACACACACACACACACACACACACCCTCCTCTAGTTTCGAACTATGCATTCTGCATGTAGGTAATGCAAAGACAGAATCGCTGAATATATTCATCTGTGCCACTATCATACACTGGGCCGCAAAGCAGCATCTCTTGGGGTATGTACGGTATCAGGCAGTACACACAGCCAGCATCAAACTTCTAGCCAAGAAATGGTTTGACTCCTATAATGGACATTCCCTGAGCTCAAACAGCAAGGTTAACGTACAAGACTTGGGTTATTACCATCTTCATAAGCATTCAACAGACCTTCGTTTTTCTATCTTTACTACTGTACACATTGTTCTAGCTTTAGCTGGTCAACACACTTATTTTCTAATAACACAATCGACTTTAGGATATGTAAGCAAAAAGAATGCCCAGGGAGATGCACATAGCTAGGTCTATGGAAGGCATATAAAGATACACTCATAGATATGTTTTCAGGAGAAACTCCTAGAACAACAACGAAGCAGCAGCCAGATGCAGGAGGAACTCCACTGTGTCATCAGGAAATAGCATTGGGCAGCCACCACGTGGTCCACAGAAAAGCAAGTTTGCACCTCAGCCATGGGAGAGGCTACAGTTGGGTTTCCTTTGTATCATTTGCTTATCAAAATCTACGACACAGAGTCAAAATTTACAAAGAGACGATGCATAAAATGAAGAGATGGTGCTTCCAAGGTTGTGAGCAACCATGAGTGTCATATGTGTTCATACTACAGAGGATCAACCCATCACTCATGGCCATTAGCTTGCAGGTGGCAGATTTAAAGACAAACAATGGGTGTATTGTCCCTTTGGGAACCTTCAAAGACAAACGATTGGCTGGGTTAATCATGACTGATGATCCTTATTTGTATATTTCTGGGATAAATTACATGTCACAGGGAAGTTTGTGAATTTAGCTTTTGGCATTTGCCCTTGAGAGAAAACCTGCTAGATTGATAGCTAAAATCTTAATTGCTACTCGGGTAATTAAGCTATCCTCGGAAACTCAGACAACTTTACAAGACAGAGAGGAATTAAAGATGTTTGCATTGCTCACATAAATAAACTTAATGGGGGTGACCACAGCCATCCCACTGCAGAGAGAGGCAAAGGAATGAGAAGAAAAATGAGAAGAGAGAAAAAGAAGAGGCAGCTTCTTTCATTAAGAACAATATAGAGCTAATTTTTCTTAAAAGAAAACAATTCATTTTGGTTATGTGAGCTACTTTTTTTTTTTTTTTTCAATGTTAAGGAAGCAACTTCCTTGTTTTCATATACAGATAAAGCATGCATTTACTAGAAACCAGTTACGAAATCTGGCACCTTCCCGATTTGCTCTAGAGTACCATGGCTCCACGGCGTATGGCATGTCTGTTTCTTCTAGGATGTCTGCTTCTCGGCAGAGGCGGAACCGACTACAGTCTCCAGCGCGGGGCATGTCCCTACTCCCAGCACTTAGCATCCATTCACAGCACATGGCGGAAGGAAGTAGGCACCTTGGTTTGTGATCCTGAAGGTTCTGATGCAAGACCTCTTCCTCTCTGTTCTTCAAACCAGAGTACCTCCGGGTTGCATCTTTGTGTGGAACACCGTCCCGTACTCAGGATTTTCAGCAGCGTCCCCGACCTCTGACCACTAGATGTTAGTCACACCCTGCTCCTCCCCCTGCAACTTGGACCTACCAGAAAGGTCTGCAGGGATTACCAAATGTCCCCCAAGGGGCACCACTGCTCTCCTGCATTTGAGGATCTGCTTTCAAGATGTAAACTCAAAGCGAAAATATTTCGTCTTGGTACGGCTCTGTTATATTGGAAGACAGAGAAGAATGAATGGGCTTTATTTGTTTTATTTTGAAATTCAAAATCATTACAAAGTGTAAACTCATCCCTTGGGGACTTTCCCTTCAAGCTGATGAAGACAAGAGTCCGATGCATCTGGCAGAAGGAGGATGGGGACATTCATATTTTCACTGCCCTGTTCACCTTGACACGACCTCTGTCCCATTGACAGAGCAGGCAGGCAGCCGTAGAGTCTTACCATCTGCTTGCATCTAATTCACACCATTTCCGTCTGCGAAAATTTTCTCCCACATTCAACAAATGTCTGATTTCATTTTTACTTTTTTTTTTTTAAGAAAGATTGGACTCACTAAAATATCAGAAGACACAACCACAGTAGAAGATGAGGTACTATTTTTTATTTTCCAAATGACTGTGCCAGATTTGTCATCAGGCAACCAAATTACATCCCTTTAACACTCAGAGAGTTCTTGTGAATATCATGGTCTATTATGCGTTATGACGCATAAATCACTAATGAATTTAAATATTAAATAAAGAGTTGTGTCAATGCTAGACGTCTTTGATTCTGTATGGATAAGTCTTCCTTTGAGGTCTTGGTGGGAACTGACGATCTGACAAAAGACACAGCTATGGACTGGCCCCTGCAAAACGGCCACCGGAAATGATACATTTTGGTTGGGTAGCATCCGGAGGGCAGGTGGGGCTGGGCAGAATTTATCAGGGAACCTTGTTTTTTCCTTTTTCGAAGACTTCACGCCTAGCTCTCCTAAAAGAATTACTCCACACAATGCATGACACCCCGGGGGATTCCAGCGGTGAGTAATTAATTTTCCTGCCTGAGTTATGAGACCATTTGCAAGCTGTTTGGAAACCAAGTCATTGTCCTTTGAAGTCATTTGTTAAGACTTGCTTCCAGTTGTCATTCAACACGATGTACACCATGGGAGATGTCTATTTTATTTTAAGTATTACCAGTTGGTTGCAGGGCGGATCAATTTCATGCACTGCTAGTAAGAAACAAGACCTATTTATGAGGGGGGCAAGAGTCTCCTTGATTATGTCTAAGCCTTATAGGGGTCTGTGCAAAGCCAGCACTCCTAGGGGCTCTGAGAGCCTCATTCTGCTTCTGATCAGTCTTTGCCTGAACAAACACACAGTTTGTTTGCTCTCAGTGATCAAGGTTCAGTGTGTTCTGCCATATTCTCCATGGTGTCCCTTTTCCTAAGGACTGGACCATGACAGCAGTGGAGGAAGGTGATCATGAGAGACCACCACGACCCAACATTGTCATTCTTGCTACATGCCAGCACTTTCATACTTTGATTGGATTTCTTTACATTTTTTCTTTCCTTTGTGGAATGCTCTAGCAGCTAGCAAAGTAACGAGTGAGAAAGTGTAGAAGATCTCCAAATTATTAAGGTGTGCAGGGCCTTTCATGGCAGGAAGTATGGATCATAGGACTACATATCATAGCATACACATGCGAATCCAGTGTGGTTATGTTTAATTAGATTTTCTATAGTCTGGACTGGAAGAACATCCCTAATTTTCTCAACCACACTTGAGATAGTCCCACTCAAACCACACCCCTCTGAGCCCAGGGGAAAGTTGTTCTTTGAGCCAGAATCTGGGCTTTGGCCTTCAAATCAAAGAACAACAAAACAAAATACCCACTGTTCCTTCACACTGTTGCAAATTATTACACTAGCACTCAGGGTTGATTTCTTTACATTTCCTTACACGGATTCACTCTAACGTGAAGATTTAAGAAACAAACAAACAAACAAACCCACAAAGCTAGTGTTCTCCAAGAGAGAAGGTGAGTTCTCCCTTGGATCTCATATCCTGGGGAGGATACTATGGGTTCAGTTGTCTTCTCAGAGCTATGGACACAGGATGGGACAGCAGCTCCACATCTCTCTGAGAAAGGGACTTGAAGTATTCCAAATACAGAGACTAAGATAAAGAGATACAGAAAGAAGAAAGCCGCTGGGCATGGGATAATGTCAGTAAGTGGTAGAATCAGCATTAGAAACACAGATAATGTGTCTATCAGGATCATGCGCATAACCAGCACTCATAGACCCCACCACGAACTTCTGTCCACTACCCACTCACTGTTGGTTCGATCTGGTTATGTCCAGCTGAATGTGCTTGTGGTTTCCAAAGTATTTATTGAGTAGCGATCAGATGTCAGCATCTGTGTGAGACCCAGGGTGATCACAGACAGACACAGACTGAGCTTCATACAGTGCACAGTCGATGGGGTCAATCCCTCTTCTTTGCCTTCCATATTTTACCGTGAAGCCAAAAGAAGTTCCATCTAAATCTATGGGCCAATTTTCATTTGAAATGGTCAGCTGAGCTTTTAAGGCTTTCAAAGCTCTCCATCACCTTCCCTGCTCTGGACTCTTCCAATATTGAACCTATTTTGAGCTACCATTTCTGTTCCTTAGGTCCCTGACTTTTTCCATCTCCCAAAACACCCTTCGATCATTATCATGGACCCAGGCACGTTCCTCCAGTTGCTGAAGAGTGAGGAGGTGGCTGAAGAGATTGTAGCTAACGAAAATCTAAAAATGAACTGAATAAAGATAAATATGTGCTCACCTAGCCAAAGGAACAAAAGTATTCTAGACTAATAGGTTGCTATCCTACCTTGAATCTTCACCCTTCAACTACAACCTAGACCTTCAGAACATTCTTTTGTAATGTGAATCACATGTTCACTTTTTTAAAAAAGATTTCTGTTTATTTGAGAGAGAGAGAGAGCAGGCACATGAGTTGGGGGAGAGGTAGAGGGAGAGAAGCCCAAGCAGACTCCACGATGAGCATGGAGCTAATGTGGGGCTCAATCCCACAACCCCAAAATCAGAACCTGAGCTGAAATCAAGAGCTGGATGTCTGACCAATGGAGCCACACAATGCCCTTCATTCGTTCACTTTTATTGATCACACACACTGAGCACGGCAGCATGCTATTCACCAGGAGTATCAGGGCTGATGTTTTAAGTGTATTCAGGAAAAGTCTGTTCCTCTGCAATGGAAAACACAGACCTTATTTGTTGACTTAGATCAGTCTTGAAAAGAAGTTCTGCCATTTTTTTGTTCTTTCTATATCTTGATAGATGGTTTGTGTTTCTTTCCAGAACTTCAGTGGTAATGTGAAGATCAAGATCTGTTGTTTTTTTTTTTTTAAAGAAATGCCATTCATTGCATTGGATGAACACTGCCATTTCAATTGCCATTACAATATGGAAACGCCCAAGGTAAGGCAGGGTCTTTGTGCCCTCTTGTTGCCTCTCCTTTGGGGTAGTTGTAATCATGGAGGAGGATGGAAGAAGAGAGAGAAAAGGAAGGGAAGTGAAGGGGAGGGTGTAGCATTTAGTGATTCCCTCTGTCAGCCAGGCATTGTGCTAGGAAGGAATTTGGGATACTCCAGTCATTACATAGAGCCCCTGCCTTCCATGGTTAATTCTCCTCTTGAATCCAGTACCTTTGATTGATCCACTTGGCTAGAAAACAGACACCCAAGGGTATCTGTCTATCTCGTTATTTATTTAAGAAATTCCAAGTATTTCTGAAGGATGGATCACTCAAAATACTATCTCCAATCAATCTGAGATTGTCGTGTTGGATAAACCTATGAATGCCTCTTTTTAGGCATTATAGTGGAAAATCATGTTCATATTGTAAGATCATTATTGCTTAGTCATGCCATTTCTCTGCTTGCAGACAGGTCAGTAATAACTTCACCATATAGGGTCTATTTATGATGAGCTAGGTGTTTTACATTTCTCAGTTCTTTCTACCTTAGAATGATTCCCTAGTACAGAGGGTACTATTTTCACCATTTTACAGATGAGAAAACTTAACCCACAGAGATGTTCAATAAATTAGTCAGCTTGTGTATGACAGAATCAAACACACATCTGTGTGTCTACATTCATCCCCTCCGTGAATTACTAAAGCAACATGCGCACATCAGTAGAACTAGGTATGCTAGTTAGGCACCGGCATGCTGTCTAATTCCTTGAGTTAACCAGCTCTTCTGCCACCAACTAGCAACAATGATAGAACTACAAGTCCATCTACGTACCCAACATTCCTTATGCCTCTGGCTATATCAAAAGCCAAGACTGACAAAAAAGAAAATAAAAATTCAAGAGTCTTCAAATTCCTAACGAGCAAAAACCTTAAACACAGGACACATTCCATAAATGTCTGCAAAGAGAATCAAATTCTAGTTGAAGATCAGTCGTTCCTTCTATCTACCCAGCAAAAGTCTTTCAGAGACTAAATAAAATCTTTTCCCTAATTATTAGAATTCTTTTTAAAAATAAGTCTGTGCTTTTAGATAGCTATTCTTAAAAAAGAGAGATTTCTTTATTTGAGAGAGAGAGATCACGTACACACACCCACACACACACAACAGGAGGAGCAGAGGGAGATGGAGAGAAAATCTGAGAGTCTGCACTAATCATGGAGCCCAATGTAGGGCTCAATCCCATGACCTGAGCTCAAACCAAGAGCTGGACACTTAACTGACTGATCCACTCAGGCATCCTTAAATAGGATTCTCTTTGTGTCAATGTACGCATTCCAGGGTTCTAAGAATATACTCAAAACTATTGCTTTCTTGTTTATGTACAACAGATCTGTTCTTGCCGGCAACATACAGTATAGTGCCTGTTACTTGTATTAAATGGGGAGAAGAGCTATATATTCCAGCTCCAGAGAGATTTGCAGGTGCTTCTTGTACCACTCCATTACAGGCTAAATTGTGGGTACCCTGATAACATGGTGGGTTAGCTTTGAGCTAGTTTGGAGGTACAGAAAGAGCCAATCATCTTGAAAAAGGGACTGAAGAACAGTAGCAACAGACTTGAATACTGGCTCAGAAATACATACCATGCAATGGACAATGGTTTCCATTGTTGCCATTGCTTTTGGTGGCTCAACCCAAAGCAAGTTTCCTTGACCAGAAAAGATCTCACTTAGGTGCATTAAAGAGTGCTGGCTGGAGTCCCTGAAGGTGTGAGTTTATGTATGTGCTCTGCACCTCCTAGTTCTACAGACCTATGCGAACCACCAAGTTGACTGGTCTTTGTCCCTCAAATCCATCCTATCCTGGTCTTTGACTATCTCTCAAAACCATCCTAGCCTGTATTCAGTCACAAAGTCTGATATAAGTCCAATTCCCATTTAAGAATCTCTAGTAATTTCTCAGTTTCTCTAGGATAGACATAGAAATCCATTACACTGCTGCCCAACCTAGGTCTGGAATTTGCTGCCACAGGGCATTTGCATATGCAATTTCCTCTGCTGGAAGAACTGTCCAACCATCTTCTCCCAACTAGACTATATGCTTCCAGAGAGCAAGGAGTTGATTGGTTTTCTCCTCGCATTTGTAATCTTGGTTCATCTTGGTCTTTACATCCACAGGAACTGGCACAAGTTAAGTGCACCTACTTCAGGATTTTTTTTTTTTTTTAGAGATTTTATTTGGAAAGAGAGAGAAAGAGCATGAGAGGGAGAAGGGTCAGAGGGAGAAGCAGTGTTCCCGCAGAGCCGGGAGGCCGATGTGGGACTCGATCCCAGGACTCTAGGATCACGACCTGAGCTGAAGGCAGTGGCTTAACCAACTGAGCCACCCAGGCGCCCCCCCCCCACTTCAGGTTTGAGCAAACACACATACACATACAGAAGGCAAGTAAAGGTATGTATATTTTTCCTACTATGCTTATTTTTAATCACCTGGCTCATAAGGGTGTTACATATATGTATACAGAACAAACAGTAGCTTTAATTAATGTAATTATTTTATTGTCAGAGTACATGCCTGGCTAGTTATTATCAAATGAGTTTGATTAGGTGTCCTCCAAAGAGCCTGAGTGGCTTCCACCATCCATCATTCCACAGCCAAGTGGGCCTCGTTTTCTTTTTGTCCTCCTTGGACCCATTAATCATGACAGATCTTGCAAGGGTAAATTGAATATACAGAAGTGCAATTCCAATTCTGCTCACAAACATGCAAACAATGGAAAATATTTCCTTGCCAAAATGGGTCACCTAGCTGGGCAAAGTGATGCTCATCACCATATGCGTTAGCCTTCAGTGCTCAAGTCCTATCCAAAAGGGACAAGGAGAGGGAAATCCTAGCCTTCCCAGAGCCAAGCCAAGGGAAGGGGGGTGAGGACAGCGAAGCACTGGCCTTGTGCATACAATTTAAGGAGGCACAAAAAAACTCATAAAAAACTTTTAGAGTTTAAGTCAAAATTTGTGACATTAAGATCTAAAAAACGATTTTTACAAGAATCTGCCTTGAGTAGGCATTTAGTGTACTACTCATGAAAGTGGGCTTTATGCCCAGAGGTCTGCGGAGGACGTATTTTACACACCCAGATGGGAGAACTTTCATCTGAGAATAATCCTGTTGAAGAGGCAGACTCTAGTCATCTCATAAACTATTTTAATATTTCATAATTAACAAAATTAGGGCAACGAAAACTTCACAGAGCTCTTGGGTGGCACTGTGTGCTGTCAATGTTTTTGTCAATGTTCATGTTGAAATTTCACAAATTGTATACCCGAAAGCTGACCAAGATCATGTCGGTCACATGTCCTAGATTTCATGTCTTCTCTTTGTATATGTACAAAAGGATCTCCCCCTGCTAATTAGGGTTAGTAAGAGTCACTCTTCTTAAACAATCATGTCTATAGAGCATTAGTTCCTTCTCGAGATCTTATGTTTATGGTCTACAGGGCATAATTACAATATATTTTCATATATGTAGACCTCAACTCCACGATTAGTTTTCAAGCACTTTGTGCATTAGAAGGTTTAAACACATCCATAGCCAAATTACCCTGGTTTGAAAATAAACTGTTAGCAAAGTGTTTACCACAATATTAGGATACGATCTTTAAACATTTCCATTTACTTTCAAACTGAGAAACCCACGGGGCACCCTGCTGGCTCGGTCACTGGAATGAACCACTCTTGGTCTTGGAACTGTGACTTCGAGCCCTATGTTGGGTGAAGACGTTATTCAGAAATAAAATCTTTAAAAATATACTGAGAAACCCAGGATGTAAAATTAAAAACCATGAGTTAACAACATTTCTGTTCTTTGTCATTCTGGTTAATGAATACATCATTCTCGTAGGAATTGTATTGAATTGGAGAAGTTTTTTAAAAATCCACTGTGTGTGAAAATTTCACAGATTTTTAACAGAAGGTAAAAGTGAATTTTTTTTTCTTGGCAGCTGAAAGGAATATAAAACAACAGATTGACTTTCTGGGCATGATTCTCAGGATGAGAAAAATATAGAGTCACATATTGTAGATGAGAAGGAAAAAACCCCACAAACTCTCATGAATCATGTGTAATATCACAATTCTAAGCTATTGAGACTTCCTCACCGGAAAATATATAGTAAGTGGAAGTTGCACATTTGATTTTCTGAGTCTCTTCCTCTCTTCTAGCTTAGTAAACACTTTATGAGGAATATCCCACGGTTTCTACCAGATTTAATAATGTATTTCACCATATTTTAGTGGGTTAAATATGACCACAATGCCGAGGTGATCTGGAAAATAAGCTCCAGCCTAGAATGGTGTCGTCCTTCCAGGCTCTATGACTGGGACATTCAATCCCCTTTTGATACACACTACAATTCTTTGCAATGATAGAAATTATGTGCACGTAAGAAACAGACTTTTCTGCTAGTGCTGTTCTTGGTTCCAAAGATATTGTCAGATTTACTGCTCGGTTTGAGTTTCCCAGTCTGTCTGTCTCTGCCCTTGTAAAGTCCCTGTTTTGTTTCATTACAGTGTATAACTTTCTTCCTTTCACTTTGCTCTCTCTAGTTAGCCATTCGAAATGACCCTTCCTGTATCCTATTCAGGACCAACTACCCTAAATGTCCATGAACATTTCCTCGTCTGCACCCACACGAAAGTTCCTCTGCACTAGGAGGAAGGCTGCTGGTGATCACAGATTTCTTTCAGTCTTCCCAATGGCTTTCCAAAGTGTCCTGTGACAGTAATTGCTAAGAGCTCGCTGCTGAGAGGGGACAGACTTAATTAACATCAGCAGATCATACTCCATATGGCTTCTCCAGCCCACTGCGGGCTCTGCTCTGATGTTCCCTAAGTGCATTCACCTTCACACAGACTCCTCAGTCATTGCGAATGGACCCTTGGTATGCTCAAGCCACTGGCTATTTGGGATGACCCAGCTAGGGCACACAGTGATGTACCAAAGGATACATCAGAATCATTCCTTTGATACTCGCCCACACCACCACTGCATGAAAGACAGCATGACTTGCTTGTTCTTCTAGCTTTGCCAAAATATGTCCAAGGCTGGGTCACGTGGTGTCCTCAGCTATATTCACAAGCTAAACACACTGCCACCCAGCAAGTGTCCTACTGCCTGAACTAAGCTTCTGGGCACTTAAAATCATGGGTGGGAAGGAAGGAAACTTTAAGGAATTGAGAACTTAAGAAAAAACAGAACCTCTATCCTGTTTTCCAAACTGTTTTGGACTCGGCCAGTGAGGGATGAATAATTCATGGTACGCAGACTAAAGACACAGAGTGCCTTGGGTTCTAGGCCTACTATCTTCCATCCTCTTAGTTCCTACAATGACAAACGATAGAAAACACGGTTGTGTAGAGTACGCATCAAAGATTCATACTCCAATGTCCTTTTGTCATTTTCTCTTATTCTGTTTTTTCATTTTCTGTATTCTTAAATTGGACGATTATTTCATTACGTTTAAACTTTTCTACCCTGTCTCATGTATAAATATTTTGTGCTATTAATTTCCCTTTGATTTCATTTTAGTAAGACTTCATGGATTTTCATACTTAACACATTTGTTTAGTCCTACTTTCTCATTTTCACTTTCCTCAAGTAGTAATATTTAGAATTGCATTTTAGGGGTGCCTGGGTGGCACAATCATTTAAGCATCTGACTCTTGGTTTTGGCTCAGGTCATGATCTTGAGGTCACGAGATCAAGTCCCAAGTAAGTCTCTATGTTCAGGCAGTCTGCTTGAGATTTCTCTCTTTTCTGTCCAATCCCCTAACTCATACTCACTCTCTCTCAAGTATACAAGATAAGTCTTTTTATTTTTTTAAAGATTTTAATTTTTTAAAGATTTTATTTATTTGACAGAGAAAGAGAGTATAGGCCGGGGCAGTGGCAGGGAGAGGGAGAAGCAGGCTCCGGCCAAACAGAGGGCCCAACATGGGGCTCAATCCCAGAACTCTGGGATTGTGATCTGAGCCAAGGCAGATGCCCAACCCACCAGGTGATCCACCCAGGTGCCCCAAGATAAATCTTTTTTTTTTTTTTAATTACATTTTAATTGTGAAAAATATGGGATTCCAGCTATAGTTTAATGTGACTTAAAATTTAATTTCATCACATTCAGAGAACAAGACTGGCATATGCTTCATATTGTATTGAGACACATTATGGCATGTGGATACTTTGGTCCATGTTTCTCATTTGAATATGATATGTACTCTCCAATCAAGGGAGCAAAGTTTTATTATTTTCCTATTTTATCACGTGTTACTTGTGCTGTTTAAACTATCGATATATTTTGCTTTAATATTTTAAAGCAAATTTTTTTTTAAATTTTAAAGCAAACCTTTCTCTCTCTTTTTATCAATTTTTTGACTTTTTCTTGTTCTGTTAGTTACTGTGGGGCTGTGACTACCTCCCTGTAGCTTTGATTTTCTTGTATTTATTTTTTTTAAGTTTTATTTATTTGAGAGAGAGAAAGAGAATGAGCTACGGGAGAGACAAAGGGAGAGAGAGAAGCAGGTTCCCTTCTGGGCAGGAAGCCTGATGCAGCGCTTGATCCCAGGACCTGGAGATCATGACCCAAACTGAAGGCAGACATCTCACTGACCGAGCCATCCAGGGGCCCCGATTTTCTTGTTTTTTGTAACATTGTTAGTTGCATATGAGTTTAGATTTTTGAGTACTTTCTTGTTGAATATCTTGTTTTGTGTTATACAGTGTCCTTTGTCTCTGCTAATCATATATGCCTTACAAACTCTTTTCTATAACAATAATAATGACCATCTAGAACGTTTCCATTATTTCAGCTAGTCTAATCTTAGACATGTATCATATGCCCACACACACATACACACACACAAATGTAGTACATTCTAAATTTCATTCTAATAATCTATATTTTTGTAATAGTTCATTTATATGTAGTTACTCATGACAGTAAAACCCGACTATAAAGCAATCAGGTAAAAAAACATGTGTCTACAAGTTGGACGTCAGATATGACTCAGGCAAGTGTGAGAGGCCTGTAAGCCAGGCTTTAAGAATTGATAACCATACCTCCTGACTGTGGTTCACTCACACTGGGTAGTGATTACCCCAGATTAAAGAACACTGGTCAAAGTTTTGGGTGTAATCGTTGGCTGCGGTATTAGCATTGATTGCAGGAGTGATTTAACTGTTTGGTGCCTAAATGATTAGCTCAAAGTGAGAGGATGGGGCCAAGAAAACATTGGAACCTATTCATACTAACCTATTATTTTATTATCCCCACATATCCCTCATAAAAACGTACGTTATAAAATATGGTATATATTTATGTCTTGGCACATTGTAATAAAAATATAGTAACTCAGAAAAAGGTGCTAAGATACGAGTAACTACTGTTCTAGGAATTAGGAATAAAAGTCACCTTTCAGTTTATACACAAATCTGGTCACAGAGAAGGATACTGATACAATCAATATTTTCAAAAAATCTATTATGTTGAGGATAAAATTCTTGGCACAGATGAAATATAATTACTCATTCAAGGAAGAAAAAATAATGTACATTTTTCATTTGTTGAAATATTTACTTATGTACTTTTAAAAGGATAATAGTTGTCAAACTACGACACTGAGATGTAATTGAAAACATTTATAATAGCAATATAAGATTTCTACTTTAATATGTCAACTTTATACACAACTGAAAGCTATTTTATTTTCTGATATTGAAATTCATAATGAAAGAGTTTACACTCGAACTAAAAATGTATGTCAGTAAGTAATGCAAAAATGTCAGACCCCTATCAGCCATGAATACTCATGCTTAAATACTAAACAAAATATCACCAAACAGAATCTATGACCACA
>CM053612.1:98989307-99012223 GCA_028646535.1 Procyon lotor
GCAATCCGGCTTCTGATTGAATACCTTCCCCACCCTTCTACCCACCTTCCCTTCCCCAGACCGACGAGCGTCCTGCCGGCTGCACTTTATTTGACCGTCTAAACTCTCTTCTTCCATTATGTAAACTTGTAAATGTTTCCTGCTTTTTTTTTTCTTTGCACGGACTCACGTATCCTTTTATTAACATCCCTCACCATCAAGTTTCTATTTGGTGATGTTTCGTGCTCAAGGCAAAAATCGCATGGCCCACACCTTTTCGGAGGGCTGAAGTGCTCTTTTTACGGAGGTTTTTGAGTCTCAGCTGACCTCAAAGTACTGCTGTCTGTCATTCTTATCCTGAAATGCGTATGCCTGTGATTTTATAAGAATAAATGATCACCTCTTCAAATACAACTTACAGCTTGTTGACGCAAACTCAGGCATTAGATCTCTTGGTGATGGATGCGTGCCATATGTTCCCTCTAATGTAGCAATAAACACACTTTCCGTTAACAATGGAAGACCCTAAAATACTTAAAAATAACGCAAAAGCATGAACTCGTTTAACAAAAAGTCTAGTAATAAGGTTAACTCCAGGATACACTTGTCTGCTCCATTTTCTTCTAACAGTATATATGTTTCATTAATTATTAAGCTCATGTGCAGTTTGATTGTAAATATAGTTGGATGTGAGAATATATATTTTTTAAAAGATTTTATGTATTTATTTGACAGAAAGAGACCACAAGTAGGCAGAGACGCAGGCAGAGGGAGAGGGGGAAGCAGGCTCGCGGGGCTCGATCCCAGGCCCCTGAGATTATGACCTGAGCTGAAGGCAGACTCTTTAACCCACTGAGCCATCCAGGCGCCCTGAAGATATTTTTTTTTTTTTTACTTATTCCAAATAGACAGCCAATGATGACAGACATTTATCAGATAAATTAATCTGATTAATTTATCAGATTATTAATTAAGTAGGGAAAACGTTTTTCCCTACTGAATTCCACTGTTGGCTTGATTCCATATATATTTAATAAGTATTATTTGGTACATAGTTAATATTGGCATGTATATATGAATTGAGATATTCATGCATCTGTCAGAAGTGTCTTGTTTAATAAATGTGTCCACCTCTTCAGCTGTGGTAGTGTTAAAATAGTATCTATTTTAATAATTAAAAATATTAAATAGTATCTGCTTTAATAATAATCAAAATATGATCTTTATGGAAAGTGTTAATTTCTGGTAAAGTGCACACACAGAAATCACTGCACAAACATTGTCCTTTCTCACAAAAGATTATTGGAATATGAAGTCTATTTAATCCTTTTCCTCCACTCCTCCAACTCATTGGGATTTTATTGGGATGCCTTCAATTTGCATATGTGAGCTTTTATAAAATTAAATATTCAAATCCAGGGCAATGGACTATCTCTACAAATGCTCGGGGTTTATATTTTGTACTTAGGATTTCATAGATTTCTGCATATATATTCTCAATCTTTCTTACTCAGTTTATTTCTATGAAGTGATCATTATCAGCATTATTAGGAGTCGGTAATTTTCTGCATTGTTTTCTATGAAATTATTACTGTTGCAGAGAAGCAAAAATATTGATTGGTGTATTTAACTTGTATTGATGTTATTTTAGCCTGTTAAGATTGACTTAATTTCAGATGGCTTTTACTTCTCCAAGTAGACTGCAGATCAAAGTAATTTTGTCTCATGATCTCATATTAAAAGAAATTTTATCAGGAACTCCTGGGTGGCTCAGTTGGTTAAGCTTCTGCCTGTGGCTCAGGTCAGGATTCCAGGGTCCTGGGATTGATTCCCACATGGGGCTCCTTGCTCAGCAGGGAGCCTGCTTCTCTCTCTGTCTACTGCTCCCCCTGCTTGTGCTCTCTGACAAATAAATCAATCTTGGTTTAAAAAAATGAATTTTTTATCATCTTCTTTCGTGCTTTATTACCCAATGTAAACAAAAAGTTTAATAATAGTGATGAAAACTGATGTCACCGTCTTGTACCCAAACAGAATAGACATTTTCCAGAATCACTATTAGACTTGATTGTTATTTTGGATCAATGATATTTATCATTTATAAGCAGTTTCTTTCTCCATCTGTTTCACTTAGATTTTTTTGTCTTTGGTTTAAGTAGGCTCCATATCCAGCATGAAGCCCAATCTGGGGTTGAACTCATGACCCTGAGATCAAGACCGGAGTGGAGAGCAATATGCTTAATGGAGAGAGCCACCCGGGCGCCACTAGATTTCTTATTGGTAAGGGCTGTTTTATTGACCAATTATCTACGTGACATCCATAGACGTAATTACACAGATATGACTCACTTTCCATTTTTATTGTCATTAATTATGCTGATAAAATTCCCAAAGCTGGAACTTTTTTCTCTTATGAAATTTTGGTTGATTATAGTATTCGTTGGAGCTATACCTGTGTAATGCCTGCCAACAATTTATACAGATGTTCCACCGGTATTCATAAAGAAAGGCATTCTATGTCGTTGTTTTAAATTTTACCATCCAATTTTCTAATTGATGTAATTATACTCATGTATAAAATGAATTGGCATTTTGCATATTTTCTATTGGAGGGTAGCGTATATGCAGCTCCAAACTATACCAGTTTGGCCTAGGGATTATTTTAAGTTGAAGGTAATTGAGAGGCAGACACAAGAAAAGCTCCTCGTGACCCCCTCTTTGCCTAAAAGCAGGACGTGAATTTGCAAAGGTGTCTGTGTGCCCCCTTTAGCAGGGTCCTCGTGACCCCCTCTTTGCCTAAAAGCAGGACGTGAATTTGCAAAGGTGTCTGTGTGCCCCCTTTAGCTGGAAGGGCAAACGGGGGTCCCTGTGGAGGACTTCAGACCCCACTGGCCTGGAGAAGGCACCGGGGATCCTACATGACAAATTATACCCACTAGCCTCTATCCCCACCTGCTGAAGCCCTACAGGGTTTTCCTTTGCCGTTTCTCCACAATACACTGCCCTTTGTTGAAGAGCTGAAATTCTAAGTCACCTGGGGGAGCTCGTTTCCCCTGCCAATCTGGGGTGCATGTTAATAAACTTTTTTGTTTTCCTCTTGTTAATCTGCCTTTTGTTACAGGGTGTGAACCAACAAGTCAGAAGGGTAGGCAGAGAGAAAATTATTTCCCCCCCCACACGGGTGTCTCCAGGATTTTAACCTGGAGCCTCTCCAACTTGAGCTAGCATGAAGGACCACCTGCAAAGTTTCTCGAACGACAGATTCCTTGAGGCCTCACCCCTGCACCAAATGGACTCCGTTCAGTAAGACCGATGGGGATCCTGATTTCTATTTCTAACAAACTTCCAGGTGGTGCCCCCGTCTTGGAAATGCCATAAATTACACTGCAATTATTAATAAGTAAATATAAATCGGCCATTAAACCATCTACTGCAACTTTTAGTAGCACATTTTTAAAAACATTTTGTTTATTTGAGAAAGAGAGAGAGCGTGCGCGCATAAGCAGGGGGAGAGGCAGAGGGAGAGGGAGAAGCTGACTCCCCACCGAGCAGGGGCTCCATCCCAGGACCCCGGGATCATGACCTGAGCCAAAGGCAGACCCTTAACTAACTGAACCACCCCAACACCACACAGATTTTGTGTGTGTGTGTGTGTGTGTGTGTGTGTGTGTGTGTGTGTGTGTGTGTGTTTTAGGCTTTAAGTTTCCTACATTTTCCATGTCAATTCTGAAAGGTTATGTTTTCTCAGGAACCATCCACTTCCCTTGTATTATCCAGTAAGTGGCACTTAATATTGTCCCATAACTCCTCCATTAGATGTGTAAGATTTTCTTGAATTAAGGCACATCTCTGCATTTCTGTAACTTTCCAAATAGTTTGGACGGTTGGTGCTACTTCAGACGGTTCAAAGAAAACTTGGGGAGGTTCATTTGGTGTCATATTAACTTTTTCGATGATTAAAAGGCTGTATTTTCCCGTCAATTAAATCACTTCTTACTAGAGAAATTACTATTATCTGGATATATACCAAATCAACAGTTGGGGAGAGACTTCTCACAGTTAATTAGTACAAAGGTAATCCGTTATTTCCACAAAGCATGTTTTCTGTCCCAAGAACCACATGATCCATACAAATAGACCCGTAAAAATCAGCACACCATAATCAAAAACCAACGGCATTAATCCTGTGCTACAAGGGTCCAGGGTGGACTCCCACGTCTAGATCCTATGATCGAACAGTATGAAACCCTTCACATCCTGAGCCAGCAAACTCATCCTTGTGGGACCTCCACTGGCCGAGCTCAATACCTAACAAATGTTTGGAGAGACTTGGACTGTGGTGGCCCAGGGTCCACGGCAGCAACAGCACTCAGGGAGACCTCTGCTTGGATTCTGACATTGACCAGTCAACCCAACAAGGATGGGTGGATTTTCCAGACTTTGTAGAGAGCCTCAAAATCAGGAACAGTATCCCATTAAATTCCTCCAGGTTAAAACTGGATACAATTGTTTTGGCGGATCTTACCAACCTTCCACACTGTGGGCTGTTCAATGAAATACTCTTCCATGATGAAAATGTGTCAAGGGACTATGCCCATGGGTTCCATGAGAAGGTTGCCCTAAACATATAATGCCTTTCACAAAGTACATTTTAGGAAGACTCTGGCGCCATTCACATCCATCAACCCCACCCAGGTTAAAACTACCTGCAAATGCATTTCCTGATTAGTTTGTGAAAAGCAACCAGACAATAATTGCTTTGCATGCTTTAACTGGTGATGGGTCCAAGTGGTATGAAACATGTGGGTTCAGGAAGTGTTGGACAATCCCTACCCTGTAGCTATAAAGAACAATGAAATGTGTCCAGAATCCACTCCAAGTCCCAAGATGTCTACAGCTTTTCCTTCTGTCTCTACAGCGACGTCGACAAGACAGCGTTTGGTCCGATGCCAACTGTTATCTTCCGTAAAAATTCCATGCCAGGGTACCCGGGTGGCTCAGTCCATTGACTGCCCAACTCTTGGTTCTGGCTAAGGTCATGATCTCAAGGTTCTGAGCTCTGTGCTCAGCGGGGAGTCTGCCTGAGGATTTCTCTCCTCTTTCCCTTTGACCCTCATCCCCATCCCCCCCTTCCCCTCTCTAAAATAAATAAATCCTTTAAAAAATTACAATGCCAACTTGATGCACTTCCTTCTCCCAATCAGACCTAAAATCCCCCCAAATCACTGCTGAGATGATGTTCCTTGCGCTATTTCTTCTGGTTATTGAATATCTCAAGGTGTTATGAGCCCCAATTTTCACCTCTTATTTTGTTTCTAGTATTAACTGCTCCCTGTTTAGGACCCTTTATCCTTATTTCCAGGAGACAATGCTAATTTGTAATCAACACTGGACACTTCGATGGCATTTCAAACTGTGCATGACTCTGTCCAGCTCTCTGATTATAGACCTGAAAGTCTTGAAGAAAGGAGAAAACCATGTAATATACATCTTTCTATCACAGTTGTGCAGCACCTCAACATTTTTAAGTAAAATTGAATATTGGTGGATGTTTTTTTTTTCAGGACGTGTTTCTGTTTCTCAAAGATCCTTCATTATAACCTCTTCCTCTGGAATTCTACCTAAAGCATGTTACCAACTTCTCGCCGTATTACAATTCACCATTATTTTATAGCCTTTCTCTAGATTATGAAACAGATGGTCTGTACAGGGTCACTTCTCGATTTTTACGGTTTCACATTAAAGACAAATAATATAGGAATTATAAAGAAATTATGTCTTTTAAACTGTATTCCGTGTTTTCTTTCATTGAAATGGCAGTTTTTAACAAGCTGTTCTTGTTGAGTTGCAACAAGTTTGGTAAATAAGAACATTTGTGTTTTACGCCTGACTGAATAAACTGAGTGAAGACCAAAACAAAGAAAAAGAGAGAGAGAGAGAATAGAAAAGACAAGTGTGTTATATTCTGAGCATCAGATCCAAGCAACAGGATTGCAAGCCCCCAGAAAACATAGAGGTAACACAAAAGACTGATTTCTACAGTTGAAAACATAACTTAGCAATCAAGACTCACACACAAGCACTGAGTGACCACCACGTACGTTCCCCAAACAACCATACCTACTTCTACTAGTCAATCCAAAAACAATTTGTAGAAAACAAATTGTTGCTTCCTCTGAGATTGTAACAAATGCAGGTACACTGTGTGATTTCAATTTTATCTGCAGAGTTTATCACACTAACCGCACTTAACTTAGTGACTGTCACAGGAGTGAGGACCGGAGCCCGAATGAGAAATCTCAGATGTGGCCAAGAGTCCACAGTGTCAAACTCCCCCAGCGGGTTTTCCTAAAAATCTATGTTTAGGAATACCTCCCAGTGGCAATTCTTAAACTCATGTTGTCTGGATTCCTTTTCTCTTAAGAGACCGCTGAAGATTCCGAGAGTGAATCTCTTTATTGCTTTCCACAGTGGGAATTAAAACTGAGACACTTCCAGAATATTTACTTAGTAATGCTATGTGAGAACATCAATGACAGATTTGTAGAAAATCAGCATATTTTACAAAAACAAAAACGTAAAAGGGTGTCATTGCTTTTATACTTTTGAAAATCTCTGGATGCTCGGCTTTGTAAGTGACTGGATTCTTCTATATGCACCTGTGTTCAGTCTGCTGTCATATTTTGTTGGTAGAAAAAAAAAAACCCACAAAAAAGAAAACAAAACAAAAAACCACTCTTTTATGACTATGTGGTTGGAAAACAGGAGTATTCTAATAGCTTCTTCAGATAACTATGGACATTCTTCCCTGATATTACACCCACATTCTATTAACAGTCCTTACTTGAAATTTGGGATCTAGAGTCAGTACTAATCACAGTTTCATATGCTGTTATATTAAAATCCATGGGTATAACTTGCATTTCAGAAGGATATTTTAGCCATGCATGATTGCACAACATGATGCATTCATTATTCACGTATGAAATATCGCTTCCGTATGTTTTCCAAATCCTCTAAATATTTGTACATCGTACTTTGGGTAGAAAGCTCGTGAGAACTGACTGCGCCCACCCTGGACTAAAGATGCGCGACTGCGGCAATTAGAACGAGTTCTCACGGGACTCGGGCTAACCCCGTGGGATTTCGGGCCAACCCGACGCCATCTGCCTGAGGGACCCCGGCGTCCGAAGCGAGTTTGCAGGGTATTTCCACGCAATTCTCATGAGCTTTCTACCCAAATCGATATTAACTCTTAAATGAAACAGCATTGTCATAAAGAAACGACATATAGCAGGGAAGAACAAAACGACAATTCTCACAGTTTAGCATCACTGCATTGATTTGCTCCAAGGTACCAGGGGTCTGTGAATCACACTTCAAGAAACCACAGTTTAGCATCTTAGGGGTCACTGGTTCCCACCAATATTGTTTTACTCTATATAAGGTGTTTTTTTTCTTTCAAATTATTATCAGATAACTGTTGTTGATTTGACCGACTTCTAAAGGCCCACCACGTCTGAAATGTGGAAAGCAGTCTTGAGCTATGCCTGCTCTCCTTCCTGTATGAAGCATTTGTATTTGCAAACTATGCTGCAAACCCCTTGGGCCAGGAAGAATCCTGGAAAAGTAACAGAGTGAGTTGCAAACCTGTTGCAAGGCATAATCATCCTCGAATCTCCAGAGTGAACAGTGGTAAGCTCTCGTGAATCGTTGAGTCATGAATTATAACAAAATGATGGATCTCAAGGAGGTACTGGGTAGAAAAATTGCTTGCCTGGCGAAACTAAATTAAGTTGGGCTCAGGAAAAGTGCAGAATGAAGAGAGGCAGTGTTCATGCCAATCCATCACTTGATGTCTGCAGGGAGGCTGGTGGTGACAGGAGGACTCTTAGAACAGAGTTCTTACAGGAATTCCAAAGGCAACGGAGAAGAGGTTCAGAAAAGAGGAAAATGCAAAGCTCCTAACTTGTATCAACACCCTTTTGTGAGATAACAGGTCTGCACAGTCAATTAACAACTTGGACAGTACAGACTTTTGCTAGTGGCAAATGTTCTATCCCCATCCCAACAGGAGTGACATTACAGATGCTCTGGGGGGCCCTTTCTAGTAACCAAGCTATGGCGGCATTCTCTACGTCTAGAATCCACTCACAGGAAAGGGAACGCATTGGAAGAGTGATGGGCCCTTCCTTCCAAAGAAGCAAATTCCTTTGAAAAGTTTACACTTGATCTTAGCCAAAAGGCCGAGAAGCGATTCTTTTGAAAATTTTAAATGCACACCTCATGTACCTAATCTGATGTTCTTTCAAGGGACTCTTAGACCCTGCAAAGCTTATCCATGATGTCAACTTAAGAATCCCTGTATGAGGGCTATCAGACTGATGTTTATTCCAAAGTTGAATGCCCCTACAATGTTTTCCAAGCATCGTTAATGGAATCATTCTTAACTGACTATGCTGGAAGGCTGCAGCCTTCCCTGAGTGTCTGAGGCTGTGAAGTGTAACTCCTTACACGACAATACATATCCTCTGACTTGAGGAAGTTTCGACTTGGAACACTTAATGTACTTCATGTGGACTATACTTTAAGCAGAAGTAGCCGCCAAAGCAACTCTGAAGCAGTTCAGCACCTCATTTTCCTTGCCGGTCTTCAGCCCATAATTATGCAAATGAAACCTTGCCTTGTGCTAGAACTCACAATTCACACCCTAAGGGCTATGGGTCGACAACTGTTTATTGAAAAACTGCCACGCATGCAGGGCTCTGCCAGGCCCTCCCAATGGGAATGCACCATGCAAATGAAAAGTCAAGGCTCCTAGTAGAAGGGATTTGTGAAAAGGAAAAGACTACCAGGTGTAATCAAGTCCTGAGCCAGAGAGTTGACTGGAACATCAGCTGGAGGTGATAAAGAATTCAGGGAAAAGGGATGTGTGAGCAAGCTCCACACCCTGGTGGAAACTGGAGCTGGGGCAAATGGTTGGGGCAGAGTTACGTAACCGGCTAATGTCTATGTCTGGTCCTTTCGGGGGAAACTGTGTATCGTCCCTGACATCTACGTGGGCACATCATCTGGGGTCTACAGATTACTAGCTTGGTACGTCCAAGGGCATGGCATTTCTTCCAAAGTGAGCATTCTGATAAGGGCATCGGGAAATTCAAGATGAAAAACACAGTATATATCCCATAACACGATGGCAAGGAATTTACCTTCCAGCTAAGGAATTACGTTACGATAGCTCCTTTTCCACTGCTCGTCCAGACTGAACAAGAGATAAGGCATATTTATGCACCTAACTGGACATGCGACTCTTCTATCACATGTCAGATCAACGACCGTAGGAAGGGCCACACTCTGTGTCAGTGACATTATCCAGCGGCGACTGGGTGTCTTCCACTAGCCGAGAAATGCAGTCGATATGTGGATTTGTGTATGGGAGCTTTGGGGAAGACAGATGGACAAGAAGATGCAAGAATAAAGACCCAAAGAGTTAGCTAGCCAACAGAGAGCTGCAGAGATGAACCATCACTAAACAGTGTCGTTAGGCTCTCATATAGGGGCCTTATTGAAAATGCTGGAGAAGCACAGATACGGGGTCGAGAAGTGCCAAGCATCCGACTGACACGCTGCAAATGAGAACTTCATGACAAAGAAGTGAAGACTGAGAGCCAACGTGCCTTCCTGCACTGCGGAAACTACCACATCAAGTGGAAATCGATACAGAAGTCAGTGCTGACAGCTGATGCTGATCTAACACTTAACTGACCCTTGGAGAAGTCTAACCACTAATCAACACGTGGTATGTTCCCGGGTGTGCTTCCCTCTTTAATGGTCTGTGTAATTTGGGGAGCAGGCTACGTCAGCAAACAAGAGAAAAGAGTCAAAATACCATATGTGTTAACAAAGTGAGCATAAGATATATAAGGCTTTAAACTGACAGCAACCCAAAAACCTAACATACATGAAATAAGTGATTTCATTTAAAAGGCAAACGAAGTCAGTCAACTAACAGACAAATAATGAAACACGGGATATAAACCGACCGGGTGAAAGCATTACCTTCCCTGACAAGGACTATCATCTCAGAAGCTGCACTTTCTTCTGAGCTACAGTACGGATATGCATTTCACGGTGTTGTTCCCATTTCCAGGTTTCTTGCTGGAAATGCCTTCAGGACGGTATACCTTGGTCAATGGGTAATTTCCCCCCGGATACACAATGACTAGTGATTTTGTAGCTGTAGTGTACACAGCGGACTTGTATTTCTCAACCCATATACTTAATTAATGACAATTTTAATGGGACAGTCACTCCAATGAACAGAATGTGAAAATGTTCATGGTACCAAAAGGATTGGAAACGTGTCCTGGCCAGTGGTTGTCTATACTGTCATTCTGGGAAAGACAAAAGGGCTGAGTTTGTAGAAAATGCCTTTGATCCAGGAAGTAAGTGGGGTTCATGCATTTTTTATTAGTGAATAACTAAAACCAGCACTTTTTTTTTTTTTCTGTCACAAAGAGAAATGAACTAGAGATATGGAATTATCTAGCCCAGTTGAAATAAATTCACTTCACATTTGGGTTTTAAAACTCGTTAATTTCAAGTTTCTCATTAAGGCCCTTCTTCTCCAAGAGCTGAGTCTGCCCCAACAGGAACTCCCACCAACAGAGTATCCTTCCTTCTCCGTTCATTGAATTCTTTTACCTGCCTGCAATGCCAAACATTACACAGCACAAGAATGACATAGTTGTGGCTAATTCCTAGTCCTGACGATTAGTATAATGCTTGTTCTCTCGTAATATAGAATTCCCTTATTTTGTGCCTCTTTGTCTACAAAGTCCCGACACAAGGCCTCTGAAATCTAGGCCCACCACAGGCTCAATGTTCCCATCTCATGTCTTGGTTTTTACTGCCAGGCATCCTGATGGACAAACCAGGCACCTACTTCCCTCCCACGTGTGCTGGGACTTAATGCCCTTCTTCATGACTTTCTCAAACACAAGATCTCTGCATCTCCTGGACAAAATGAACCAAATGAGCCTTGCCAATCACTGGGATGGAGGCTGTTTCTTCTCTTTGCTCCCGATTTCAGCACCACGGCCGTGGACAGCGGCACGGCCCACCAACCTCCATCCCCAAGCCAGATCCGAGGAGCTCTGGGAGCCAGGAAGCTAACGTCCTGGGGATCGCCGTCAACCCTACCGGATGTGGGAATCAGCCACCAAAGAACCCTCATCTTCATATCCTCGTTTCCCGACAAATTTTACCAAAAATGTCTCGATGAGCTTTCATGAGGGGTTGAGCAGTGTCCTTCTACTTCTCATGTGAAATGGTAAGATGGTTTTAGTTACAGAGGTACAGACCTACTGTCCTCCCGGGATTTCTTTTCATGAAGAAACACAAGGTTAGTGTGTTTCAGAGGTACCTTTTCTGTAAGCAGTGTTTCGAAATCAATAGCTGAAGATTTGGGGTGACTTTCTATCCAGAGACTGGTTAAATGGGAAAGACAGCTCCACTGTAATTTTATCTGAAAAAGTAGTTGAAACAGAAATGGAAATTGCCATCAAACACAGAAGATTGCTTTCGTGCAATTTCTCTGTTTTATGTTCAAACACATTTATTTTCAGAAACATTGTCTGTCTCTTCCTTTCCAAGGGATCGAATTCACAACTTATTCTTGAGTCTCTTTGCTTAAATAGCCTCCGAATTGAGCTGTACAATGTCCTGCTTCTTCAAAGTACCCACATCCTGCTCCAGTGAAATTCCTGGCGAGACCACAGGGCGTCTCTTAGAACTGACAACACTAAAAAGGCTTCACAGTCCCTCAGTGAGCCCTGACTCATCTTCTATCCCTTTTCTTACAGATGCCCACAGGTAGGAAGACCGTATATACAGAGAAAGCCTTCAGAGGTCTGTGCCTAGGATCACAGAATGCAGCAGGATAAAAACCCAGATCAAATAACCCCACACAAAGAACTCGTGCCATTAACTACCCTGCATCTTCCATTGGCCGCCCTTAGATGGAGCAAATTGCAGAGAAAAACGTCTCTTTAGCTGTACCCACTTTCCCCGAATCTCATCCTTTTTCCAAAACCATCTGATAAATTGCCTTCCAATTGCTCAAATCTCCTCTGCTATCACAGATCGCTCTTGGGGTTTGTCTGTACACAAAATCAACTCTTAAAATGACCGATCACCCACTTCCTGCTTTTCCCTGCAACTCCCAGTGCTGGGCACACGCGTTTACTCTCTGCCTTGTTGACTCAAATTTCAGACACGTGAGAAAAACAGCAGCACTGGGCGTACTGGGAAATTAGTGCTCAATTATTAATAAAAAGCAAACAAACAAAAACACACAACATCACTCTTGTATTCTTTGAGAAGCAAGCATTGATTCCTCTCAGTTTTCATCAAAGAGAAAGAAACATCTACAGCGCAGAAGAGAAGTCAACGTGTGAACTACAGCCCCGGTGAGGAGTACAGCGTGCATCACGGCGTCCCCCTGCATTAGAAGTCAACTCATGCTGGTGGAAATAAACAAAGACCCCCCTCCCCCACTCAAATGCAAGCAAACGGAGGGTGTTTATTCAGAGCTTGCTATAGGAAGAGAGGCAGCCCTCATCACTTAGGCCCTCCAAGGCAGGCTCTAGTCATGCATGATGGAAGGCTATTGGCCCGGGGAACTGGAAACACACCAACTCCCTCATGCTGAGCTTAGAGAGCACATGTCACTTTCTCTAGTTGGACCAGAAGGGGAAAGAGAGGCAAGCCATTCTAGCATGAGTGCTGAAAAGAGTAGAGTTTGGACTCCAGATGTAGTTGCTGAAGATGTGACAGACAGGTCTGAGTACTATGGCCATATATGGTCTGGCCACTGTCCATTTGGACATTCCGTCTCTCCAGTTCATTTGCAAAGCCCTGCCACTTAAAAAAATGTCCTGCTATCATTAGTCATGAAATACTTATTTACATGAACAAAACAGAATTTGAAGAAACTACAAATTCCAAACCATTTGCGAGCCAAACCAACAAAATTTCATAATGATCATCATAACTGTAAGTTACGAACATGCTCTCTCAAGGCTCACAGGCACTGGATGAGATCCAGCAGTACTTGCGGTTCATTCTTCAATTTTCTAAATAAGGAAAACTGAAGAACAAAATGGCAGACTGGTTTATCCAAGGCCATACAACTGATCAAAGTCGTGGTCTGGGCCAAGTGTTCCATACTCACCGCACAAATCACAACGTGACCTCTAAAGTAATTTCATGTGGGGTGTTCTCAGGGACGCCCCCCCCCCCTGCAATTAAGGTTTACTTTAAATTTGAAATCCTTGGGTGCCTAGGAAGCTCGGTCGGTTAAGGATCTACCAACTTCAGCTCAGGTTATAATCCCAGGGTCATGGGATCGAGCCTCACGTCGGGCTCCCTGCTCAGTGGGGAGACTGATTCTCGCTCTGCCCCCAGGTCATGCTTCTCTCTCTCTCTCTCTCTCTCTCTCTCTCTCTCTCTCTCATGAATGAATAACAAATAAATTTGAAATCCATATATGACGTTTGTTAAAACTAGAGTCCTGGCCATACATAAAGATTCTATCTAGCACTGTGTTCACTTCCTCCAAGCTATTTCACTCCTGAAATAAAATGGCAACGACCAATTCTTCCTTAACTGTTAGAACAAACCACTCCACACATGCACAGACAATAGAACTTCCTCCACGATCAATAACAACACAATCGTGACAGTCATAATGAATGTGCCTGCAAAGCCCCCAACTTCAATATTGATTGAAACTGTCAAAAAGCAAAATAGCAATTAATTATATCTCATAATTTGCAAAAATGAAGGTGAGCCTGCCTTAAAAATGAAGACAAGAGCATCTTCAGAAAATTGTCTACGTGAGGGGAGATGCTGTGATTTTTATTTGAAGCATTATTGGTGCATTGCAGCTTCCTCTTCCCTTTTCTTGGATTTTGTGGGCATTTTGAAAGAAGGGAAGTCTATTTCTAGAAAGAGAATCTTGCAAACAATGATCAAAGTGGAAACGCATGCAAATTCAGTGTTTCACCTTAATTACCTCACTAGTGCTTGTCAGCAGCCACTTCCAAGGTTTGGCTGATTAGCCAACGATCCCAAATAATTATTATTTCATCTACAAGTACAATGTCTCTGAACCCTGGCTTCCAGCCCAGCAAATGTACTGCCTTCCACCCTTCCGTCTGCTCCTCTGGAACTCTGCCACATCATATAGCCCAAATCAGCAGCGACCCTACCTCACTTTAAAATAAATCTCCATACATTCAATCCTTTATGATATCACGAGCCAGGATCTCTCAGAGCGCTACTATGCACGATGGTGCATAAAAGCCGCAAATGGGCTCCGTAATGTGGCGAGGAAAACCTTCCGAGCTCTCACTTGATATCTACCAAATGTACCTTTTCCAAACAGAAATGTTTCCGATTCAAGCATGTGTACACTTTCAAAATTCACGTCTGCTGACTGAAACTGGAATTCTCAAAAACAAGCAACACAGGGTTTCAAAAAAATAATTTTAACTGAACTCCAAGTTGGCAGTGGCAAGGTACCCAGGATCTGTGTACTGTTTTGTTAGCTCTAAGGACTACGCTTATGTTTCACACTCGGGAGAAACAACTGACCTCACAGCAGCAACAACATGGCATGTGACTGCAGAACTCAGGCACTAATGTCAACTAAACGTGCTCCAAGGGCACCACTGTAGCAGAGAATGGGAGGTCAGCCATCAAAGAAAAATCTCTTTTTTTAATAGAAATCGTTGTTTCAGTTGCACTGCAAAAAGACAGAGCTCCTGGGAAACATAGATTGCGCATCTATTGAATGACGAATGAATGAAGGGTTGCATGAATGGCTGCAA
The DNA here is from genome assembly GCA_028646535.1 of Procyon lotor. Classification (NCBI taxonomy): domain Eukaryota; kingdom Metazoa; phylum Chordata; class Mammalia; order Carnivora; family Procyonidae; genus Procyon; species Procyon lotor. Next base: position 99,004,181 of record CM053612.1, read on the forward strand.
TGAACACGGAAAAGAGATCAACGAAGATCGGCTGAATGAATGGCTCACTGATAAGAAGAGGTATCTACCTCCGTTGGTAACTTCCGCTGGCAACGCTTGGTCAAATTTAGAAATCCTTCCATAGACTTGTAAGGGTTTGTGTGGTCCGTATTCACAACTTACATTCGCTAAAGCACATCTCCCTGACAAGGGGTGTTTCACATAAATGGCCACGAGCAGATGATGCACGCAAGGTCTTGGGTTTAACTGGTCCCACCTGTCAGCCCTCCAGCAAATGGCTCCTGCCACCTGAGCATCCACGGTCTCCTTTGTAAGACGTGTGTGGTTCAGATTCACTTGGCAGGGTGGCCGTAAGGATTCAGGAACAGTTTCGGTCAAGTCTCTCAAACACAGTAGGCTTGCCAACAAAAAATGGCTATCAGCATTAAAACCACTGGAATCAATGGCCATTTTATTGGGGTAGATGACTTCATGAATCTTGACATCTAGTCAAGAATGTGTTGTAGGTCCTCCGTATCAATAAGTGGTTGTAGGTTGTTGTAGGTCCTAAATGTTGTAGGTCCTATCCATCAATAAATGGTTGATGGAAGCACACTTCGAGTCTCTATTTGCCTTGTCGTTATAATTCTAAACTATTTTGAGTCTCTCTTGAGAATGCACAGAAAGCACTGTTTTAATACGTGACACACAGATTTCCCTCATTTATTACACTGCCCTGTTATGTTGTTATACGGCCATCTTGCATGTTTATTAATAGAAAAATACAGGAACTGTTTCATTTTTTCCCCCTGCAACTCTAGTTTCTGAAAAGCTGGATACTCATCATTATTCTTACATTTGTTTCCACAGAAGCATTTACTGAGACAGGAAATATCACGTGAACACAGGGTAAGAGATTCCAAGTCACTGAGCAACTTGAGTTACAGCAGTAGAGTTTCAGAAATCTCCTTTAAACATTAACGTTTAAAAATATTAAGTAATGTAAAATTCCAAAAAGGTTAAATAAGACCGTGGACCAAGAAGTGGACTGTGTACTGGGATAATAGAGAATTACTGATTTCAAAATGTTGAAACAAGATTTTTAATAACTTATGGAGCTGCTTAGAACAGTGAAACCAATCCTGTGTACCTGCCACCAGATTCACTCTGAAGCACATCCTAAATGTGGTGCGTGACTCCACTGGAGCTAGCCACAGAATCACGTTTCTATCAGCCAAATTTTCCTCAATTCAGAGTTTAAGGGGAAAAAGAAAATCACCTGGAATGTGGAACGCCTTAATTTTACAGATGAGGAGAGACGCTTAAGAGATCGTGCCTCGCCTGAGGTTCTAATGAGGAATGAAAGACTCTAAATGAGAATCCAAATTATATGAGAAATCCAGGTTCACTTATGACTTGTGTGTCTTTTAATAAACTATGAGTAGGTAGAAGAGGCACCATAATTAAAACCACTAGACATAAGAATAGGGTTTGGAAACTCTTCTCGACCAAGTTTCGGTGTGGACCTTTGCTCTCTACCATATGGCATCAAATATTTTAGGATTACTGTTTCATGGGCTATGAACGCCAACCCTGCTCTACTCAGAGCTGAATTTAGATTGAGGCGAGCTCCTATCCCATTAACTTCTGATCCAAATTATGCTCCTATTTGAGTTCAGCGTCAATTGGTTCTATTCTTTGCTAGAAGAGGTATACTGAACTAATTCAAGAAAAGTCATAATCTGGGTGATAGCAGCCTTTTCTGCTAGCACCATCCATTGGCAAAACCTACTTTTGGTTGTTGAAAATCACTGGTGAGTAAATCTTCAAGTGTTGACATCCTAGGTTAGATTAATTTAGGATATTCATCAGTGATACAACAGTTAATAGCATATTTCTCTTATTGAAATAGTCCCTCTTCTAAAAAACTACCACAGTTTCAATATAGTCTATATTTTGTTATGTTTGGTGAAATGCTCTTACTAAGTGGCCATTTCCATAAAGTGAGTTGTGGTTTTAAAGCATTTTTATAAAGATGAATTTGCTTCCAGCTTCATGCCACCTCATAAATGTAATAGGAAAACCACCTTATACTGTAAATGTGTGTCCTTTTATCTATTTCAAAGTTTCCTAACACAACTAGAAAATCCAACTGTGAGAAATAGCTCGATATGACAAAGCCTTGTTCTTCGCTAAGTGTGAGGGAGGGTAAGAACTTGCAAATGAAGTGATGTTTACTACACCTTCATTAGTGGAAACAGAATCTGCCTGAACATAGCACTTAGGCTTCCCGATAAAGACAAGGTCGATCGGCTGCTAATAACAATTATGCATACGCTGTGTGCATAGTTGGGCTGGTCAAACAGAAAAGAAAAGAAAAAAAGAAGGTGGAGGGGAGAAAGAGAAAAAGAAGTAACCGAGTTTAATATTTGAAAGCATCATCTTGGGGTCAGTAGGTCAAGGAATCTATTTTAAAATAGAAGTCAAAATGGAACAGGATGAAAAGTCAAATATCTAAAGACAAAGAAAGCATTGAGCAACTCGGCCATCTTCCAATGTGGTCAGACGTGTTTGGGGGCCAACAAATACAAACCTGCTTGACTAAATAGAAAATGTAAAAATCACAAAACCATCTCTGTAAATTTGGGATATAAAATAAGCTCTGATCATCTAGTTAATGATAAACATTTCTAAGGGGAATTTTAAGAAGCTATATACCATCTGTGTGGCCAGTCTGGAAGTCAACTAATAACTTGTGGATGGAATTTCTAGTGCAATATGGTAACTGGAGCCACACATTAGCCTACCTCCCTCCCTTCCCGGGATGCTACTGAAATGACAATCAAGTCATAAAAGATAAATGCTGACTGCATGGTAGGGTCAGAAAGAAGAGAGAGTACCTCCAGAACATTTTTTCAGATGGAAATGAGACTGTACATGCATATAAATGATAAGGGGAGCTTAGAAGTCGATGTGTGTGTGTCACCTGCAGACAGTGTGTGGTCTACCAGATAGCCCCTTCCACCAAGGTGGTTATGGGTCAGCTGTGGAATCTCTGCCCAAAGGCCTCAGTCTTGCTTTCTAAATAGGGAGGGATTTCCATGGAACAGCCCTTCATACAGCCGTGGATGCAAAAAGAGAAAGTAAAAACAAAAACCAAGGAAATCTGAGATGATTCTTGGAGGCAATGAAATGACAGGAAGATCTGGCAAGGAATGAAAAGCTCAGGTCCTCATTTTGCAGGACGAAGGCATCCTTTGTTTTGATTTCCTTGAGATCCTAAGAGTGCCTATGGGAACCCCACACGTCCTCTCAGAAAAACCCATCTGGGGGCCTGGGGACAGGACCTGTCATCTCCACATCCAGGAAGAAAGTCTGTTAGAAACAACCATCTGGTTGGAAAGCATTCGGTCCAGCTCCCTACATCAATCCCCTCGGTCTTATATATTCAGTACTATAAACAGTCCAAGAAAGACAACCAACTGGAAAAAACGCACATATAAGTCATCACCAAGATGTCAAAGAACAACTAAAAATATACGAAGCAGGTAGAACAGAAGAAAGAAAATCCTCTTAAAATCTAATTAGTATCTTAAGGGACACCTGAGAGGCTGTTCCATAAGGAAAATGACAGCATGTTGCCAAAAGGATGGGACAGGGAATGATCGTTAGTAGAAATAAATAAAGTTCATGGAAAATCTCAGAACAGAATGAAGACAGCTGAAGAATAAATTTATGATCCCTGCGATAAATCTGAGTAAATCTTCCAGAATGCAGAGCAAAAAATACAGAGAAACAAACAGCAAGTAAACGGAAGAGGCATAGACGAAAGAGCAAGGAGGTAAAATTACAAACTCAGACCATTTCCAGAATGAGGGAACCCAGAGCAGAGAAAGGCAATAAATTAAATTATGGAATCATTTTAATCACTTGTAGAAGCAAAGACTGTACCTTCGCACTGAAGGACAGTCGGGCAGCCTAAGGAGACCACAGCCATTCAGCTCCACATTCTCGTGAATGCCCAGGACCACAGGATGACAAGCAAAAATTCAAAAAAACTTAATGAGAAGGAGGTGGGTTACATTATTTCATAAAAACACATGTCTCAGGGCACCTGGGTGGCTCAGTTGGTGAAGCGTCTGCCTTCAGCTCAGGTCATGATCACGGGATCCTGGGATTGAGCCTGAGTTGAGCTCCCTGCTCAGCAGAAAGTCTGCTTCTCCCTCTGCTCCTCCCCATCAGCTTGTGCTGTCTCCCTCCTCTCAAATGAATAAATAATATCTCTAAAAAAAAAAAAAAAAACAACACATGTCTTATCATATCCTTAAGGACTTGAAAGAATAGAGCTAAGACTTCAAAGTTCTGAAGGTAAATGTGTTTGCAATGGGGGTTTTTGCTTTGTTTTGTTTTTTTGTTTTTTGTTTTTTGTTTTTAAGTATGCTCTATGCCCAAAGTGCAGCTTGAACTCATGACCCCACGATCCAAGAATCCCATGCTTTCCCAGGCATGGGAGACGGAGCCACCCAGGCATCCCTGCACCAGGATCTTATATCCCAACGATTGGAGACCATGAGGGCTTTTCTCGATAATCAAGGTCTCACAATTATTGTGGCCCATGTGCTTCTTCTTCTTCTTTTTTTTTTTTTTTAAGATTTTATTTATTTGACAGAAACACAGTGAGAGGGAACACAAGCAGAGGGAATGGTAGCGGGAGAAGCAGGCTTCCCGCGGAGCAGGGAGCCCGATGAGGGGCTCGATGCCAGGACTCTGGGATCATGACCTGAGCCGAAGGCAGACGCTTAATGACTGAGCCACCCAGGTGCCCCTGTGCTTCTTCTTTTAAAAACAAATTCTTAGGATGTGTTCTGCCAAAAAAATTAGAGAGAGAGACAAAACATTCAAAGGACTCTGCAGTGGATATTCAATGAAGTACTCGAGAGCAATAAAAATGGATGATTTGCAGCTATATTCACCACGAACGGCTCTCCTAACCACCGCACCGGGCACAGACACATGGAGGGCTGAGCACAGGAGACCGCTTTCACAAAAGTGAAGAAACAAGCAGAGTGAATCCACTCCGACAGACGTGGGGAAGTGCTGTGTTTCGGGGGCTCCTGTCGCTCAGAGCAAGCACAAATGGGCCTTCTGAACAAACAACGTTCTGCTCTCTTTTGTTGGCGGTGGGGACCCACGTCGGTTCATGGCGTGAAAATTCACAAAGCCGGACACCTCCTGCCTGGGCATCTCTCTGTGTCTTCGACTCCAAGAAAAACTTCACTTTCAATAGAAGTAAATAAAATGATTGCCTCTTATGTCCCACAAAATCTCTGAGGTTGTCAGAGTTCAGGACGCTCATTTTACAGTGAGAAAACGAAGCACCAGAGCGTGAAGGAAGAGGCGGACCCGGCACGCAGAAGCGGCTTTTCTCATCACTAATCTATAGGTTGAAAGCCCGCTTAGGGATGGCAAAAGGCTAATAGCAAATATGCCAACAGTTCACTAACAGCGTAAGACGCTAAGTTATGTGGACATCACTCTGGTCCATTAGCCCCACAGAAAACTCCCTTGAAATCGAAAATAGGCACATTCCAGGCAAACAAAAGGATGAACTTTCAAGAATTGAAGGTATCGGATCGTGTTTTCAGACCAGGGACCAGCACGGGGAGGAGACACTGAACCAAGACTGTGTGACACAGGACAGGGAGGCATGGGGCCAGCGGCTGGGTAATGCCAAGAGAAACAGTGGGAAGGTCCACTTCTTCCTTCCTGTCCGTCTTCACCTGTGCTCAGACAGGTAACTTCCCTGACCTCTATTTTCTCATGCGTGATTAGCAAACTCCAGACCGTGGGGTACCTAGGAGGCAGGCACCTCACGAGCATGCCCCTAAGAGCTGGAGGAAGCCTCGAGGATCAACGGCGCATGGGTGAACACCTGAATATTGCTGGAACAGGGGCGGCTGCTTGTTAGACCCTGACTCACGTCGCTTGGTGAGGACGGTCTCTTCATCTTCATCACAGCGTGATGAGTTAGTCTGCTGTAGGTACCCCTTCACGCGGGCAAAAGGTGGCTTCTGGAGCTGGAGGCACTGAGAACAGGTGTGTGCCATGGGCATGAGGACTCCAGAGCCCAGTGCGATCAACTGTAATGACTTACGGACTCTGGATGAGAGGAAAGGAAGGGGCACGTGGCTGGTGGCCCCTTCTCCTCCCCACTGAGGAAGGGCCCTCCCTCTAATCTACACTGCTCAGGGGAGACCATCAGGTGTAGGGGTCAGGTACCACCTGAAGCTAAGAAAACAGTAGAGGAAAAAGAAGATTCAATACAGATTCTGAAGCATGAGCAGATATTAACACATGAGAGCAAGGCTGTTATTACAAGTGTCCACATGCGTGGGGATGAACCTTGGGTCAGGCAGAGTGGCACACAAAAAAACAGGAATCTCTGATTACAATCTCTTCTGTGAATAAGACCATCCTCCATAAACACAAAGTAGTAGTAGGTCTGTGACGAATTTTTCTCTCCATGTGCATACTGTGCATGTTCTCTGCATCTACAAAGTTATGGTCATGTAGTAGATTCTCAATAAACGTTTGTTGGAGGAAGGAATCCTATACAATTCTCCATATATTCTGCATGTCCCATCAAGTAATTCCCAACTTCTACTTACAAGCCCTTATATTAGTTTGAGTTGTAGGGTCCCAGAGTAGGCACCCCAAAATATACCTCTTTGTCACAGAGATTCTTTTCAGCTACAGCAATTCAGAACCAGCAGACTCAGGAAAAACTCTTTACCTCCCTCTAACCACCTCAAAATAGAGTACATAAATTTCTCCTTTTATAAAGGAAGTTTATAAAGGAAATTTCCATTTGTAAAGATGTCTGTCACACGGGCCAAGAAAGAGAAAGTCCTGGAGATAATTCTTACCACCTGGGAGAATTATCTGCCTAGCAAGACAGCACCTATGTACCATGGATTTTTTCCCCCTCCTCTTTCCATAACTTGCCTCCCTCACTAGAAGCTCAAATCCCTTTCTCCCTTAACCTTAAGATGGGAAATAAGTCACACACATCTGGCTGCCTCCTTGTGGTGCATTTTTGTGACTTTCCATGTGTATGCATGCAATTAAAAACAGATTTCCTCTTGTTAGTCTGCATCATGGACAAAAACTGTGTGTCCTTAAGGAGTCTGCTTTACAGACGAATGTAGAATGCAGAAAGAAACAATGGCATTTATGCATTTAATCATGCGCTAAGTCACCGAGACAAATCCTTAAAAGACAAGTAGGGCATGGTGTGATCCAGCATGGAAGGATACAGTCGCCAGCCAACATATCTCATCGGCTGTGTTTTCAGGAGCATGGGTTAGGATCGGGGGATAAAAGAGTGAAAAGTAAAGCCCTGGATGAAGATTTAAAATAATAATAATAATAGGAAGGAGCTGAAAAAGCAGGAAGATCAAAGGGGAGGAACAGGAGGAGGAAGAAGAGAAGAAGACAAAAAGAGGAGAAAGGGAAAGAGGACGTTGAGGAAGAGGAAAAGGAAGAGAAAGTAGAGAAGCAGGAGAAAGAGCAGGCAGAGGGGGATGAAGGAGGAGAGAAGGAGGAGAAGTGGAAAGGAAAGAGGAGGAAGAGGAGAGGTGGAGAAGGAAGAGGAGAGGCAGGAGGCATAGGAAGAGGACAGGAAGTAGAGGAGGAGGAGCAGGAGGTACAACATGAGGAGGGGAGGGAGAGAGGAGCATAGGAGGTAGAAGAGGGGGGCGGGAGGAAGAGGAGGAGGTGGAAGGAAGAGAGGAGCATGAGGACAAGCAGAAGGTAGGAGAATAGTGGAGAAGTAAGAAGAGGAGAGCAGGAGGAAGAAGAGGACAAGGGGAGGAGGGGAGCGAGAAGTATATGAAGAGGAGAACAGAAGGAGAGGAAGAAGAGAAAGGGAGGAGGGGTAGGAGGAAGAAGAGAGGAGGGGAGGAGGGGGAGAGCAGGAGGTAGAAGGGGAGGGGAGGAGGGGGAGCAGGAGGTAGAAGAGGAGGGGAGGAGGGGGAGCAGGAGGTAGAAGAGGAGGGGAGGAGG
>CM053612.1:99022138-99032639 GCA_028646535.1 Procyon lotor
ATTCTAGACAGAGACAGATAATAGACAGGCAGACACAATCTCCTTGATCTAGTCTTACAGGGGAGGAGGAGCAAATTTAAGTTTTATATTTATTAGAGCAGCCCCATGATCACGGCAAAAACCAGGAGTGACATTTTTTAATGCCACGATCAGCTGATTCCTCAACTGATAATTACCCCGAGGGTTTGGGGCCATGAAGTATCCATCAGTCTTGGAAACTCTGGGGAAGCCAGATTCCTACTGGTCCCCAGAATGATGTCCATCTGATAATTTATCACCAATCAGTGATGGGACTCTCCATTCAGTCAACAGGTCGACTGAGCTAGAGGAAACGAGCAGGTACTATCAGCGTCCCTTACTTTTTCTCCCACGCCTGGCTTGCGTCCAGCTCAGGGGACCTATCCAGCCCAAGCACCAAGCCCAAGGGGAGCTGCAAAGAAATTATTCTCTTCTCTTGGGACTATTTGCGCCTTTAAGTCTGTTTCATTCGGTGGGTTTATATCCTCAGGGCTGGGACTTGCGGCAGGTTACGTAAAATGTAGACTCGACAACCCTAGGTCATTTTTCTGCACTGTGCATTGCAAGTACCGTACTCAATCTCCACTTTAGAGTGATTCCCCCTCTCTTTTCTGTCAGTGAACAGATGGACAGGAACGGGAGTCTCCCCCCCTATAATATCAAATAGTGTGTGTTCAACATTTGTGGGACTTGCTGTCTGGGAAACTTGATCAGACAAGTTTGGAGGAAAACCAGATATATGGTAACAGAACAAAATTGGGCGTCTCTCGTTCTAAATTCATACCTGCCACAAGAGGGTTATGAATAACGACAGCTTCAAATCAAAAGAATATTAATTAAAGGTTGAGGAGGTCTTCATTCCCAAAATCCTTCTTCTCCACAACTCCTAACTTAGAAGTACAAGTAAGAAGAGAATACCCAAATCAGAACTTATTAGTTTTATTACCACATAAAGTTCTCTAAAATGACCTTGATGCAATCATCTGGTCAAACTAATCAACACAGAGCCCATTCCTTCCGTAAAATGTTCTGGCGAATTTGCGAGCATGCTGACCTCCTCATGGCAAACTACCTAGCCTCCAAGTTCAGTGAATATATATACATACACAAATATAGAACGCGTAGACCCGAGCTCATGAGCTGCTCCACAAAATGTAGAATTTTAAAACTTTAATCATTTTCCTGCACTGCATACATATTCATTTATTCATACTGTCTAAAGTATGCATACATCGTTTTATACGAGTCCTTATTTTAACAGACTGTTGATTAACTGAATGAGGATAAGCCTTGTTCTTTTTGGATAAAAAATGAGGAAGCTCATCACAATCCTTCAAAAAAAATGCCCCAGGAAATACCTAAGCTTTGCTCCAAGATTCCAGCAGCACCGGTTAGAACAAAACCCCCAGCTTTCTAGTAAAGGCTGAACGAAAGACCAGTGGGGCTCCTCACAGGGGACCCCAGACTTGAAGATGGCCAAGCCTTCCCAACAAACCAAGGTGCTTGAGAACCTCTAGTTGTGTGTGCTTACCAGAAGGAGACAGAAAGTGAGCAAGACTATACTGGTTCCCAAACTCCTTAAGACACAGTAATCCTGCCCGGGGTCACGTGATTCTCCCATGGGGAGGAGCTGTTAAGAAAGGCAGGTCACAGGGAGAAATGTGGGAGAGGGGTACAGAAAATCAGCCCTTACATGGAGACAGGGGCCAATTATTTCCACAGCTCTGCTCTAGGGCTCCACCCCAGAGAATGTTAGATAGAATAGAAAAATGCTATGCAGTAAATTATTTGCATATCAATGAACTAAATGTAACTTTTACAAATGCCATCAAAATTTGAAAAAAGAAAAAAAAAAAAAACTTTTATTAGTGTTTAGCTATGAACCAAAGGTTTCAAAATAATTTTCCACCTTTTTTTTTTTTCAGTTGAGAGATTTTTGCATTTGAGAAAGAAAATCCAATATATCAGATACTAGATGTCTCGAGAAATATTTCCGTCAGGTCCCACATACTCTGGAAGCTGGAATTATTGATAAACATATCAAGAAATGTCTTTGGTTGTCATATCATTTCTGAATCAAGCTGATGTTGCTGATTATCAAACTATTCAAATGGATTAGTTCCATGAACAAACTCCCTTTCTTTTCCAGATAATAGGCACCATTCCAAGAAGGATTATTGTCCCCAATCCATCCAGAACAACTTTCCCACTATCTCCCAAACCTAGTGCCTTGGGGGTACGAAAAGTGACAGAAACTTGCTTTTTCTCCCTTGTGCACCTGACCTAACCTTTGACCTATCCTTGAATCCCATGGATATAGAAAGCCAATCACTTTCCTATAAATGCAACACAATAGGCTATGGGTTTTCTGAAAATGCTGTGTTGGTATGAAACACCACTTCATTTTTTTTCCTGTTTAGCGTGAAATCAATAATTAGCAAATTCCTGTGCCGTGTCTGCGGAGAGAGATAACACACCGCAGGAATTCAAGAGAGAAGCCTGAAATCTTGAGATTTAGTTAAGCTGTTTACCTGCACATGGCATTGACTTTTTGACTTTGAAAAGTCTTTTCAGCTTGTTTATTTCTTCACCCTCCAATTGGTGGAGATGCACCTTGCTCACATGTGCAGAAGGATAACTAACCCATAAAAGGGTCTGAGTGCTGTGGGACCACCCAGGAGTCCCGAGACCCACCATGTTTTTGTGGGCTCCCTGTGGAAGACAAGCGGATTTGCACTCTGAGCTAGGGCACTGCCTGATCCAAATAAATGGCGGCTGCTAACAACTTAGATCCCTCTCCAAGACTCCCTGGCTCCCTATTGGAAATTACAGTGCAGAGAGGACAGCTTTCTTGATTTCCTTTGAATGGGATATTTTATCAACCCCCACTGTCAGATAAGCCCCTACCAAGCCCACAATCCACTCCCCCCATGTAATTAAAAATCATCCCGTCTCTGACCATCAAAGCAGGGTCCAGCATGACAAAATGGTATTATGTCTCCCTTCACTGCACATGTCTGTCTTTCACTGTCACTGTGAACTCTTAGAGGGTGGGGAAGGGGCTTTGTTCCCAAATTCTAGCACAGTACCCAGGACACAGCAGGTGTCCAGTTAATATTCATGGGATGATGGTAGGACAGACCAGAGGGTGTGGGCCACCTGAGAAAGGAACTGTGTGCATATTCTTTCTACTAACAATTGCTATTATTTATATGGAGTCACAATTGTAATTATTACAAGCTACTCTCTCTTAGCCATATGGACATCTTCGAAAGCCCTATAACTTCCTCAGCTTTTATTTCTCTGTAGTTTATTCTTACACTTGCCCATATTTAATTTAATTCAATTTGCTGGTTCACTCTTGCCATCTGAGTTATTTTTCAGCCGTGCTAGGAAGTCAAGCCGATCGACCTCACGCACACTCAGATCCCTCCAGCCAGCACTGTGCCAAGGGTAGGCCTCACCTACCCCAGACTGAAGCACTGCCGCGTCCCGTTCCCGGTTCCCCAGGGATGTCTTCTGCGGGGGGCCAGGAAACACCCCACGGGGCAGAGCACAGCTGGTATCTTGGCTTCGGGGTGGACCGCAGCCCCGAGCAGCAGAGAGGCGGCAAAAGGGGCTTCCTAGCTTGGTGTGCAATATGGTCACTGGATCCCAAGGCTACTTTGCTTTGTCGCCCCGCCCCTATGTATTTCCACTATGTGCCACATGTTCTTTTTATATTTCAGTTACTGAGCGCTAGGGAAAAAAAAAAAAAAAAAAACAATAAACTTGAACATCCCTTTCTTTACTCAAACCTCTACTATCTTCCCTTGGGGCAGATAATACCGTAATCCAGATCCTGTCTCCTAAATTTGACACTCCTGTCCTTGACCTGAAAACAACCTCAGGATATGAATCACTCAGAATGGTGTTTCTCTCCTACAATCCACATGAACAGGGTGAGTGCTTTTCGGGAGCACCTTGCCTCCTTAGAGCATATGTATTCACCAGGAGTCTTGTAGTCCAACCCAACAGATGGGCATTGGGACCACTTGGCCTGGTTGACCAGATGTTCAGAGAAATGCATGATTCCAGGCCGTTGTCTAGTGTTATTGCACAAGGTGTCTTCCCACCTCAAGCACACCTGTTTCACTGCAATTCGTCACAAAGACCGGGAAACTCCTGGACTTCCCTCAGAGCCGCACCTCACTGCCGATCCCTCCTGGGCCTCACTTCTCAGAGTCCCGGAGGTCAGTGAAATGCCTCCGCACCGTGATATAAATTCAGAGCATCAGACAAACCCAGAGCTTCTGCAAATCCCCAAACCGGGATTTCTGAAGCGTGGCACTATTGATATTTGCCCCTAGATCGCAATTTGCCCCCGGGGACCATCCTGGGCACTTCACAATATTTGGCAGCATCCCTGGCCTCTGTCCACCCAGTTGTCAACAATATGCTACGCTCTCCTCCTGTCGTAACCAAAAACGTCTTGCCAAAGAGCATCCCCCCAAAAAGCTGTACATCACCACTCTCTCCTGAACATTCACAAAGAACAACTACTTGGTAAAGGCTCTGAAAAGTCCTGTGCTACAAAAAAAATCCGATCGACGGCATTTTCCATTTGCTGGAGGACACACAATTTTATCTCACAAGAGCCAGCCCTGAACAGAAGAAAATTCTGGAATTACTGTTCTAGAAAATATTCTTATTAACCCTATTTTAAGTACACGAGGCAAACACACCTGACCTAATATAGGCAGTTGTGAAAATATGCCCCACCATCAAATGTCTATTTAAAACTTCTAATTATTCACTTATGGATATGAATACCCACCTAATAGACACATTTGGAATGGAGATGATCACTCTAAGATCATTTAATTATTATATGGTTTATTATTCACGAGCATATTTATCTAGAAATATATATACTTTTGCCAATAAATAGTGCCCCAAGAGGAGCATTTGGTCATACTCTTGTTGTTTTGGGGACGTATACTTATTTATTTGTACACCCCTCATGCTTCAAAGGCAGGTAGTAGTTAATCATTTTTACAGGTGAAATGCCGAAAACGCCTGGAGCAGTAAAGTCTGTTTTGAACCCGACGGCCTGGCAAATACAGCTTTACTGGGAAAACTCAAGTCTTCTGAAGTAAGATTGGGAATCTTTAATCTGGAGAACTCACATCGCGTGACATTCTGGTCACCACATTCAATGTGTGGAGTTTCCTTACACACTAAGGCAATTCTCGCACACCAACTGGGTGCCGTACGGTTGAACTCACTCTAGCCTGAGGGAGAGTCAGATTCCGAGGGAATGGGCTCCCTCCTACAAGACCTACAAGACCTACAAGACCTACAAGACCGCCCTTCCCCCCTCCACACGCACACACTCAGACTTGAGATGACAATGCCAAGTCCACACTCTTCCCCACGCGTCTGAGCGAAGGTCCCCATGCCCACTTCCTGGGGTTTCATCCATCTGCTCGAGCAGCTCCCAGAAACCAAGAGAAACACGTTACTTACTAGATCTCCGGCTTATTACGAAAGGATGTAACTTGGGAACAGCCAGCTGGAAAAGACGCCTAGGACCAGGTGTGGGGCAAAGGGCACAGACCTTGCCTGCTCTCTCCAGGTGCTCCTGTCTTCCCAAATCTCTGTGTGTTCACCGACCCAGAAACTCTCCGACCCAGAAACTCTCCGACCCCAGGCCCTACGGAGGCTTCATTACCCAAGCAGGGTCGATTAAATCATTGGCCAGCGGCGACTAACTCAACCTTCCACCCCGCACCCCTCCCCAGAAGTGGGGCTGAAAGTTCTGTCCTTTCAACCCATGCTGTTTTCCCGGGCAAACAGCCCCTTTCCTCAGGTGCATTCCAAAAGTCAACTTATTATCATTACAAAAGACAGCTCTGTAGCTCTTTGTACAGGAAATGCCAAGGGTTTTAGGAGCTCTGGGCCAGAACCCATGACAAAGACCCAATACATATTTCTTATTATAAATCACAATATCACAGCATGCTTATACAGGATATGTAAAATTATCCAAACGCTGAAAAACGCTCATTAAATGTTGATCTGTGTCCAAGACCCAACCCAGCATTTCCTGACCGGGGAGAAAAGAATTCTCTGAGAGCTTTTACAAGTTGTAGCTTGGGCACAAGAAATTTGTTTTCTTGCATGGGAAACTAACAGGACAATGTATGCTAATTATACTGAAATTAAAGTAAAAACCTTGGAAAAACCGTGTTTTCCATTATAGAACATACACTTGCATGTTTATTGTTAAAAGGCCGAAAATATATATATATATGTACAAAGAATAAGATTCATCATTTTAGTAGGTAAACCGTTGTTTGGAGTTGGATGTTTCCTGTTCGTCTTTCTCACTATATAATTTGGAGATTGTTAAACAAAAGGTTAGATTTTAGAACGTGTTGTTTTTCTCAAGATCAATGGTGACCTTCCGCACTGTCCCGGGATATTGAAACAAACAGCTGAAGAAGGGAAGGCGCGGTGGGTATTTTGGAAATTCCCATCCCCTAATGCAGGGGTCAGCAAACTTCTGTAAAGGACACATGGTAAATATTTTACGCTTTGTGGGCCACACGGTCTCTGCTGTCACTGCACAGCTCTGCTCCTGCAGCACCAAGGATGACCGACGCTCTATTCCAATAAAACTTTATTTACAAACGCAGGTGCTGGACAGGATTTGGCCCTTCAGCCGTAATTTGCCAGCACCTGTCCTACAGGGTCAAATGTGGATAAGGAACGGAAAAGTAACAGAATTTCAGAAAAATAAAACGGCACTTGTATCTAAGTGCTGGAAAAGCTCCTGTTCCACGATAAGAAAAAACGAAAAACAAAACACCAAGCTAAAACTGCATACAAGTACAGGACGACATAATCCTTTGTTACAACATTTTACTGGGGACAAACAGAGCACCTCTGAATTCTTTTCAAATCGAAGGTCTGTCATGGCTTTTGGACCAGGCTTCACGGAATGTTGGTTTACTCTCAGGCAACCTGTTCACTGCAGTATTGATTACATTATAATCCCTCCAGTGCAGCGTTTTCTGGCTGCCTCCCAAGTTATAACCGTTTCTGCCACGACATAAATCTCCTCGATAATTTCCCCCAAATTCAGTCCCCTCTGTCTATTCTGATCAACCAATTTCCCTCCTGCAAACCCCCGATTCGATCAGCCCCACACGGCTGACGGAATCGGTTTGTAAGAGGACGTTCTGTGATTCGGCAAGTTTCGTCAAGGATGATTGCTGAGAAAACCGTCAACAGGAAGACTGTTTTCCAGACAAGAAACATCTGAGATGGAGAAGGGTTTCTGTGCTCCTTTCTTTCCTTCCCTCTCACCCTCCTGCCTTCCTTCCTGTCCTCATTTCTTTTTTTTTCCCATGAAGTCTTCAGTTGGCCACAGACTGAATTACTGCACAACCTATAGGTACATTTTCAGTTCGACACACACCGAATGTCTCCTCTCGCCCATGTTCTTGTGATGTGGCCATGTTCCCACTACATTCTTTGGCCAGTTCTCTGTGCCCAGCACTCACTCTGGGGGTGTTTTCCTCCAGCACCTGCCTCCAGGGACCGACTGTGTTTGGGCTAATGCAACAGAGAAGGACTCGGGGCCCAAATGCCCTCCTCACTGTGCGTCTCCATCATAGCCACCCCCCCCCCAAATTGTAGCCAGCGCTTGCACACGGGGTGAACGTGAGTGCCCAGCTCCCAGACCTTCAGGCAAAACAAAAACAAAACCTCTGAGGCACTGTTTCTGTCCCAGGGCCCTCCAGAAATCAGGCTGAGGCTGGGATTTTACAGAAATCACCCTCTTTGGGGATTTCTCTTCTTTCCTGTCCTGCGTCCTCACCCCTTGGCTGGCTTTCCCTCCATGGACCCCAAGAATCCTAGCCCCAGGTCTCCCTGTGGGGGACTGTGAGCAGAGTCTCAGGCTATCATAGAAACTATGATAGTTACCAGGAACGTTTTTTCACCCCTAACTACTAAGAGCCCGTGCTCACCTGGTTGGATACCTCTACCCTGCACAAATATCTTGAGCCAATGCAGCAAAGTTCTGCGGTAAGAGAATTAAAAAAACACACATGCATGGAAAAACTAGGCCTATGGTGATTTACATTCTCTCTGATCTTCCCAACTGGCTATAGGCTATCTCAAGTTTGGGGTAATGTGGGTCCCCCACGAGGCATCCGGAGAATTGTCAGACACCCAAACTAACCAAAGAATTCCTTAAGCACAGGATATTTCTTTCTGATCCCACCCAGTGATTGAGATAGCAAATAAGAACAGGGCCTCCATTGATTAAAACAACCACCTCTGCTCTCGGATCAATATAGTCTGAACTGGCTCCAAAATACAATTTTTATCTATTTACCCGGCATCGATCAGACCCTGGTAAATTGATTCAGAATGATACAGAATAATTTATGAAACAAAATGTCAGCGTCCATGAAGCCACGAGAAGGAAAGTCACGTGGTTCAGCTCAAAACCATCACCTCAGGCACTCGGGAGGCGCCTGCGAAACAAGGCATATTATCACACGGTAATTTCTGCTGGAACTGGGGAAAAGTGATCGGAGTCCGCTCCCAGCCAGGCTTTGGCATAAATGTCCTCAACCCTTCAACAGGGGGGATTTGCATGTGGAAGTAACTAGAAGCTCTCCCCACTCCTAGCTCACCGGTGGGGAACATTAATTGCTTGCATAATGGCAAGGGCCTGATATCAAAATGCTCTCCTTGTATCAGACTTTGTTTCACGTCAATGTGGACTCCTGTTCAGGTTGTTAATGATACTTTAGAGTTACACTGATTATCTTCATTTTTATTAGCCATTAAGCCAGAGTCTGTTATGTACGTTTTATTTTCCATCCTTCAACTCTGATGACACGTGTTGCATACTAATTATCTGACTGGATGGGTATTAAATACTTCAGAAGCCAGATGGTTGGGAAGGAGTGCTATTTTTAAAGGAAATGTAATCCACTGTACCTGAATGTGGGGGAAAAAAAAACAATACTTTAAAACTTCGAGAAGAAAATATATTACAATGCAGTTATGACTCTGAGTAGTAAAAGTTTTCTTAACTGGTACAAAGAATACAAATCAGGAAGGAAATGACTGATGTGTTGATAATCTCAAAATTATACAATAAATTCTGTAGCCTTCACTTTAACGACCAATAAACAAAACACATAAAATACAGCTGATATTGTTTTTTTGTGCATAAAACTGATGAAAGTTTTATATCTATAATATATAATTAGGATACATATTACATAAATATATATCATACATTTTAGGATGCATATTATATAAATATATATAAGATTTTTGGATCAATAACACATCCATATATCTGTATACATGTGTAAGCATCAATAAAAAACAAAAACCAAAAAAGAAAAACGGGCAAAGAGTATAAACAGGAAATTCTCAGAAAAGGGTATTTGAATGGCTAATAAGTATATGAAAAGATAATTGAGTGCACCAGTAATCACAGGAATGTAAATAAAACACCAATGAAGTGTTATTTCACAAGATCAGCAAATAGTAAGAAGTCTGCCAAAGCCAACCGTTTGAAGTTGGTTCAAACTCTACATTGTAGAGTACAAAGATGTACCTGCCCGTGGAGCCAGGAATTCCATTCCTAATTACATATATATATATATATATTTTTAAATATTTTATTTATTTATTTGACAGAGAGAGAGAGAGAGATCACAAGTAGGCAGAGAGGGAGAAGCAGGCTCTCTGCGATGCGGGGCTCGATCCCAGGACCCTGAGATCACAACCTGAGGCGAAGGCAGAGGCTTTAACCCACTGAGCCACCCAGGCGCCACATTCCTAATTACATATTTTAAAAAAACACTTATATCTGTGCTCAGAACAACATGAATGGTGGGCAGCTTCCTTTAGGCATTTTCTAGAACAGCAGAAAACTGGAAACAACTTAACTTTCCATCAATAGAGAAACAGAGTCTTATGTTGGATATTCAAGCAATGAAAAAGAATTGTCTAGCAGATCAAATGAATCAACTAGAGATACGCCAACATGCAAAAATCTCTAACACAAATGGGGGGAACACAGATTATAAGTACCAGAAGGACATGCACAATATGGTATCATTTATGTAAAGCTTTAAATCCTACAAAACAAGTCAACATATTATTTCTGCAAAGATGTCACCCAGAGCAACATTTTAAAGACAAATAATGAAAAATAAATGCCAAATTTAGGATCCAAATTTTTCTGGGGGGAAGGCAGGATGGGAATGAATGGGGAAAGTGTACAAAGAATCTGTCCACTCTGTCTGTAAATCTCTATTATTAAAGATGATAGACATTCACCAACGAATGGATGGATAGATGGATGGATGGATGTGTGCATGGATGGATGGATGGATGGGTGGATGTGTGGATGGATGGGTGGATGGATGTGTGGATGGATGGATGGATGTGTGGATGGATG
>CM053612.1:99038656-99065347 GCA_028646535.1 Procyon lotor
ACTATGCAATTAACTTTGACATCCCCAGGTATTTGGAAATGTTTCTTAAAGGCTGCATTATCCACCAGTAAATGCAGAAGGCATAATGGAAATTGAAAAATATTTTTAAATAAATGATCGGAAAATTACGTATCAAAACCTTTGGGTGCACCTAGAGCAGTATTCCTGGAAACAGTGTGCATTAGCCCAGAAGACAGACTGAATAGTCACAAATTCATCACCGTCCTAAAACGCTGAAAATCGGTAAATAATCAGGAAGGAGGCAGAAAGAAGGAAATAGGAAGAGAAGAGCAGAATTTAATTAAATAGAAAGCAAATATGTAATAGGGCACATGGATGAAATAAAAATTGGTTCTTGAAAAGGTCTACTAAAATGAACAAATTAGCAAGTCTGATCATTCACTAGGAAAGAAAAGACAGAGGTAGAAGTAAGCAATATTGCAGAGGAAAATGGAGGTACCTTAAGATCTTACAGCATTAAAGAGATAAAAGGAAAAACATTAAGGCAATAAATCCCCAAAAAGATGTCACTTAAAAACCGATGAATAAATAGAAAGCTTCAACTCATATATGCCTTAAGAAAATTAAATTCCTAGTCAAATACTGCCAGAACGAAAACGCTAGGCTCACACAGCTTCATCAGCGACTGTTATAAAGCTCTCAAAGAACAAGTAATTCAGATTTTATTCAAACTCTTGCGGAGAACAGAGAAGGGAAGGCTCAATACATCATTTTATGCTGCTGACATAATCTTCATTCCAATACCTGACAAAGCAGCATGAGAAAGAACGCTTAGGGGCCAATCTCCCTCAATAGTTCAAACAGAGAGAGAGAGAGAGGAGCGAGAATTTTAGGACATACCACCAGCAGTGTGTTACAAATGATGATGCATCGTAACCAAAGGGGCTTTACTCTGGGACCGGACGTGCTGCGTCAAAATACGAGGATCATTCTGGAAACCATCCCCCAGGGACTACGTTTGGGTGGCACGCGTGTACACTTCAACATGAAATTAATAACGTTATTGGGCCACTTGAATCAAAACGATGTGAGATGAAAGATACGGTTTGTGGAGAAGGAGCCAATTCTCTGGAAGGTAAGGCTGCATGTGTGAACTGACTTAAGTATCGCATGATTCCCATGTTCCCATTAAACACAAATTTAAAAAAAACGAACTATGGGGGCGCCTGGGTAGCTTAGTCGGTGAAGTCGGGATCTGCCTCCGACTCAGGTCATGATCCAGGGGTCCTGTGCTCGAGCCCGAGTCGGGCTCCTTGCTCGGTGGGGAGTCTGCTTCTCCCTCTCCCTCTGCTTTTCTCTGCACTCATGCTCTTTCTGGCTTTCCCAAATAAATAAAATCTATTTAACAAAAAACTATGTAGAGGTGTGTTTTTCATGTTGTTACTTAAACACGGCTGACAAGAAACATTCCCGATGCCTGTCTTACTATTTGTGTGCTGGGATTAAGCGTACTCAATTGACCACCATTGCAGCCCAGATTCCGGGGAAGTGAGAAATGAGACCCAACGACCTTAACACTCACCTCCAAAGCCATGTGTGGTCTTCTGGGCGTTGAGGGTGGAGGCGATTTATTCCCTTGACCCCTTGTTTACTCTGTGCTGGCTGTGCTGTCCTTGGTTTTGTGAACATTAGAGAGCAAGGTCTTCTCTGAGATCCCAGGGACTCTGGGTTCTCTCGCGTGCCCTGTGCGTCCTATGGATGGGCTTCACGAACGTTCGTTCAAGGAGTCCCAGGAATGTCTTCTGAGCACCAGTGTCTTTGGCATTATGCCCACCTTTCTGTGCTTCCCATATCACGTAGATTGGGCCAACAATCTTCTCCTATGTTGTCACCTTTTTGATCCCACACAGGAAATGTCTTCCTGAGGATTTCAGGTGTGTGCACGGAGACGGCCGCGTCAGGTAACAAATAACATGAATCCCTTAAACATTTCATAATGGATCACAGCACGGCATTCCTTCCTCTGCCAGGAAGAATTTTGCCCCTTCTCTGTCGACCTAATGCAAACTTACCCCTGCGGCAAGAACCTCCATTTCCTACACCCTCTCGAATTGCGTTTTATTTGTCAATTTTCTCATCAGACCCTCTTTCGGCTATAAGCTCGTTGAGGAATAGGGCAGATCTAATTTGCCTTAGCGTCTCCAGACTTTGCCCAGACCTGGTACTTAGTACGTACCTGTACTAGACACGATAATGTGTCTACTCAGTGGGATATGCTAAAGTCTGGGGGGCATAATGGGGGGGGCGGTCAGGGAACAGGTCAGGAAGAAAGACAACACATACTGCTAACTGATATTAAACATGCCTGAGAGCCCTACAGCCATCGTTGCGTGTGTGTAGAGAATAAGAGTGTATTTCTGTTTATTGTTGAATCTGACTATAGTAGACCCAACAGCCACCAATTTCCAGAGCTCCCTTCAAAGGAAATGTGGTAGAAAGTGAAACCATGTAAACTTCCCAAGAGAATCCACACTGCCCTTCCTCTTGGCATCTTCCACCATTGAGCTCAGAGACTCAAACACCCCTCATCAGTGGACATAAAGCTTAAGAAGACAGTCTTCCACAAAATGGAGCTAAATCTTCTTTTTTTCTTTAAGATTTTATTTATTTATTTGACAGAGAGAGAGATCGCAAGTAGGCAGAGAGGCAGGCAGAGAAGGGGAAGCAGGCTCCCCACCGAGCAGAGAGCCCGATGTGGGGCTCGTTCCCAGGACCCTGAGATCATGACCTGAGCCGAAGGCAGAGGCTCTAACCCACTGAGCCCCCCAGGTTCCCCAGAGCTAAATCTTCTTTAAAGCAGGGGGATCATAATCCTCTTAGAGAAAAACCAAGTAGGGCATATCCTCCAAACACAGGGCGCCATAACGATTTGACTTTAAAAGCAATCATAAACAGAGTCTTCCAGTGTCAGGAAAGAGAAAGAGAACAGCAGAGCTAAGAGCCCTGTGATTTCCGACTACCTGGAGACCACGTCGGTGAACAGGTTTGCAGATCTGTGGCTCAGACTTCAAGGTTACCGCTCCAGGCACTGACAGTCTTGCTGGTAAAAACTGACACAGAAGCATATTTTAGGAGAAACTTGTGACATCCTGGCTGCCGCTGGGCTTGGGAGGTCATGAGTGCAGGGGGGCTGGATCTACGGATAGCAAAGGAGAGAACCCTCTATGAGCACGTGGACAACCTGTGTGCTCTCCTCTGCATGCAGGACCGTGACGTTGGAAGCCGGAGGAGACCAGTCCCAGGGTGACTTTCTGCTTGGCAATCGGCATCAGGCCACGCTGGCTGGACCCATATACATGAAAACGAGGAAGACGGTCACTGCGAAGGAGAAGGGATCCATCCTGGTCTGTGCCTTCTTGATCAATGTCAGTTCTCCTGAACTGGCCAAACCTCTCACCTGGCTCTTCTTAACTGTTTCACCCTGGGGTGTAGTGAGTGAGACATCCGGAGAGGGCAGACTTCCAGATGACCTCTTCAAGTCCTTCTGTGACCCCCTCCTGTCGGGGGCGCGCTGGGACCGAGGGACTCCCTTGCGCAGAACCCAGTACTGCAAGACTGATGGAGGTGGCTTCCACGACTAGTTGACCAAAGACTGCCACCTCATCCTGCTGGCAGAATCTCTTCTTGGCATTAACGGCACGAGACACCATGTTGGAGAGACCCAACCCCTTGCTGGCTGCGCCACCGCCAGGAACTGGGCTGACCTCCCGCTCACCGCTCATGAGCAATGGGATCCTGCCAACAACCACTGGGTGAGCTTGGCAGCAGGTCTTCCTCTGGCAAACCTTGAGATGGGAGTGAGTGCAGCCCAACTCACCTCCTTCACTGTAGTCTTAAAAGATGCCAGGCTTCAACGCCCAGCAAAGCCCCGCTGGACTCCTGAACCACAAAAACTGTGACATGATCACTGTGTATTGTTTTAAGCTACTAGGTTTCTCCAAAAATCTAGCCTGACAAGGGGGCGCCCGAGTGTGTCAGTCAGTTAGTTAAGTGTCTGCTTTCAGCTCCGGTTATGATCTCAGGGTCCAGGGATTAAGCCCCGTGTGTCAGGCTCCCTGCTCAGTGTAGAGTCTGCCTCTGCCTCTCCTTCTGCCCCCTGCTTGGGTTCTCTCTCTCTCTCGGGGTTGGGGGGAGAATTACTTTTATTTTTACTTTATGGGAAGTAATGAAATGGCCTTCAACTCATGAGATCTGTGACTGCAGGATGATATCATCTGTCATCCAACAGTGATCATTCACAAGCCTAATTTAGGAATCGCCAAGTTGTTAACGAATATTCCATAAGGCTCTAACAGCCAAAGTAACTGGAAGTCATTTTTGTCCTTCTGGATGAGAAGATGATGCCTGATAAAACTGAAATTCTGCTTGACTATTACTTTATATTTGTTGACTGCTCCTTTTTGTTCATTTGTATTGTTTTTATTTCTGAGGTTTTGGGGGGGGTTGTGTTGTTTTGCTTTGGCTTTCTTTTTTTTTTAAGATTTTGTTTATTTATTTGACAGAGAGCACAGGTAGGCAGAGAGGCAGGCAGAGAGAGAGGGGGAAGCAGGTTCCCCGCTGAGCAGAGGGCCCGATGCGGGGCTCGATCCCAGGACCCTGAGATCATGACCTGAGCCGAAGGCAGAGGCTTTAACTCACTGAGCCACCCAGGCTCCCCTGCTTTTGTTTTCATTGGATACTCGATCCCAACACTTCACGGCAGTGGATGGGTATTACCATTGTCACTACCACAGAAACAGTGATTAAAGTTATGAGGAGACTTTCTCAAAGTCACACCACGGAGGGGAATGGTCATGCATGTAGAACAGTACTCAAAAAAAAAAATCCCCATTTAAAATCCAGACATACTAGATATCATTCATCTACCTGCCATGTTTTTATGACAGATTCCGCATCTGCCTTCGGCTCAGGTCATGATCCCTGGGTCCTGGGATCAAGCCCTGCATGGGGCTCGCTGCTCGGTGGGGGAAGCATGCTTCTCCCTCTGTCACTCCCCCTGCTTGTGTTCCCTCTCTTGCTGCCGATCTTTGTCAAATAAATAAATAAAATCTTTAAAAAAAAATTAAAAAAAGTAAACTCTACCCCCAATGTGGGACTTGAAGTCATGAGTCTGACATCAAGAGTTACATGTTCTACTGACTGAGTCATCCCGGTGCCCCGTCTTCTGTCATTTTTGTTCCTCAACTAAAATCTGCCTTCCCCAATTTAGTACCAGCAACTAAGTAATAGTTTCTAATCATTCAATAGGACCTCACCAATGAATCCTACTCAATGTGTGTCCATAATCTAGAGACCATGAAAAACTATGGTTTGGTTTTGCTAAACCAACGGCCCATTAATAATGACTTTATTAATAATCCATAAAAAAAGACATTGCAATGCCTGGTTTCTAATTCTTACCCTGATGTATAAAGTCTGAAATAATTAGAAGAAAGTAACATTCAGTTAGAACAAAACTGGAGGTCCCACAATCCCTGATTTCAAGATAGACAACAAAGCTGTGCTAATCAAAACAGTATAGTAATGGCACAAATAAGAGACACAAAGACCAATGAAACAGAACAGAGAGTCCAGAAATAAACCCACGTTTTCACGGTCAATTAATCTCTGACAAGGAAGGTAAGAACATAGAGTGGGGAGCAGTCTGTTCGACAAATGGTGTTGGGAAAGCTGCACAGCTACATGAAAATGAATGAAACTGGACCAGTTTCTCATACCACACACAAAACTAAACTTCACAATGGATCAAAGACCGAAGTGCGAGGCTCGAAACCATAAAACTCCT
Organism: Procyon lotor; assembly: GCA_028646535.1. NCBI lineage: Eukaryota > Metazoa > Chordata > Mammalia > Carnivora > Procyonidae > Procyon > Procyon lotor. The sequence goes on from CM053612.1 coordinate 99,044,463, forward strand.
CGAAGAAAACACACGCACTAATCTCCTTGACATCAGCTGTGCCAACATCTTTCTACATATGCCTCCTGAGACCAGGGAAACAAAAGCAAAATTATACTATTGGGACGGCATCGAAATAAAAAAGCTCTTTCACGGTGAGGGGGACTGTCACCAAAACAAAAAGACAGCCCATTAAATGGGAGAAGATATTTGCAAATGATATAACCGATAAGGGACTACTATCTAGAGATATATGAAGAACTTTCTTTTTTAAAGATTTTATTCTTTCGAGATAGAGCAAGAGAGCATGAGCAGGGGAGGAGCAGAGGGAGAAAGGGAGCCCGACGCAGGGCTGGATCCCAGGACCCTGGGAATGACCTGAGCTGAAGGCAGAGGCTTAAAACTGAGCCTCCCAGGTGGCCCCCGAAGATATAAAGAATATATAGAGGACTTACAGACAGGCGTCTGGGTGACTTAGCAGAGCACGCAATTCTTGATCTCGGGCTTGCGAGTTCAGCCCCACATTGGGAGTAGACATTTGTTAAAAATAAAATCTTTAAAAACAGAACTTATATAATTCAAGACCACGGAGACAAACAATACAACTGAAAATGAGCTGAAGCCATGGAGAATCCGATCATTAACTACACAGGACAAAGTGATCATTGCTAGAGGGAGGTGGCACAGGTGATGGGGTGCAGGAGGGTACCTGTCCTGAGCAGGCAGGGGTAGCGCATGCGAGCGTCGAATCCCTACACTGCACACCTGAAACGAATACAACACTGCACGTCAATTACCCTGGAATGAAAAAATTATTTTTTTGAAAACGTTGAGACAAAGGTGTTTCAATAAATGGATTAAAATTTTAAAAGAAAACATTCAATTACGGTGATAATGGTATCATCTGTTAAGTGGAAACTTTTAAAATGGCAGAATGCTGCGGCGCCTGGGTGGCTCAGTGGGTTAAGCCTCTGCCTTCGGCTCAGGTCATGATCTCAGGGTCCTGGGATCGAGCCCCACATCCGGCTCTCTGCTTGGCGGGGAGCCTGCTTCCCCCTCTCTCTCTGCCTGCCTCTCTGCCTACTTGTGATCTCTCTCCTCTGTCAAATAAATAAATAAAATCTTTAAAAAAAAAAAAAAAAACATCAGAATGCTAAAACACTATTTCTACAATCATTGTAGTATTTCCTCTGGAAATACAGCTCTTGTCTTATACTAGTGATCAGAAAGTTAGTGGCAGCCACACTCCCACCCTTCAAAATGTTGTACCTTTTCCATTTAAACAGGGGGTCCTTTAAAAAAAATTTTTTTTAAGTAGGCTCCACATCCAACCCACAGCCCACAGGCCAACGCAGTGTTCGAACTCAGCCCTGAGACCTGAGATGAGATCAAGTGCCTGACGTTCAACTTACAGAGCCACCCAGGCACCCCCCAAATTTTTAATAGTCCAGTAGGCACGAGGTTATTGTTGCGTGAACACAGAATACGACTGCGGATGACCTGAGTGCAGGGCACCCTGAAAGGCAAATCAGATATCCCTAAACCTCACCCTGAAATCAATAATCCTGAAACCTCACCCCTAGCTCACAGCAAGTCGGTCAGCTCTGATTTCTGAAATCACGCACCGCACAGCGGTCGCCCCCAATCGATAATCAGAGATGGGGCTGCAGACAGAACTCTGTCTCTCCAAGATTCACCCATTAAAGCCCTTAGCCCCCACATGATGGCATCTGGAAAGGCACTGGGGGGGGTGGGCTTTGGGGACTAACAAGTGTCAGAGGTGGTCAAGAGAGGGGGCGCCCAGGATGGGACTAATGTGCCCATGAGAGGAGAGCCCCAAAGCCTCTTGCCCACATTCTCTTCCTGTCTCAGCTGTGTGAGGCCACAGCGAGAAGACAGCTATGCAAGAGTCAGAGGGGCATCCTCACACCTCTGCTACGCAACTATTTCCTTCTGCAGTAACTGATTCAATATGCTACCCCCAGACGTAATAGTATTTCATAAGTATTATCTCTCCCCCCACCCAGAACATACATGCATTATCACATAAAGACAAACAAACCCAAAGTCAGTGGAAATGGGCTTCGCTCCAAGTTTCCACCAAATACGTGATCTCCCGTCACTTCTTAACTACTGTAGGGGCAAACCATGCACGATGTGGCTGCGAAAATTCTCGTGTGTCTGTGTTTCTATGGGAAATCCTCTGGCAATTGTGAACCTGATTCACATATAAACTTCTGTTGTTCTCCCTGTTAATAGTACTGCTGTCATGATAGATGTTCACCTAGAATCGGCTCATGTGGTTTCCAACATCTCAATTCATAACATCTCAATTCTCAGAAGAGAGTCAGCTCACAATGCACATGGAACATAACAGCACATTTGAGGTTTGGATAATTTTGGAAATCATTAAAAGACCACTGGGCCTTGAGGACTTTGGGGCAGTGCCTTTTATCAAACACCTGATATACTGCTCACAGACGGACCATTTATATCTCTTTGCGGGGGGGAAGGGGGGTGCGGAGGCCTTATCAAGCTGCCCCTGAAGTCCATCGTATGCATTAGCAGTGACTAGTGATTAATCTTATAACCTTTTCTAATTAACAGAATAAACTGTAAAATGAAGATAAATTGAACGTATCCCAGGATAAAATACATTCAACCACTAAATGCAGAGGAAAAAAAAAAAAATGTACGAATACTTCACCACAGAGAAGAGCTGGTCTGTGCTTATTTATAGACAAAACGCCAAGATGCAAACTCGCTCCTTTGTCACTTGCCTCTCTGGGTCTGCTTTCATGATGCCCCTGAAATTGCTGGGGATAAGTACTATACACATCATCATTATTGTTATTTATTTTGTACAGCACCCCTTTGAAGGATCCCAGAGCTGCAGAAGACACAGCAAGACACAGAGAAATAACAAACAAATTTGTAACAGCAAAACACCCACAGGGAAAATCATAAAGACTTGAAAGGAAGAGGCACGGGTCATACAAATGAACTGTATTAAATGCTGTGGCCAACGGCAGTGAATATTTACATCCAAAAACATAACTCCACAATAGCAAAGGGGTGTGGTTTTTTCCCTCTAAAAGCAGTGCTTGAGAAACAGTTTATTAAGTCAAAATGTAGTACAGGGTGTCCCAACCTCTACTGACCCTGGCACTATTGACATTTTAAACCAATGATTTCTTTGCTGCAGGAGGCTGTCCTGTCCGTTGCACGGTATTTCTCACAGGCTCTGGGTTTCCTTCTGGTTTCTTCTCAGCACGGCAGAGGGAATGGGAGCGAAGTGGTTTCACAGATACAGTTGAAGTCTACCTCATGGCTTGGCTTTGGGGTCATCAAAGGGGAGATTATCTTGGGTGGGCCTGACCTAATCAGGGCAGCATTTTTAAAAGAAGACCTCTGGACGGAGCTACAAAAACCCCCTCCCGAAGCCAATCAGCTGCTGGCTTTGAAGGAACACATAACCACGAATGCCACCGCCACAAAGGAAGAATGTCCCCCAACGAGTTAAGGGAGCTCATAATCAGATGCTCCCTCCTTTGAGTCTTCAGATGAGAATGTAGGTCCGCCGCCATCCTGACTACAGCCTTCTGAGCAGGGGACTCAAGGAAGTTCCCAGATTCCCAACGCATGGAATGTGTTAGATAATAGAGGGTGCTGACTGAAACTGCTAAGGTGGTGGCTGTGGGTAACGGATACACTACCCACTACCCCACTCCCTTTACAAGCACCTTCTCTTTAGAAATCTGACTCCCCAAAGTCAACTCTCGCTGGACTACTCATAGGACAAGTCACTAACATGTACCCAAGTCCAGAGGCTGAAACTCAGGCTGGAATGACAGACAGCCTCATTAGGAAAGGAAACCTCCATGCTATGTTAATGACAACCAAAAGGGTGCAGACCCGGCTCTTCTTCTGAATACTAATATAGAGCACTGGCTATGACCCTCAACCAAGAACAGTTTGGGGGCTTTGGTTCCCAAGACTTTGCTCACAATTTACCTCTTGGTGGAAAGGGAAGAGAACCATCAACAGCATGGATTTGGGTGGAATTTATCCGTATGCATCATGAAGAGCTAACCAAGGAGCTTGTTACCCACACAGACTTCATGCATCCGAAGTCTTCTGCATTTAACATTTTCTTTTTTTAAAGATTATATTTATTTATTAATTTGACAGAGAGAGAGAGAGAGAGAGAGAGAGAAAGAGCACAAGCAGGGGGAACAGCAGGCAGAGGGAGAGGGAAGAGCAGGCTCTCCAAAGAGCAAGGAGCCCAATGTGGGGCTCAACCCCAGGACCCTGGGATTATGACCTGAGCCCGAAGGCAGACATTTAACCAACTGAGCCATCCAGGTGCCCCCCACTCAACATTTTCTGATAAACTCTCCTATAAAACGGAAGGTGAATGTTTACTATGGAAACCATTATTTTTAAATACAACTGAAGACCATGAAAGCTATAATCCCTAAAGCATTTCTCAGCCCCCGGGCAGCCTTCATAAACACCGGACGCCACCAAAGATCACGTAAACCGCCGTGAGACTCAGCAAGCTTGGGATGCATGCCGGTGCTCCCGAATCCCGCTTGCGTCTGCCAATTCATTTCCTGCAGTAGGAAGAGATTTGCCCCAGGGCTGCCCCTGGATTTGGAATGTCCCTGATTTTCAGGAAACGCATATGTCGGTAGAGGGCCCTGGGTTTAGGTCAGGGGAAATTCAGGATAAACTAGCATGTTCTACCGGTGAACAAATACACCCCCACAGCCAAGGGTTAGAGCTTCTGATTTGAGTTCCCTTCAAAGTCCAGCTTTCTCCAGACTTTTCTGGGCCAAGGACACCAACCTGAGGCATTTCAGAGGGCAAGCCTGGATTGAGTTCCAAATCAAATGCAGAAAGTAACACCTGTCTCACCCCACCCCCCACCCTAAAATAACTGGCCCATCATTCTGGCACGCCCACTGAAGTCTAGCAGCAAGGGTTATTATGAAATATTTAGAAGAGAACTTTTATCTTAACCAGAAGGGCTAGAAGCAAGTATAATCCTACATGGTGGACAGAAAGACTTTGGTTGAAAGGGTCTTTGAAAACCAGGGAAATAATGCGGCAGGATTTCCCTACAGTGCCGAGAGAGATTAAAGAACCTCTTTCCCTATTCCATCTGTGTAAAACTTTTAAAGTACAATTTCCAGAGGTTTCTGAACCCAAAGTACCAAATATATATACATACATACATACATATATATATAATATTGCATTTGCTAGATCAATATGGCCAGACTCACAAATTACCAGCACAAATTGCAATTACGGGTAAGATTAAGTGTGACAAATCTATGCAAATAAAAAAAGAGATACATGCTAAAAATACACATATACACACAGCATCCTGCCTGCCAGTACGTGCTTGCTGTGCACTTAATGTTAGCACTTGCGGACAGCGTCTGAGCTCAAAATCCACAGCCGCAGAGAGTGGACTTAAATGGATCACCTTGCAACCCAGCTCGGTAAAATGATCCTACGACCAGACCTTAACCTTTAGCGGTGCTTTTATATTCCAAAGCCTCGGAGCACAGTGCATTTTATCCTGAAGCTCGCATTCACAGACGCACATTCTTTGATCCAAGCATTCATCATCTGTAGCGTGGGTGTGATGATGGGGTGTTAAGAGGCCCAGGTAGAGGTGCTCCTGTCCTCCATGCCCCTCCCTCACTCTGCGTTCCCACCCCATTCACCACTGGTCAAACCATCTTCAGGCCTGAGACCCAGAATCCCCAGATATGGTCCGCACTGCTCAGCCTCCCAGGGCAGCGAGCGAGAAGAGGGAGAGGATTTCGGGCATCTCTAGAGTAGCAAACCGACCACTCAGCGCAGTGAGGAGACCTCACTACCTGCAGCAGACGGCATCCCCAGGACAACCTGCAGCTCCCCTCTGTGCTGGGAGACTGTTCCCCACCATACGTCAGAACTCTCGGTTCGACCGTGAGCATCACGACCAGCACTGGGGCCCACGGCAGCCACAGACACACCAGTTGAATCTTCATACTGGAACACGGCATCCCGAAACTTTATTTTTTGCCTGACTTTCCTACAAAGGGGTACTTCATCCCATGGACCTTGCGGGCACACTCTAGCCCTTGATCTCGTGGCACCCACAGCAAGGTCTTCTTCAACACGAGCACTCACCAAAGCCGGGAGTCACTCTTGATTTGGTACCACAGCATCAACCATCCAGGACCCTCCAGAGGGGCTTACCCACCCTGAAGGAACATGTCTTCCTGACACCTTCCCTTTCAAGTTAGAGCTCTGACTCACATTGGATAGTCTTGCAGTTTTTCTTACTCTGTCCTGTTGCAATTGTTTGCTAGAGTCCAAATGTTTGTTGCCTTCCAAATTCATATGTTGCAACTCTAACCGCCAATGGGAAGGTATTTGAAGATGGGGCCACTGGAAGGAGATCAGGTCATGAGGGTGGAGTCCCCATGAATGGGATTAGTGTACTTATAAAGAAGATCCCAAAAGAGCTCCTTAACCCTTCTACCATGTGTCAGCATGATAACAAAGTCTCCTATGTACCAGGAGGGGACTCTCATCAGAAACCACATCTATCAGTATCTTGATTTTGGACGTTGGACTTGTAGCCTCAAGAACTTGGGACTTCCAGCCTCGAGAACTTGGACTTCCAGCCTCGAGAACTTGGGACTTCCAACCTCGAGAACTTGGACTTCTAGCCTCGAGAACTCGGACTTCCAGCCTCGAGAACTTGGACTTCCAGCCTCGAGAACATGGGACTTCCAGACTCAAGAACTGGAACTTCCAGCCTTGAGAAGGTGGACTTCCAGCCTCGAGAATTGGACTCCTAGCCTCAAGGACGTGGTCTTCCAGCCTCAGGAACTGTGAGAAATCAATGTCTGTTGTATATGAGCCCCGCAGGCTATGACATTGTGCTACAGCAGCCCAAATGGACAAGACATTTTATAACGAAGTATACATTTTTAGTACAACTACCTGAAAGTTCTAACAATGCGGGGCTTGGGTCTTCAAATTTTGTCATCTAACTGGGAGAACCTGTGAACAAATGAAAACCAGGCAAACTACTAGTTATAATAGGTGGATACTTACTGATGTTTTCTAGAGAGGTACTTGTTTCCCACCTCAACTGTCTTTGTACACATTTACAACAAGTAGAATTACAGAAAATTTATCATTTATTCCTAATCACATAGCTGTGCATATTTCTGTGTGGGTTTGGAAAAGTGGAATTGTTTTGTTTTTTATTTTATGTGTTTGAGAGAGACTGACAGAGATAGTGACAGATATAGTAAAAGAGGGCAGGACTAGGGAAGAGCGGGAGAAGCACGCTCGCTGCCGAGCAGGGAGCCCGATGCCGGGCTCGATCCCAGGACCCTGAGATCATGACCTGAGTCAGTGGCAGATGCTTAACTGACTGAGCCACCCAGGCATCCAGGGCAATTGGAATTCTGTTAGATCAGAACTCACCCCCTCCCTGCTGGGCTTTAAGGTGATTGAGAGATAGGACTGTGTGAATTTGGGGATTGGATTGATACCCCACGACCTAGGAGGCTGGACTGGATCGGTGCGCCCACAGGTTGTGTTCTAACAGAGGTCCTTGTTGCAAATCAAGAACCGACTCAAATATATCTCTATGTCTATGTGGGTTTACACAAGGTTAAAGGTCAGGGGGAAAAATGCTCACCCTTTCCATGAAATTTGCAATGCAGTTGGATTCCTCTAGTTTCTTAGAAATCTAAAGAATCTGTGATGTTTTCCAGAGTCGAACAAAGCACCTAACGGTGTATGTGTCATTAAACAACAAACTGCAGTATGTACACCACAAATTCTGGGGAATCCTTGAAGGTTATACGTGTGATGGAGGGTTTTTACCCCCCTCAGAAAATGTCCTGGTTATTGGTGGTGATCTAAGGGTCATTTTTCATCACAGAAATGGAAGAAAGACAAGAAACAGACGTTGTGCTACGTGTGAATGTCTTTCCTATTTGGGGGCAAACAATTCACGACTTGTTCTGGGAAAATAGGAAAGCAGAGATGAGCCTATGCCAGAGGTTAACAGAACTGATGTAAATAACTGTGCATTTTAGACTGTTTCCTCCCAAATATTTTGAAGGCTCACTGAAATGATTTTCTGACACACACACACACTTCTGGAAAAAAAAATAATGTGCCCATCTGTGTTCCTGGAATGAAGATGAGAAACAGCACATCTTTCTTGGAATATGCGAGCTGACGGCTTTGCCTTTCCGGGAGAAAAGCAGCACTTGCCCCACTTTGTCCGGGCCCTGGAGCAACCGGAGACAAATGATCAAGTGTGGATTCCCCTCCAGTGGTCGGCCGCCACGTGCTATCTGAAACACGTCTCACACGTATGGCCGTGTCAACCAGGACACGGCGTAGAATGCCGAAGAGCTCCCGAGGTTGTTGCTCTGGGCCGAGCGAGGACACGAGGGGGAGGGAGGCTGGCGGGTCCCAGAACTTATTAGCTCAATGCATCTGTAACATGGGGTAGCTTAAAACCACACAAATGGAGTAGCTCACTGCTCTCGAAGCCCTAAGTCAGAAATAGTGTACAAGGGACAAAATCAGGAGCTGATAGGACAGCCTATTTTCTAGCACCTCCAGGAAGGAATGCGTTTTCTGGGTCTCTCCAACTTCCAGAGGCTGTCCGCCTTCCTCGGCAGGTAGTCACATTATTTTGACCTCTGCTCCTGTTGGTATATCACCTTCTCGGATTCCAGCCCCTCGTTTCCCTCTTGTAAGGACACCTGTGATTACACGGAGCCCACCTGCCTAATACAAGATAACCCTCGCCCGCCCAACGGGAGGTTCTTAACTGAATCCCATCTGCAAAAGCCCCCTTTGCCGTGCAAGATCCCATATTCCCAAGCTCCAGGGACCAGGGCATAGGTATCTTTGGGGTTGGGGGACGGGGTCGTTATTCTATCTAGTGTACTCATCATTCTCATGACAATGTTCAAAGATTCCCCTGAATGGATTCTGAGGGGACGCTTCCTATATGTGCATAAACAGAGTGACTTCTCCCCATGGCCTGATCCTGCTCCTCTAGGTTTACCTCTGGGAGTTCCCAGACCATTGTTATCTACACTGAAATGCCTTATCTTTCCCTCTTGTGACTCTTGGCTTCTCGACTCCCTGCACTGATCAAATAAAAATATCCTCTGTCCCACTAATTCTTTCTGGCCACGCACTTGCAAGTTCTATTTTTGTCCGACAACTCCCTTTCACATACCACATTTATCTTCAGTTGCTGACATTTACAAGCAAGGCAGATTCCCCACATCAGAAATGAGGGCCGCATTCCTATTGCAGTCAACTTTTCACCCCATAACCCAACAACACCTTCTTATACAGGAGTTGCTCATTCATTCATTTACTCAACACATACGTATCAAGCCCTATTATGCACCAGGCACGCTTTTAGGTACTCAGAAATCAACAAATAAGTAAGTGGATTCATTGCTTAATAGTCTTTTTTTTTTTTTAAAGATTTTATTTATTTATTTGATAGAGAGAGAGAGTGAGATCACAGTAGGCAGAGAGGCAGGCAGAGAGAGAGGGGGAAACAGGTTCCCTCCTGAGCAGAGAGCCCGATGCGGGGCTCGATCCCAGGACCCTGAGATTATGACCTGAGCCGAAGGCAGAGGCTTTAACCCACTGACCCACCCAGGCATCCCCCATTGCTCAATAGTCTTATAAAACTGATTACCATGGGGCGCCTGGGTGGCTTGGTTAGTTATGCGTCTGACTCTTGATCTTGATCTCAGGGCCATGGGTTCAAGCCCCACTTTGGGCTCCATGCCGGATGTGGAGCTTACTTAAAAAAACAATAATAATAGGGGCACCTGGGTGGCTCAGTCTGTTAAGCCTCTAACTTCAGCTCAGGTCCTGGGGGGTCCTGAGATCCCAGATCGCGGGGGTCCTGGGATCGAGCCCTGTGTTGGGCTCCCCCATTCCTGCTCACTCTTTCTCCCTCAAACAAAAAAATAAAAATCTTTAAAATAATTCTAAAAAGCAGGTTCCCAGCATAAAGCCTTCTTGGCTTCCTTTGGAACCCTGTCTGTAGGAACTAGTTTGATAAATATTCTAATGCAACAAATATGGAAAACAGCAATTTACACCATTAGGAAAACTTTACACAGTCCATGTAAATTGCTGTGTGCGGAGCTCTTCATGAGGAACATCAAATATCATCGTCATGTCATCAGGGTTGTGTCAGAGGAGGGATTTTTCGAGAGCCATGCCCACTTCTCCTACCAGCAAGGTGTAAGCTACATGGTGTCATGGAATGTGCAGAATTTGTTTATTTTTGCAGTATTCTGAGATAACAGCAGAACAATGCCAATATGCTTTCTTAGTATAAACCGTGTGTGTGGTTGCGTACTGCTTTTCCACTGTAAGAAACATTTTTTCCCTCTTAGTGTCACTTGTATTCATTTCATCTCTCAAGTTTTTAGGCAGTTGAAGTCCCACTGAGAATTGCATTTATTTTTGAATGGCCCATCCAAAACCTTTGGGCAGATGTGAGCAAACAAATCCCTGGTTGGCTTGCGGCACATTTACTGTACTTGTAAAGGGTGTTGTTTTGTGCCAGACTCTTAGGAGAGGTCCTTGAAAAAAAAAATTGCTTTTCTATTTTAAACAGAAAATGAATTTTACATTGATTAGAACACAGACCTTTAATAAGTATCTCTAATAGACTTCATCGACTCTCCAGGCCTGAAATAATAGAAGGATTAAATGCAAAGAAATTATACTCGAGACACAGAATATAGAGAGAAATGGATCCCTTGATCTATTATCCCAACCACAATTTCATTCCCTTTTCTTCCCCCTTCTCGTTTTATTATCTCATGACTCTGTGTTAGCAAAAGGCAGAAAACCCCTACTCACAACAAGCAATCCCTCTCCTCCTACACTTTAATCAACACGCTCACGTGGACATTCTATGGGTTTTCTAAATATAGTGCATTCTTTTTTAAAAAAGATTTTATTTATTTGAAAGAGAAGAAGAACACAGAGGGACAGGGAGAGGGAGAAGCAGACTCCCCTCTGAGCAGGGAGCCGACGTGGGACCCTGGGATCGTGACCTAAGCCGAAGTTAGACTGAGCCACCCAGGCATCCCAATATAATACTCTCTTATTTCATCTTTGAAAGGGTTTGGATTCCCAACATGGAAACAAACCAGTAATGCTTGAAACTGATGAACACAATTACAATGAACTTTCTCATTCTGCTTCTCCCTCTCCCTACCACCCTAGTCTCTCGGTAGATGCTGGAAAATGTAGATTTCTACTGGCTGGACTTTAAAAAAGCAGTGACGAAAAGTCAAAACCTCTTGTTTTTCATGAGTTGTCTTCAAAAACTGATAGATGGCGGTATGAGATTACGGAAGATTGAGAAGGCCTATAAGGAGATTAGGAGAAATGGACGGAGGGCCCCTGTAAGACAGAATGCTTGCTTGTATCATCTCACTGCACGTCCTCCCTCTGAGGGCTATCCACAGAGAGAAGGAGGCCCTCAGACCCCTATTAGCCTCGCCACTTCCTATGCCATTCTAAAGAGTCCTGCTCAAGAAAAATCCAGCTCAACATAAGATCGCTTGACTGATTTTATGTTTGAGACCAACTATCGCTCTTGCTAGGAAATGCCTTTGAATCCCTCCCTGCCGGGTTCACCATGCAATGAAAATAATTCTCTGCCACTGTCATCATAAGAACAAGGTCTTAGAGGGAGAAGACAGGTGCTCAGTCATGTTGGCTCTACTCACCCTTGCGTGGAATGCAGTGAAACCTGTGTCTCGGACCAGAAGGGACATGCTGGGTTCATCCCAAATATCCGTTCGTCTGGGGGCCTGCCTGCCCAGGAACAACAGGTCGGCGAGCTGTGATGTGAACCCATGCCCTACCCTAGCCCAGCCTGGAAACCTCGAAAAGGCCAAGGATGGCCACGGGTGTAAGCGGCCCTTCTCCTTCCCTCTGTTTCTGCCTCTGTATTCATTCTAAGCAGCGTGCCTACTGCTTCCACTCTCCTGGCCATGGTGATGGCTTCCCAGACTCAAAACATGGGTAACCCATGCTGTTACATCCTGAATCCGACTTTGAGAAACTCTACCACTGAGCTGGTTCAAAGCATCCAACGAGGAGAGGGAGGATACAGAAGATGATAAGCCGAGTTAGAATAATGTCTCTTTCCGGCCCGGAAAGTGATTAAGAAGATGTCTCTACTGAAAGAGACAGAGATATGGACAAATGACATGAACACAGCATGCTTGGGTCTGTAACTGAGATATTTACAAGGACGGGTGTGATTAATTTTTCTTGAGAGGGAGTAGGAGAAGACATGGAAATCACTGCTCAGGTTGGTGTTGTTCGAGAACGGAAGGAAGCCATGCACAAAATAAGAAATGGGACGACAGGAAAATGAAACACGAAATTAATAACATGGAAGACATGTTCCTTATCAAGTATATTTCAGAAATGACTCGTAATACATGTCCTCCTTGAATTTACACATTTTCAAAAATAAAAAGGCCCACGAAAAATCAAGAAAGAAACCTATTTAGAAGAAACAGCATGTCCCAGATGGATGAGGCACTGCACCCCCCCTTTTTTTTTGGAAGAAATACCACTTGGGACCTACTGAGCCGGGGTACTGTGTGTCTTGCGAAGATAGTCTTGGGAAAGGCAGGTGCGGAGTTTGGGGGGGCTTCTGTAGTTGGAGCAGGGAGTGAGATCAACCCTTCTTCTCGTGGGTGCTCGAGCTAGACTCACCATCCCCCCGCACACCAGGGAGGTCTCCACCAGCCACACTGCAGCTCGGGGAGGATCCTCCTAGACCAGACACGTACAACAGACCACCCACGTGTGTGTGTGTGTGTGTGTGTGTGTGTGTGTGTGCGCGCGCACATCACAAATATGACTCCCACAAAGGCCAGCATGACTGCACAGCCTAGTGTCGCCGTTCCTGAGCATTATCAAGAGAATCTCCAATCCCAGAAGAAAGCTACTTGAGGAACGTGGGCCTCGCTTTAACAAGTAACAAAACGCAGTAACAAAATACTGTCTTCTCACTGTGTCGTCACATGATGCAAATATCCCATCAGAGGCAGACCCACCCCGGTAGAACCCCTCCTATAAATTCTGAGGCCGGTAGGTTCTATCAAGGATGCTGGTGTGACCTCACTGAAATGGAAATATAAATTGCCTAGAACACGTCTCTATTAAAATGAGAAGCCAACTCCTCAGATGTCCCTGTTCCCACAGGGCCTCTCCAACTTCCTTTGTCCACAGATCCCAGGAGACATCTGTGTGCTTTTTCCCGGCTCATCCTGCAGCCTAGAATCCCCTCCCCACCATCTCTGTCTGGCTGGCTCTTCTGCATCCTCTAAGACCTGCTCAGGATGCAAGCCAGCACAGAGACTGTCCCTGTGTTGGTCCACGGATGTAAACGATGGAAAAGCGCTGCGGAGTGAGCAAGGTACCATCACTTTCGTGTTTCAGCAAAATTAACTCTGTGGACACGACCCAGGCTCAGTCCGCAAGTCTGGAAGGGAGCTGACAATAGACATCCACAGGGTATTGATTAGCCCTTATCCTCAGGGGACGAGAGTGAATAAAAGCTTAATTTCACACTCGGTGCATTCAAGGTAGTATATCAGAGACCCTGCATGTCAGGAGAGGTGCTGGAAAATGCAGGGACAATCATCAGAAGGATTTATGGGCCGCGGGCTCCGAGCCAGGTGGTGGGCATCTACAAGTGCCACACAGCAGTGTGAGGGCAGGCAGGGGTCTCCAGATAAGACCAGCGGAGGCCACTCGTCCACCCCACAATTGGACAGAGGGTCAAGAAACACTGCACAGAGTGGACAAGAGGCCATGAAAACGCAAGGTCTTGACCCAAAAGGCTGTTGAGAGCAGCCAAGAAGGCTGAGCTGGACTCCAGGAAGGGGCTCTGGGTGTGCTTTGAGATGAAGCATGAGTCATCAAGGGAGGACAAGATGGGTCTGGAGAGGGTCCAGCGAGCTCACACGGGGACATCTACGTGGTCCCATCACACAGCGGAGGGGTGTGCCGTGAGGTTCCTGCATGAGCTGCAAGTCTGCGGCAGACAAACCCTCCGACTAAGAGAACCCACGTGTCCCACTCTGGGAGACAGAGGGACGCTCTGGGACCCTTAGCACTACGTGTCTCTGCACTCACCACACACGGGAGGGTTTGGAGGAGCCCCTCCAACTGGAGTCCTGAACACTCGTGTCCGATCTGCTTACGAACACACAGACTGCTTGACTTAACCCAGCGAAGAGAGCTCTACATTGGAGACCAGTGTGCAAGGTGGCAGGGGACTTGAGAAGCCAAGCGGAGAGGAAGAGGCGATGGCCACGGAAGAGGCCTGCACGCCGGGGCTGGCACGAAGCAAAGAGAGGATGTCAGGCCACCCCGGAGCATGGAAGGAGGGGCCTCAGGACCCGAGCTGGGCCCTTCAAGGGAGGACCCTGCCTCGCTCGTGTCTGAGCCACTGACAGTCCAAGAAAGGGGGTCTAGAAGGCCGACAGAGATGAGGACCCTGGCCAACGGCTTCTCCTTCTTCCCGCTTCCCTGGATCTCCCTAGCATCCCTGATGTGCAGATTCCCCAGGAAGCCAAGAGGTGAGGTCCAAAGTGCACAAGCTCAGACCACATGAACTGCCCACATTCCGCTGGTTTTGCCCCATGAGGACCTGAGTTTCACTTGGCTCACACCACTGCTCTCCAGACGACCAGCTCCCGCCTCCAGAGCAGGCAGCACAGGATGGGCTGCTGGCTAAGAACGAGCCCGGAGCCCCTACAAGTGGTTTCGTGGCACCCGACCGTGGTCCCCGCGTGCAGTGGTCCAGTCCCCTCGGCATACCCGTAAGAGCTTGCTTCTGAAGTGTGGGACGGAGCTCCCGCTGTCCGGGGTAGGGCTTCCATGCACTTCCCCGCAGATGCCCAAGCCCGCGGCCCCGCACTCGCCCTGCAAAGCCACGGGACAGGACTCTGCGGCTTCATCAGGCCGGGAAGCCACGGGGAAGGTCTTTGCGAGCAGTGCAGACGGATGGCCATGTACGAACAAGACTCAGGTCACATCCTCAGTGAGAGCGTTTGCCCTTTTAAGAAGCTTCACGGAACGAGGGTCATTAAGGAAAGCTCGGGTGAACGCCCTCCTGCGGCACGTTTGACCTTCCTCGCGGAGGGGGACTCATAAAGCCTACAGCACAGAGTAGCGTCCACGGGCCGCGCGTGGCATCTCCACGGCTGACACACGAGCTGTCTCTGTGCAGCCGTGAGAGGACTGTGCCGCGGAGCTTCTCCAGCCGCGCCCACAGCCTTTCCTCGGCTTCTGGTGGAAGCCGGGAAACCTCCCAGGACAACGCATAATGAATAAAGCCCATTGTAACGCGGTCTTCGGGGCTAATCAGGGATTTTGTCTCAGTACCGTGTTGAAGGAAATCCTGAAAGCTGGGCACGTACCAGCTGAATCCGTTTGTTTTCCAGCGTTTTATATAAAATACCTCTTTGAGATGTTTCTCTCCCTCGCCCCCCTCTATCTGCTTTCCTGCTTGTCTCTGTCTCTCTCTGTTATTCTCTTTTTTAAGATTTCATTCTTAAGTAACCTCTACCCCCACGTGGGGCTTGGACTCGCGGCCCCAAGATGCAGGGCCGCCCCGCTCCCGCGGCCAAGCCGGCGGGGGCCCCTGCAGTGTTCTCTGCAAATCGTTCTCTTCGCCCACCCGGTCGGTTACACCGTTCAAATGCGAACTCCCAGGTTCTACTCTGACACTACATTCTTTGTTTTCTGCCTCGGAGCAAAAAAAATACCGATTCTACCAGCAGAAACCGCTTTTTCTTCGTGGATGTGGGCAAAACCGCCATGGCATCTAAATGCCGGAGGCGGGTGGACATCTCCCCCCGTGTGGAAGGCCCCAGCACACAACTGTAACGCCACCCCCCGCGTGTCTCCGTCTTATTGTGCTCCGGGAACTCGCCAGCCTTGCAGCGGAGACAAGGGACGCACTCCCTCATGCTCACGGAGAGACAGCCGGTGCATCGATGTGGCCTTCCGGGGACCTTTTCTATGCCACTCGTGGGAGCAAGGGGCCTCCCTGAGCCGCGGTGAGTGGCTCGCTGGGTGCACATCTTAGGGTCCTGGCAGTTCTGAGGGAGGGGGGGGTGCCCAGAAGACCACAATGTCATGTCCTCCCTGTCCCCACACCCACGTGCATCCCCTGTTTCGAGATTCCTTGGTTCTTACACTCTCGAGAACGCAGAGCGGTAAAGTGAGGCTATTCTAGCCAAGCAGAAAGGCAGGGAGTAGGAGGTAAAGCCCGGGTCAGAGAAGAGGGGAAGGAGGCCCGAAAGAGGGAAATGCTGGAAGTCCCCAGAGCCCCAGGTCCCAGGCTGCTTGCCCCTCCACTGCCACAGAGTGCGGCAATGAGGAAAGACGGGCGTCTCTCATTCCTCCCCAAGGCTGGCAAACCCAGCCGGCCCGATAACCTGACCCCAAGAAGTCAGGGTGCGGAGGAAGATCCGAATTGGCCTGGAGGGCCGGCCGGAGTGCGCCCCGAGCTAGAGAGGCACTCTGTGCATTGTCTTTGAGCAAGAACTTGATAATTGTCGGTCTTTATATTCTACTCACCCTCGGAAATCACGCTCCCCTTTAGAATATTAGAGTTGAAAATTGCTACTTATCCCAACTATAAATATGCAAAACTGGATTATTTCAGTAACTAGCTGTAGGCAAGGAATCAGTGATTGCAGAGAAAATACACATATATTAATGCCTACAGCTAATAGTCTACTTAGAGCATTAAACCCGAATAGTTTTCATTCCCCATCGCTCCCGAGGCCGTGCCCACCGCACCGAGGGAAACAGCACTGTGGGTTTCTTCAGAAGGAGGCCCCATGCCTACAACCAAGAAGGCCTTGCTCAATCCTGGCTGGCACAGCGGATGCGTCCCAAACTTTAGAGATACCCACATCTATGGCGTCAGCCGTTGACGACAAAGGAAAAGGCTTTCAAAGTTCAAAAAGCTTTTCGTGATAGACCAAGAGCAAGACACTTGGGTAGACGAAGCTGGCATTTCACTGTCAACAGTCCATGGACAGGCGCACAGGTTAACAAGTCAAGAGGGTTCTCAGCAGTGGTGGGAGGTGAGGGGAGAACACAGGGGGGAAGTGAAGCCAGAGAGTTGAGATGTGGGCAGGCTGAGCCACGGAAGCGTCAGACCCTGAGAAGCGGGGAGACCTGTGTAAGTGAAGACGGGAGTCCAAGGTTGGTGGAAGAGCAGAGCAGAGAGCCGCGGTGGCCTGGCTCGTCTATGTGGAGAAAGGGCCCCCAGAAACACGTGCAGACAAACCTGCCCAACGCCTCGACGCTCTGGTTCTCCTAATGTCCCCAAAGAGCTCAGGTGAGGTTCAGTCCCTCCCACCTGAAGAGAGCAGACTTTTCTTCCAGATGGAGGGGAACAGGACTACAGAGGGCCATGCCCCACACCAGGGACAAAGGGACATAGGGCCGGAATCCCGGGAGACAGAGGCAGCCACGGAGGGGCCCCCGGGAGCAGCTCCAGCGAGTCACCAGGGGCACAGCTGACCCAGAGGGCTGAGCCTGGGCCATGCCAACCGAGGTACTGGGGTGGGGCAGGAAGCAAGGAAAGACGGGGGACGGAACGCCCACCGGGCACTCTCCCACCTCTCAGAAGCTTTGGAGGCTCCCTGCGAACCAGCTGAGACAAGGATGGGAAACCGGTCTTGAGATGGGTGGGAATGAGGAGTCCGACCTGGTCGGGAGTCTGATTCTGCACCCGAAACATAAAAGCAGAACTCGCTGCCCTACCCTGGGCCACAAGTGGAGCATCCGAGCTCTCTCTCTCCTTCCCCAGCACCAGAGCACGTGGGAGGTTTGACCAACATGATGAGGCCACCAAGACAATGAAAGTTACTCCCCATTCCACCGCAGGTGAGATGCACTGGGAAGTACTTTGACATGTTGTGTTCCTGGCCCGGAGCAAGCTTCCCTGCACCTTCCGATGGATGGTTCTTCTGTGATACACCCAACAGGGCTGAATCCAGAGCCAGAGAGAAACAAAGAGTTGTACCACTAACCCCGCTCACGGGCAAGGATTCTCTCCTCTGCCTGCACGGCTCCTGGGAGCTGCCCACAAGCTGATCTTGAGGCATGTCCCCTGCCTATCTTATATGGATGCGTGGTCCCCACTGCCTTAGGTCCGGCGGTGCCCGCGTTGATGGCTGAGGCTGCAGAAACATGCAGTCCCTGCGGACCCCTGGCAGCAAAGAAGTCTGACCTATCCAGGGAGAGTCCAGGCCTCCCAAGAGGCCAGGCTGTGTCCGCGGAGTTGGCACTGAGGGACGTCCGGTGTGTCTCTCTGTGCCCACCAGAACGCAGGATCACTTTAGAAAGCCATGGCCTTCCTCGCCATCAACCACGTGTGTATCCACGCACAACAGGACACATGTTAGGAACCACGTACACATCCAGGTGGCAGACGGCCATAATAATTCACGACATTAAGACACGACTATCGAGGTACACATGACATTCTTGGAATTAACCAAAGGGACTTCTTTCGGCGGCAAACGTGTTGGTTTCAGGAAGGTTCCTCAGCACAAGACGAGGAATCTGATCCTATCCCACCTCATGCATCCCCAGCTCTGCACGGGAATTTTCTGCGTGGCCAGGGAGTCATCCCACAGGACACGAGTAACAGGCAGTACGTAGGGAGCCGACGAACTACTCTGAAAGTCATTGCCGATTACAGGCTTTGCAATGGAACCGTGATACAGCCGTGCCTACAAATAAATCTTTTATGCCCAGTAAGTATGCGAAACACCCTCAGCCTGTCAACAGCTCTGTTCACATGAGTGCCGGATGCCAAGGTCATAAAATTCTAATCTAACACGTCTATGCATTTCAGTTATTTATTTAGCATCTATGGAAGAAATATTCCAAGTAATAGCTATGTTTTGCCAATGAGTTTGAAGGACGGGATTCCTCACTGCCTTAGCTACTTTTGCGACACGAGGGAACTGACCTCAACCTCTTTTCCCATCCGCGGACCGATCCGGGAGGCTACCTTACCCTACCTGTGCGAAATCTGAGGACTTGGCATGGGAAAAACACACTGTCATTAAAACGCGCATCAAGGAACACCTCGGTAAGAAGAGAAAATATAGTCAGGCTCATTAGTATGAAAAGGAGCTCAATCATTCCATTAAAATTAGGTTACTGAGTTTCACTATTTGACACATATTTATTCCAATTAATTTCAATTAGGAAAAGCAAGTGTAAGTGGCTGTGTAGACACTGAGTCACCAGGCAGCGTGTCTGAGATCATTAGATGCGATATCCATGCGTAACTATTCGTACAACTACTAGGCAGGGAGTCATTCCTTCTCCCCGTCAGCTGTACTGGGTACAGGTCATGCCGGAACAATCCTTAAGCTACATACTCATTAAGGACTGTAATCAATCTCCACACGCACATTTTTTTCTTTGGTTAAGAAAGTTAATAAAGCGTCAGAATTACAGGAACCGATGAACCGTGTCTCTGTGCCGTCTCTGATCTCGTCTCGAGCACGGGGCGCAAAGGAAGAGCAAGAAGGGGCTGATACTTTTGAGGCAGACCTTGCTAACGAGGAGTCAAGACACACTTCCAACAGGACCGCCCAATCGTGGCCCATTTATCTTGGAGCCTTTGATCTCTCATGAAGGGTGCAAAGGAATCAATCACAGGAGCCACATGAGCGGGCGGTCTCTGTTTTTCCGACGGTTCCAGACCCGTCCAGAACAGAAAGTCAGCAAAATGAAAGCAGACGTGTAGAACCTTTTCCCAGGAAAACGTTTTTCAAGAACGTGAAGCCCACGTGACAGATGGAAACCCAGGGCATGTGAGCCAATGAGCTCCGGATACGGGTGAGGGAGACAGAGAAGGGGCCAGTTAGCCTCATTAGTGTAAGAGAAATCCCCCTGCGAGTGCGTCTTACGGGAGGTGAGTTACGGGGATCACTGACCATTGTGAAAAACCCCTTTCTCAGAGAGCAGTGCATTGGGAAAATCGTTCTGTGAGCACACAGAGTGCGCCTTGTGAACACAAGTTACACTCCCAGCACATGGTGTGATTCCTGACTGCGACAATGTGAGCCAACAGGGGACATCTCTACTCCCATTTCGCAGAAAAGGGAGGAGAGACTTAGCGAGATGTCGACGTACTGCCCCATGGCCCGTCACTGCCGTGGCTGGTAAGACCCCAACGCCGCCATGCTCACGCGAAGATAAACAGGTCGGTGCTTTATGGCCCTAAGTCACTCCGGGTTCCACACGAGGAATCCGACGTGCAGTGGAAACTCCAGGAATAGCACACGGTCCTTCGTCAGGGGTTTATACAAATCTCCTCCCCACAGCATGCAAAGCAGCGAGCCTTCCAATAGGAAAGCCGCTGGGTCCCGAACGTTGAGAGTGACGTCTACATTTTAAGATCGTTCCCTCATGCAAACTCGACTGATAAAAGGGCAATTAAAAATCACTTGCTTTTAGAGGTACGTTGTTCGGTCAATATTCATTTTAACTCCTACTTATCTCTCTCAAACTTGGCTTTATTTGGAATGGCTGCTGTTACCTGTGGTATCGGCTTCTAGGAGCTTTTCAAGGTGCGCTTGAAGCAGAACAGAATTAAAAGATCATTTCAATTTGTTTTTCTTCCCAACCCGCTCTTTTGTTATTACAAAAACAAGGACAGCTGCATTCTCCACGGGGTTGATATGCTGAACTATATCTCTATTGTATGATTAGAGTCTGTCCATTTCTTT
>CM053612.1:99065447-99089164 GCA_028646535.1 Procyon lotor
GAGAGACACAGCGAGAGAAGAAACACAAGCAGGAAGAGTGGGAGAGGGAGAAGCAGGCTCCCCCCTGAGCAGGGAGCCCAAGGCAGGGTCCTGGGATCATGACCTGAGCCGAAGGCAGACGCTTAACGACTGAGCCACCCCAGTGCCCCAAGGGTTTCATATTTCAAAGGACACTGCAAGAGACTAGCAAAGGGCAAAGAATCTGCAAAGCCCTACTGAATGTAGCTGGACAGACATTTGCAAACACAAGTAAATGAGTAAATAATACACACATGAGTGACGGTACAAGGAAATGAGTAACAGCTACAAGTGAAGACACAACAATTAAATTAATTAACAACCCCCACAAGGAGAACCCAAGAGGCTCAAAGACCCAGCTGCGGCTACTGTCGAAACAGCCAGTAATGAGTTCCTTTCTCGGTTGAGAAGCTTTGCTTTCTTTTGGTGACCAGCGACGTGAAGGCACACAGAGACAATGCCCAGTGGAGGCTTAGCCGCAGAGCTGACGGGAGAGCGTGCACGAGGTCTCAGTAACGTGGATCTTGACTTTCGTGACCTCCTACAGCCTCCCTCAAGGATACCGCCCGCTGGATTCCAGTTGAGCGGTTTTCAGAGTGCGAACCCCGGTCCCCTGGGAGTCTGGGAGACATTTTTACAGGGTCCCTGGGAACACATCTGTCTTCCTAATAATACAGAAATGCTGTGGACTGTTTTCAGCATGCAAACCACTACATTTAGGAAGCAAAGTGGGGGTACGTAGAGCTGCTGTGACCTTATTCCTGATGGAGGCAGTGGTCCCAAACAGTGCTAACCTCCATCATTACCACGCTCCTGGGGACAAGAATGCCACTTTCTCTTAAGAATGCTATGGCCTAAGCTGTAGAAATCATTCATTTTCTCAAATATCTCTTGAATTCTGCATGATAGGGCACCTGGGTGGCTCAGCCGGTTAAGCATCTGCCTTTGGCTCAGGTCATGATCCCAGGGTCCTGGGATCGAGTCCCGCCTTGGGCTCCCTGCTCAGCGGGGAGTCTGCTTCTCCTTCTCCCTCTACTGCTCACACATTCGCTCTCTCTGGGTCAGATACATAAATAAAATCTTTAAAAAAGATAAAACTGCACCATAAAATGGGGGGGGGGTACACCTAGCATTGTTCTCCTGCAAGAGGACATTTGATGGTTGTCTCCAGGGGAGAAAAGAAAAGGGATGCCACTGTTTGAGTTTGTGACGTGACTCTGTCGCGACCATGTTTACGGGGTCCGGTGCACCTGGCATACGAATGTGGTCATTCAGACTCGGCTGGTTGGCAGACGTTTTCTCAACAATGAACAAAGCGAAGTCTGTCACCTGATGGAGAACAACTGACGAGTCTTTGCCGCCAATGACAAGATTTCAGGAAACATTAGGTGTTTGAGAAATCTTGTATCTGCCGCCATACGCTTGATGGCCTCCCCAAACTCCTAAAATCCTTCCTAAAAAAACTGGTGGCGATGTTAATGAATGTGAGGTTCCCAGGTCGTATGATGAGATGTGTGACTATCTGGGAGGCCTACATAACTAAGCACATAAGCTGCTATTCTGTGAAAGAACTAATGCACAACGTTACAAAATTGTGCACGGGTCAAATATGCACTTTAAGTGCAAGATAAAACAATGAATTTTAATGTTACAGAGAAGAAAATGTGTATCGATACAGGTTCATAGGACACTTTTTACCTTATAAGAAGCTACTGGTGTTGAGTTTAGCTGTAGTCGCAGAGAAAAATATCCACAGCTAGTAATTATCCTGTTTTTTTCAACGACATAAGTGTGGGAAGCCAGATTTTCTGAGTACACACCAACCAACACAACACATTTCAACAGACCGAGTGCGTTACCAGCCATGAGAATCCAGCTGTCCCGTTGTTAAAATCGGGACATAAAAAAGATTGGCAAAAATGCACAAAAATGTACTGCTACACAGTTCACCATTTTATTTTATTTTAGAAAATATAATTTTTAAGAGTTTATTTTTCTATATGACAGAGAGAAAGAGAGAGAGAGAGAGAGAGAGAGAGAGAGAGAGAGAGAGAGAGAGAGCATAAGCAGGGCTCGATCGCACGACCCTGAGATCACGACTTGGGCTGAAGGCAGACGCTTCACCTACTGAGCCATTAGGCACCCTGAAAATAGAGCTATTTTTACAAATATTTTTATGTTCACATGAAATAGGTTTATGGTTGTTACTTTTAAATGAATGTGCAAATATTTTTAAGTTGCTTCGTTTTCCCTCCTAAAGCCGCACACAGCAATACCCACAGCCCGCATGAATCTGTCTGCAGGGTCCTCGGTAACGTTGAACACTGACATGGGGATATAAGACCAGGGCATCAGAGAAGGGCTGTCCTAGACGCATCCTGCTTTCCACACACAACCTGCCGCTCCACGGAGCCGCCCCGTGCTTGCTAGGGGGCAGGCACGGTTGTCACCTGCTGGACTCCACCCTGATTCTCTGTTTCAAGGCTAGGAACTCTGGTCCAGGTCTTGCACTCAGCATCTCTCCCTCTACCAAGGCAGTTTCCTCGAAGGACCAGCCCGCCCATCACCAAGCTCTACCAACATCTGGTTCTGTCCTCCCAGTGCACCTGCTGTTCAACCCGCTGAGTGGCTTCCTGTGGTCTGACATCGCTGTGTCTAGGAAGACCCATGGAGCAGGCACAGCCATCACTGGCCTCCAATGAGCCCGCCTCCTGAGACTCCACAGCCTTGTGTTACCGTCTACCCTGGTACCGGCGCTGACCTGGAAACCTGCTTCGAGCAAAGAGGTGGGACGTCAGTTCCATCGTCGGCTGGCAAAAGACTGGAACTTCCCTGTGCTTCGGGTCTCTCTTGATTCCACGGCTGGAAGTGAAGGTGCTGGATACGCAGCTGGACTTGCCGACCTGGGAAGGGACCTCCAGCACACAGCTGCAAAGGAACGGACTCTGCCACGTGTGGCTGCATGTGCCCACAGGGGACCCCTTCCCCAGTCGGACCTTCCAGTGAGACCCCCGCCTGGGCTGACACACGGACGGCACTCACGTGACACAGCCAGAGCCGTGGACCCACTTCAGCTCTGCCTCATGCCTGACCCGCAGTGAGTGTGAGATCGTGAGCCCATGTCGTTCTAAGCCTCTGAGCATGCGATACTTGCTTGTGCAGTGACACACAAGTGCTAGAGCAAGTGTGGGGCATAGGGGCGCCAGAGGGGGCTCAGCCAGGTAAGCGTCTGCCTTCAGCTCAGGTCATGATCCTGGGGATCGAGCCCCACATCCCACACCGGGGAGCCTGCTTCTCTGTCTCCTGCTCCCCTTCTTTGTGCTTCTCTCTCTCTGTCAAATAAATAAATAAAATCTTAAAAAAAAAAAAAAACCCAAAAATAAACCAATGATGGGGCACATTTCCCCTTCCATGTAAGCCAAAGCATATCTTGACGTGAGGAACACTAAGGAACATTTACCCATCATGCATTTTCCTTTGTAACTTTTTAATTAAAAAGATTTTTTATAGGGGCGCCTGGGTGGCTCAGTCGTTAAGCGTCTGCCTTCGGCTCAGGTCATGATCCTAGGGTCCTGGGATCAAGCCCCACATCGGGCTCCTTGCTCGGCAGGAAGCCTGCTTCTCCCGCTACCATTCCCTCTGCTTGTGTTCCCTCTCTCGCTGTGTTTCTCTCTGTCAAGTAAATAAAATCTTAAAAAAAAAAAAAAAAGATTTTTTAGAGATTTATTTATTTATTTGAGAGACAGAAAATACGAGCTTTGGTAGAGGGAGAGAGAGAGAGAATTTCAAGCAGACTCCCCGCTGAGCAGAGAGCCCAATGTGGGGCTCGATCCCAGGACCCTGAGATCATGACCTGAGCCGAGATCAAGAGTCTGACGTTTAACCGACTGAGCCCCAGAGGCGCCCCCAACATTTACCTTTGTATTAATTGATGCCTTCAAACGGCTCATGTTCTGGAGGTCACAGAGTCTCACCCATGTCAGGTATTTCATAAATATTCACCAAACTATTATAAACACATTCATTTTATTTGACAAAAAGTCACATAAGTCGGTGTGAAGGATGCCACATAGGAATATCAAGGTGATCAGGGTGCATTTTCCAAACTCATGCAATTTCTAATTGATGGGGTGACGCACGCTTGGAAATTTGCATAATAAAATATTACATAAGGGAAGATAATGCATTAAGAGGTCATTCACAAGCACAACAACGAGGGTACTACCTTGAAGGAAGCAACAAAGCAGAAGTCGCTTTATACACAGAGGTTGCATTTTCCAAAATCAGTGGGCTCTGGTGTAAGCAGAAATTCTTCCGAAACATGTGCACACCCTCACCCCTTGAGTCTACGGCGAGGTTAAGATACATGAGAATTACACCTGAAGGTGAAATTAAGCTTATGGAGCGTCCGATACAGAGATAATCCTGAGTCTTGCAGGTTGGCCCCATCCGATCACATCAATCTGCAAAAGGCAGAGAAGTTTTTCTTGGTGGAATGGGAAAGCTGTGCCACAGGAAAGAAGTGGAGAGATACGGGAAGCCTGGAAGGACTCGAAGCAGCTGCTGCCTGTCCGAGGACAGAGGGGCATCAGGGGAAGCTACGGGGAGGGGAAGGGGGCCACGAGCAGCTGAGGAGCCTCCTCCTGAGGCCCAGCCGGCGGGAGAAAGGAGAAGGCACCGTCCCGACCTGCAAGGAACTGACTTCTGCCAGGAACCCGAAGGGAGTCTGTGAGCACCTTCTCTCTCACAGTCTCCGGGATCAGCCAAGAGCTCGGGCCTCTCAGCATACGGATCGTAGCCTTATGAAACCCCAAGCAACCAACCCCTCCCCCCCGCCCCGAAAACTTCTGACCTACCTCCGTGCCAGATAATAAATGTGGGACGTGCTACGCTGCTACGTTTGTGGTGATTTCCTTACGGCCCAAGAGAACACAAAGGCGGACATGTGCGGGGAGAATGGAGAGAAGTCATTGTAGGTCTGTTTGCACGAGCCAGGGTAAATGGCCACGAGCAAGAAGAGGGAAGGGCAGGGTATCCGGTGTGCCTCGAACATGATAATGTGAAGATAAGAGCAAACGCAGACAGGACGATAAGGTTAGGGAAGGAGCGTCGAGAAGCACAGGTGCGGCATTTAACTGCAAAACAGATTAGAATAGACCAGGAGCCCTACTAGGAAAGATGATCAATCAGAAATAATCTAGATGAGAGATGACAAGACCCCGGGGCCAGACAGTGGCCTTTGGAATCAATGTGAGTGTGAAAGTTCAAGAGACAGTTCTCGAGTGGAGTCAACGGAACTCGATAAAATTAAATGAAGAGTGGCCCAAGGAACAAAGAGCGACTTCGGTGTCTGGAGGCTACATGAATCCGGAGATGGGAATGCAATTAAGCAGGAGAAGGAGTGGGTTTTTTTAAACATTATTGGGGACAGGGGAGGTCAGTCCAGTCCGTGCGGGGTGTGCTGAGTTTCAAGTGCGTGCGGAAGACGTACCTACACAGACTGCAGCGTTGAGGAAGTCAGAACTCACTTGTAAGAGGAAGGAGGGACGGCCAGGAGGCAGTGTGAGGAGAGACGGGAGACAGCTGCAGGAAAATCCTGACCCTGCACAGAGACGCAGCAGGCATCAGATTGAGGGAGAACTGGTTGAAAACACAGGTTTAGGGATGGCCACAAAGAGTGGGATGGGGTGTCGGCGTGCGGAGCAGGGGCCTGAAGGGAGCACTGAGGGCAGGGAGACCCGGCAGAAAGCAAGGGAGGCCAGGACTTCCCAGAAACAACCCTCAGATGGCTCGGGGCCCTAGAGGAATGGCAGTGACGGGACCCCAGCACTCAGGAGCCCGACATGGCAGGCGGCCCTCCCCCCGCAGTCTGAGCTCTAGAGCCCAGAGGGGGGTGGGGCTCAGGGCTGGAGACCTGAAGGGGGCACTGCAGGTGGGCGGGCCACCGCTGCGGGCATGGAGCAGAGAGGACGCCCAGTGCACCAGAGGACGGCCAACGCGACTCGGAATCTGGGGAGGGCCAAGGGGTGTTGGGAAACGAGGGTCAGCACAGCGTCCTCGCAGCGCAGGCACGCCAACACACGAGTGCCAGCCTGTGTGTAACCCTCTGCGGTGACAGCGCTCTGCACCAACCCTGCAGGCGAGGGAGTCGGTGTGCGGGCACACAGCCGGCCGCCCAGGGCTCTTAGGGGCAGGCCCTGTGGCTGCAAGGCCCTGCTCGCTCGCTCACTGTCTGCACAAAAGATCCCAGGGGATGGCACTCAGCGGGGAGTCTGCGGGACACTCTCCCCTCCCTCGGCCCTTCCCCCACGTGTGCTCTCTAAATAATACAGAAATCTTTAGAAAGGAAAACAAAACCCACATGTCCTCCCGCTTCACGTGCGATGGAGCACATTCCCAATGCAGACGCTAAGGGCGCAACACTGGGGCCGCCCGGCACCCCTGCCTCTTCCTTGCGTGCACGCTTGCAGCCAGGGGCTGCCCCCTCCAAGTCTCAGCGTCCACGTCTGCAAAAATGGAGACAAAACCGCTCATCAAGGTGCTTGCAGAAATCGCAGAGTCGATATGCATAAAGCTTCTAGAATAGTGCCTGGGCCCCTGGGCAGTAGTCTAAACATTGCCGTAAGCAGTCAGGAAGTTTGATGTAAAGGGGGGTTTGTGCTTCTACGGAATTATGCAGCGCTCTCTCAAGAGCGCTCTGGTTCACAAGGCACCGAATGCTATGGTGAGAATTCATAGAAAGCTCATGAAACAGAGAAAGGGAGGAAGGCCACCAAGTCCAGCCAGCCTGCCGGGGGTCTGAACCCTGAGCAACATTTCTGCAGAGAAGGCACCGTTTGCCCACTCTGCCTCACAATGAGCTTTCTGGCTTCCCCGCCTCTGTATTCTCACCTCTCCACCTACGACCCCACGGTCACCTCCACGGCCCCTGCGAGTCCACGAGGAGAAAGGAGGAGCAGCCGTCTGTCCTCCGAGATGCGCACTTGGGCAGAGATGTCCTATCTGAAGACAGCAACCGGTTTACTGCGTCTGTGACGACTCGAAGTCACTTGCCATCCTGGTGTGATTTAAATACGCCTGCGACAGGACATCGGGGCTCCCGCGAAGACACTCAGTGCGCAGGGAAGTGGGAGGGAGGGAGGCAGCGGGAGAGAAGAACAAGGGTCATTTTCTGCTTCGTCCTGAGGGGAACACGAACCTCTTGTAAAAACGACGCTCTGCCTTTCGGACGGAGATTCCAGGCCCAGAGGCACGATTCGCTGAGGCATGAGCGAGCATGTCTGTATTTTAGAGACGGGTGTTTAATCCCCTCCAATCAAACACCTGGAGTTTCCCGTCTAGACCGTGGCACAGAGACAGACCTGCTCCAAGTACTAAACCTGGAACTTTTATGTCCCTCGCCCTTTCGCTGCCTGACCCAGGTGGGCTCTGAAGGGGCCAAGGACGCACAGCAGAGACGCACCTGCTGTCGTTTAATGTCTGACGAACATTTTAGTCCCTGTCTTCGTGCATACGTCTGGGTCAGCCCTCATGGTGAACACATACACACACAGACTCAACACGGACCCATCACACACACACAGGAATGCAGACCCACACACAAACTCAGACACACAAACACACACAGGCACACACACACACACACACACACAGGAATTCAGACACACAAGCAGGAACGCACACACACACACAGGAATTCAGACACACAAACACACGCAAGGATGCACACACACACACCCCCAGCAATTCAGACACACAAACAGCAATTCAGACACACTCGGGCATGCACACACACAAACACACACAGACACACACAGGAATTCAGACACAAACATGCAGGTATGCACACACACACCCAGCAATTCAGACACACAAACACAGCAATTCAGAGTCAGGCATGCACACACAAACACACACAGGCATGCACACACACACAGAGGAATTCAGACACACAAACACGCAGGTATGCACACACATGCACCAATTTAGACACACAAACACACACACACACATGAACTCAGACACGCCAACACATGCAGGCATGCACACACACACACAGAAGTGCAAGCACACCGATGGGCTTGCAATCGCTAGGATGTGGGGCACCACTTCACCCTCCCTCCCTCGGCTCCTGTCCCACCATCTGCCTCCAGTTCCTTGGCTGCTTTACCCGCTCACTGCAAACTACCTCCGTCTAGGGAAGCTCCTTCTCCTCACTTGTAAACTGAGAAAAGCACTTCCTCCCTCGCGGATATGGCATGAGAACAAAACGACCTAATGTAGGCAAGAGTGATGACACGCAGGATGCACGTCATCCCAACAGGGGAGCTGAGGCACCCATACCTATTCTGCACGCCTTTCACAATTACGGAATCATCGGAGCACCTAGCTCTCTGCTAGAGACTACATTTCCCAGACTCCTCCATGGCTCGGCTTGGTCACGTGACTATGGTCTAGGCAATGGGCACTAAGAGCCAGACACTGTCCAACTTCTTATGCTAGAAGTTTCCCTTATTCTTTCCCCGGGGACTGTAATATTGCAGGATCGTAATATTGCACGAATTGCCTCACAGAGCGGCACCCCAGGGATGACAAGAGTCTGAACAAAAGGCACCCAACAGCACGCATTCGACGGGGTAGAGAAATAAAGCTCAGTACTGTGTAAGTCCCATTTAACTTGGGTCTCTGCCCAAGCCCTTCATGGTAATTACTATCTGCAGTCGTCAAAGCCTTAAATCCCACAACTACCCGCAGTCATCAAAGCCCTTGATCCCAACACTACCCGCAGTAAGGACTCTGGTTAGAGGTGAAAAAGCCACAGTTCGGCTGTGCTATCCATCTCTGCTCTCTGAGCCCACGCCCTCCCGGTCCCCTCCCTTCCCCAGGGACTCAGGCTGCCTCAGTCTGTCCCAACTCTACAGCTCCCCATCTGCTCGGCCTGCTTCCTCCAGATGGGCAAGGGAAGCCATGGGCACCTCGAGCCCTTCAAAAGATCAGCCACACTCAGAGACGGGTTATCCCTTCCCCCTGGGGTTTTCCTTCGTGGCTCTTGTTCCTCTTACTCTTTCCACGCAGCCCTCGACTTTCTGCTTCCCCAGAGCTGCCCACAGTAGCCCAGCAATCCCTGTCCTCATAATTGTGAACCAAGTTCTCTATGGCAATGTCTGAGGAAGGAGAGAGACCTCACCAAGGACTGCACCAGTCCCTGGATGAGCTGGGGAAGCAGGGCTTGTACCCATTCTCTACAAGCCTTGCTTCCATGCTCATACAACCCCCCACACCCCTGCTCTTCACAGAAGCCCTCCTTTAGACATAGTTACGGCGGGTCCCCAGCCACCTTCTATGCATATTCATATTCCCGATCTCACTCTTCTATTTTGTTAATCACAGATTTGTTTTCTGTTAGCTAGGCTTTGTTTATTGCATGGCCTGACTGACGACTTCCAGGCTCCACTCCGAGCTTGGCACTTGGGATCACAAGCCACCACCACCAACCAGGCGCTGACCAGTCCTAGGAAGGCAAACGACCTGCACTGAAGAGGAAATACAGCCGAGTCAGGGCAGGGTTCTCTGATCAGGCCACGTTGGAGCACAGACCTTAAACGACAGAGCCAGCGACCTGTTCCACCAACCACACACATGTGGAGGGGCTGCGGGAGTGCTAAGGCAGCTCGGATTTCCCAGGAGTGTGGCATATGCTGGAGAGAGCAGATGGGTGCTCTCCTAAAACGCTCTCTCATATCCAAGACACCAAGCAGTGGGCAGCAACAATTCCACTTGGAAGACGCAGGCATACCTACTGTGTGGACCCTTCCTAGGTGCACTGCCCCTTGTCTTGTAGCCTCCAAGACACACTCCACACCTTACTGCCACGTCCTGAGAACTAATATCTTCTAATGTAGTATTAGCATCTATCGCAGCAAGAAGGAATCCTTCCTGCTCCTGACGTGGATTTCTGATGCATTTTCTGGATCTGCCATCTTTGCAGTCCTGGTGGTAACTATTCCGTCAAAACTTTGCTATCGAACTACCAGCAAGCCTTTGGTCAGCCCCTTACTGTGACATACCATGGTCCCCAGAGGACACTAACGTAACTGTTTGTGCAAATTGCAATGGAGACTCTGGAATATCATGGCAGTGCTCAATCATGAATGAGGCAGCTGCCCATGTCACCCAGAAGTTTCTGGTAGTTTGGTTTGGTCTATCAGTAGAATGATACGGCGAGTTAAAAACCTCTATAGAGAATCCACAGACAGACACTCTGGCCATGTACAGACTCCATTTGGGGAACTTGTTGCAGAGTATATGTAAGATTTTTACAACTGTCCTGGGTCCCCTACTAGGAAACATCCTTTCTTTTGCTTCAACTTGTATGTCTGGTCAACCTGCAACTCCCACCCGCTTCACCTTCTGAAGAACTCTTGGATGTGTCCGTTTTCTACATTCCACCATGCTACACCATGGCCAAGCCACCACCATCTCTCATCTGGATGACACAGAAGGCCACACACGTGGTGAGCTCTTACCCCTCAACATACCGCTCTATGCTTCCGTGCAGTGTGCTGTGATCTTTCAGACGAGATCAGCCCTCTCTGCTTCAAATCCTCCAGTGCGGTCCCGACATCTTTAGAATACAGGCCAAGATCTCCAATGAGTTTCCACACATGGTCCCTGCCTTCTGCCAGCCCCGTGGCCGCCCCATGTTTCAACAATGCTCATGAACTTGGCATGCCTTCTGATGGTTAATTTTATTCTGTGTCCCCTGACTGGGCTAGGAGATGCCAAGATATTTAGCTAATCGTCGTGTTCTGGGTGTGTCTATGAGGCTGTTCCTGGATGACAGAAGCATGTGACTCCGTAGACTGAGTCAATCAGATTGTTCTCAATCTGAGTGGACCTCATCCAATCCCCTGGGGGGCTAAACAGAGCAACATGGCAGAGAAGGACTTCACCCGCTGTTGTTGGTTTAAACATGGAGGAACCTTTGCAGAAAGTGAGAGAAGGAGATTCATTCTGTGAATGACCACTGAGCTCGGTGGAGGCTCTCCAGCCCCAGGCAAGGACTGCAGTCTGTCCTAGCTGACACCCTGATGTCAGCCTGGCGAGACCTTCAGCTGAGAACCCAGCTTAGGTGAACTGAACTGTGACTCACAGAACTTTGAGACATAAAACGGGTATTATTTCATGCCACTAACTCTGTGGTATGCATTACACAGTAATGAGAACTATCTGACACGGTCCCCTCGACATCAATGGGAGGCACAGACGTCCTTGCCACATGCTTTGGCCAAAGAAATGGGGATCGAAATGGCAATTATAGGCATGGATCTCAAGAGTAACAGGCATCTCTTCTTGCCCTTTGGGGACTTGTGTCCTCTACCCTCGGGTCCTGGATGCAGTACACAGAGCACAACCACACCAGATAACCTGCAGACCAATAAGCATAAGAATAAATGCGTATTTACATGCCACTGAGTAGAGACGACTTGTTACACAGCATTACTGTGTAAACCACCAACTGATACATGACACTTTCCTAGCCAAAACCCGGGTCAGAGCGATAAAGTTGTCTGAACGTCTGCAACTACGGTTTTCTACTACACGGACTTCTACAGAATGAGACCCCAGAGCTGAAGACCAGGGATCATGACCAAACAGCCTCGAAACCAAGAAACGGACAAGAGAGCGAAAATAAACCTGTGCAACTACAGGTGTGTCCTGAACCATTCCCGCTGAATCCCACATACTCAAAGCATGTAAAGGTTTACACAAACTGACTGCACCACAAATGCCTAAGAAATTTTACTTTTTTAAGTCGCCAAACGGCACAGTTCATGCATTTATAATCTGTACAAACCTGAGTCCTTCTGTGATTTGTCTCGCTCAGATTGATTCCACTTTGCACATGGAAAATCTATATCTTCCTCGGAACATCAGGCCTTAGGAAAACTGTTTCATGTCTTTAATCCCCAAAATGCAAGAACAGCTCACACAATAATTAACCAATCAATTTGATTGATGGGGTATTGCAAACACAAACACATTGTTGAACACCCTGTTTTGACGTTTTAATTCTATGACTAAAGTTTAACTCTGGTTGCCAAAGCCTAAGTGCGTGGTCTCTCAGATAACAGAAATTTGTATTATGTTATATGTTGTCAGGAATGATTTTAATTATTCTAGGGCCCTATTCCTCTTATTATATTCAAACATGCGTCAAAACTATCTTAGGACTGTGTTATCCACAAAAAATAACAATAATTTTTGTTGTTTTGTTTTGTGGGTCCAGTACTTTTGTTCCTAGAGCTAGCTAAGTCTGCATTCTGATATTTTTATTGCTAAAAATTTAACTTTCCAAACACAACAAAATAACCCTGGGGATTTGGAACCCAGAAAATGTTTGGAACCTGCTCCTGGAGGGTTATCTCATGAGAGGTTCAATTTATTTTAAAGGAGACTCAAGAAAAATGGAAAGTCGTCCTCTACAGGGGTAAGTGAAGCCACATGACATAAAATCAGTCATTTAGCGGAGATCTTCAGGTTAATGAGAAATTAAGGATATGTGTTGGATACATATATGCAGATCATTAGGATTCCCATGGAAATATTCCTTGTGGGAGCCGTTTTTATTAGGTAATGTGCATGACTCAGTGCAGCTGAGCTGAGCTTGAGGTCCCTCAAGTGACCTGCACCTTCTGGGTGCCCCAGGTCAGGACACGGTCGGACAACGTGTGCTCCTCTGAAAGATCATGTCAGCGCCGTGACCCAGTAAGAGTTCTTCCAATGCAGAAGTCACTGGATCACCCGGGGGAGGACTATGGAAACAGACAAACTCTGGAGAGAAGATTTATTTGCACAGCGATTGATGCTATGAAACATTAAGATGTTTATGGTCTGGTCATGGACGACGATGCCCAATTTTAAAGTATGGTAACACAGCTGTGTTCGAAGACGGACATGGTGGTGATCGTTTCTGAAGCGTGGGGATGAGGTCACGGAGGGTTCCATGTCACTGTCTCTACCTTGGTGTTTGTTGGACATTTCCCACCGTACGCTGTTTTGTTTTTAATGATGGTCAGCAACCACAATGCACTCTTTCTATTCTGTCTCCCCCTTTGGAAGAAGATCGATGAGAGCGGGTTTTAAAAGTTAAATTGTCATCTGTGCCTCTCTCATGAAGCACGATGACATCATTGTACTCTAAGCCTTTGTTCCAAATTGCTGAGGCTTCCATGGGTGGACTGAAAGCATGTTTCCAGCAGCATAAACACAATGCAATCCCAGGCAAATTATACATAGATGGTCTTTACTGATACGACACGTAATATTAAAAAAAAAAAAAAATGCCAAAATGCCAAATGCACAGTCTGCTCGAGAAGTTCCCGTCATATTGCAGTGCTGCTCTTGTAACACCTACGGTACTGGGAGTGAAAATGAACCGCCAAGTAGTCAGACAACCGAGTTTCACGCTGGAAAGACCTATTTCTCTGCCAACACAAAAGAAAATCTAGGGCAATGTGATTAACTCTCTCCACTGGCAAATCCCTACTTCATGGCTGAGGAAAATATTCATCGACCAAAAAGGAAATGGTTGAGTTTACTATTTCAGTGTCTGTTTGTTCCTTAGAAACTACAATTAAAACAGTAGGAAAGAGATATCAAAACGGGTCTTACTGGGGTCCTGCTGAAAACATTTTCTAATTGGGTAACGGTGTCTTATGAGGACAGTTAAAATGTGTTCTACAAAGGAATCGTGTTTCATCACAATGAGGCCTCACACTTCAGCTACCGCGGTCTTCCCCATCCTGCCTTCTTGGGCACTAGAATGACTCTTGTTACAGAGACTGGACTGTTTTATGTTTGGAATCCTCAACGTTACCCATTTGGGGTGTGATTCATCGGCGGGGTCAGTGAATACAATGTTTCAAAACGGATGGGCGACGTTAATTATCTACAATTATCTACAGTACTCACAGAGTGAGTATTTACGTAGCTGCTACTACGTAGCAGTAAAAACAGTTTTGTCATTGCCATTAATTTCGAGAAAGGGCACCATGCCATCTAGCTGGCAGGGACACCACTCGTGGCCAGATCTCACCAGAAGATAATCCAAGGGCACTGGTCATTTCCTAGGATGAATGACTGCCTCCATCAAAACGGATTTCTTATATTTCAAGAAAACTTGTGCGAAGTACAGAAGCGAAGACACCATCTTTTTGCAGAGAAATACGTATTTTTAAAGCATGGGAAGTGTTGAGCTGACACCAGAGGTCTGCATGGTTTTGACACTCAAGACAGTGAGGGCCGAAGCTCCTATATGCTGGGTTTTCTGCCCGCCCCCGAGCTAAACAGTGCTTTGGACAGAAGCATTAATCAAGCCCTTCCCTGGGCATTATCTCAGATCATCGCAGATGGAGTCTCACTGGTAATTGCCACAGCACGACCGATGGCACGTCGGCTCCCCGACCTCTAGTTTATCATCTCGTAGGGGACCGTGAGCACAAACAGAAGCAGGATGATGGAGCGTCCAACCTGCACACCAGGCTCCGTGCAGCCTCCCACCCCCGTCTGCACTGGTAACAGAGCTCGTGCCCTTGCAGTTGCTTGGTGGCTCTAGTCCTCGTCTTTGTAGAACAGAACCAACTGTCCCCGACAAGAAACACTTATAGTCGTGGAGAGCGTTTAACACTGCCTTCCTGGGACAGAAATCATACAACGTGGTTGACGGTATTTCCCTAACGCAAGACGCCCTTTAAATTTCCATGGAAGATAATGACGCTATATAATTTTTTTTAAGCACCAGAATTTAGCAAACATTACTGGGGTGGGGAAAAAAAAGGGGCAAACTTAATTCAAATGATACAAGGTCAAAAGACAGTTTACTTGCATTGAAAAGCTCATAGCAGGATGCGAATCAACGTTAGTGTTCTCATCCTTGTCTCACTTGAAGTACATTGTCCCCAAATTTTAACATACAATTAAACAGGAATGAATATTTTCAACACGTAAAACGGTATGAGAGTGTAGGGTTTGTTGTGAAAGCAAAAGAACTGAGCTTGTAGAATGGGAACCGAGCCTCTGCGCGATGTAAGATGTTCCAGGTGACACTTCCTTCCCTAATTCCCACTCTGGAAAGGTTAACAGATGTGTATATTTCTGAGGATACAGTCAACCTAAACATTCACTGCTGTTTGTTTCTTTGTTTCGTTTTACACTGGCCGACAGCTGCCCTCATCTTTCCTGTCCTTCAAGTACCTGAAGTATCTCTCCGTGAACCTGATTAAGCCTCAAGTACTCCAGGGTCCCAAATACCGTGGGATTGCTCCGCACAAACAGCAGTGAGGTATTTTGCCCCATTTAGTGACTCTTCGTTTGCAGGAAGGGGGTGGTAAGGGGAGGTCTCCCAGAGGAGTGGAGGGGGTTCATTTGGTCGAGACAACGTGCAGATCTCACTCACACATGCAACAAAGGAGAATCTTGTGCTCACCCTGTGTGCTCACCAAGTGTCACCTGGGGCTCTGAGTGGTGTCACCTTGTCTCCGATGCCAGCCGGGGGAGCAGCCCCTACCCGGGATGTTGAGAACGTGCTGGGGCATTTTTATACTGAGAACTGAGGCGCTCACCTCGGAGGAACAGGATACTTCTCCTTACGGCTTCTCCAGCAGCCAGAAGTACCGTCTTACTAAGAGTCTGGCCTCTGGAACGGCTGGACGTCTGTGCCCAATCCAAGCATGAGATGTCCATGATGATGAACAGACACAAAACCAGGTGCCTTTTTCTTTGAACGCAATGCATCAACAATTAATTTGAAATGTGTTTTCATGATTGCCATGCTTGGCTTGTTTCTTTCCCTCTGGTGAGATCTCAAGTCTCTGTGTGAGCTCATGGATTCAACACCTGGCTTTAATTCACACACAATCCTTCTGTGTTCCTTGCCAGGGAAACCAATGAAAGAAGTGCTGTTCTCGACTTCCCTATCCATTAATCATACCATAAAGTCTATGTAACCAATAAAGTCAATCTAACCCATATGGTGGTATGGGTTGTGCACTGCACAAATTCCCTCCACAGTGTGTTAATGCGGCCCCTACAGTTGTAGGGTACACAGCATGGGCAGCCCTATATGATATCATGAAAATCTATGCATTTAATTATTATTTTTCAAGATTTTATTTTTGGGGGCGCCAGGGTGGCTCAGTAGTTCAAGCATCTGACTCTTGATCTCAGCTCAGGTCTTGATCCCAGGGTTGTGAGTTCAAGTCCCGCCTTGGGCTCCATGGTGGGCATGGAGACTACTTAAAAAAGAAAACAAACAACAAACGATTAAGGATTTTAGTTTTAAGTAATCTGTACACCCAACATGGGGCTCAGACTTATAAATCTGAGATCAAGAGTCCCCTGCTCTACACAGTGAGCCAGCAAGGTGCCCCATTTTACTTCTTTTCTTAACCAAGAGATCATTACAAATATCTAAGCCTAAAGCAACCTAGTTATGTCCCACTCCCTGTACCTCTTCCTTCCTCTGTGACAAAACCATCACAGCGTCTATCTGACAGATGTGTGGGGAAGATTAAGGCGATGAATGCACAAAAGTACTTGGAGTCAAGGCGGGGATGCACAAAACTGACTGAGCAGGAGCCCCTATCCCAGTCTCTCCCAATGGGGCAGCTCCTGGGACCAGCTCCTGCCTCAATGCAGGGCTGTGCAAGGTGCTCTGGAAACTTACTTGATCTCTGCTCCAGTTCTGATGGCAGGAAACAGGTGTCCCCGAGATAAGCCCTAACAGATGGCAGGTCTGCTTCCTCTCTGCCTCACATTTCCCAACCCAGGGCATCTCCCTTGTCTGATAAAATGCCACACACGTCCTCCCCTGAATTATCTGAAACCCTGACTTCTCCCAAGCCCTTCACTCGGCGCTTGCTGCCTTCTATCTGCGAGACCGCGACTTCCAGATCTCGCTGTCAAATGTCCTGATGCCTGACAGTAACTGAACGTGCTCCACCCTCGGTTTTAAAGAAAATCGGAGGGGGAGATGAACCATGAGAGACTGTGGACTCTGAGCAGCAAACTGAGGGTTTTGGAGGGGAGGGGGTGGGGGGCTGGTATTATTTCAAAGTGTGTGGAAACAAGTTGGCTTGAAGACAATACATTGCCTTTTGATCTTTTTCTAAGGCTAAAATCTGACCAAAAAAATTAAAGCACACAGTCACCGCACTGCTTAACATATGCACTGGAAACATGCGTTTAAGGATTTCAAACATTATAAAGTCTATAGAGATTTCAAAGAATATCTTATTTTTATTTTTTTAAGGATTTTTGTATACTTATTTTGCAGAGAGAGCTTGAGCTGGGGGACATGCAGGAGAATCAGGCTCCCCGCTGAACAGGGAGCCCAACACGGAACTCGATCCCAGGACCCCAGGATCATGATCTGAACTGAAGGCAGATGCTTCACCGACTGGCCACCGAGGCGCCCCTCAAAGGGTATTTTATAAAACTATGTTTACTGGAAAAATTTGCCATTATAAATACCATCATCCCTCCATTCCTTTAACGTACTCTGAAACCCGCTATCCCCATACGGCTAATGAGGCAAAATCTAGCCTTCCACTTGGAGCAAGAAGGTGGGCCCTGGAGCCATCACTGATTTGTTGGTTGTGTAGCACACTCAGTGTTGCCTCCTGGCTCACTCGCTCTACAGTGGACTGACTCCTTTACCCTCAGTTCTGGGCACCGTCAATGGCCAGGGGCCCCATTATAGTTTCATGCTGAGGTTTATGTGATCGCCACTTTCACACCACAGACCATCTCCAGAGAATTAATGCATAGACCACCCTTCCCTTGTCCGTTCATCCATTCGTGTGTGTTGTTTCTATATCTTGGCTGCTGAGAACAGTGTCGGTGTGGTGAACACGAGATTACACGTAGGTCTTCAAGATCATGACTGCAATTCTTTTTTTTTTTTTTTTTAAAGATCTCATTTATGTGAAAGGCAGACAGCAACTGAGTGTGAGACAAAGAGAGAGAGCATGAGCATGGGGAGAGGGGGAAGCAGGCTACCCACTGAGTAGACAGCCCGACACAGGGCTCGAGCCCAGGACCCCGAGATCGTGACCTGAGCTGAGGCAGACGCTTCACCGACCAGGCCCCCCAGGTGCCCCGACTGACTGCGGTTCCTTCCCACCCACAAGTGGGATTGCTGGATCGTACGGGAATTCTATTTTTAATTTTTTGTGCCCCCTCCATACTGTTTTACATAATGGCTGTGCCATTTTGCATTTCCCCAAAGCATGAAGGTTCTCTTTTCTCTACATCTTTCTCAACACTTGTGGCTTTAAAAAAAGAAAAAAAATGTTTACATTAAACATCAATCCTAAAAAGGAAGGGAATCCCGCAAAATGCAACAACACAGAGGAACCTGAGGGACATTACGTGACATGAATTACCTCAGTCACAGAAGGACAAACACTGCAGGATTCCGTCGACAGGAGGTATGTGCACAAGTCAACCTTACAGAAGCACGCGCTGGTGGGGAGGTTCTGGGGGATAAGAAAGACGGGGAGCTGCACATCACCGAGGGGGAAGATGAGTTCTGGAGGTCAGCTGT
The DNA here is from genome assembly GCA_028646535.1 of Procyon lotor. Classification (NCBI taxonomy): domain Eukaryota; kingdom Metazoa; phylum Chordata; class Mammalia; order Carnivora; family Procyonidae; genus Procyon; species Procyon lotor. The sequence continues at coordinate 99,084,073 of CM053612.1, forward strand.
GCAGCCTGCCATCTAAGGTGAACAGGAGTGCATCGCACACTTAATAACTCAACAGGCTAGATCTCAGCTTCAGTGCGGGGACGACAATAAAAATAAAATAAAAACAGAACACAGACACAGGAATTAATGCACGGAGCTTCTACTGAAGGCAGCACCAGTAAATCAGAAAAAATCATCTGCAGTCCAAAGACCTATCGAAACATGGCAGGATGACCTACTGGGTCAGTCAGAGTAACCAGTCAGCCTGCCATGATACCATCGACTTCCGAATCTCAGTGGCTTCAGAGAGGATCGTGGTCAGGTTATAATCCACAGGAACCAGGCAGACCCCTCCGGCTACCTCCGGTGGTGACGAGGCTCAGGGGTCCAGGCTCTTGTAATCCCACCGCGGCACCCTCATTCCTCGGACCTTTGCGGAGTCCTTACCCGGATGTTCTGCGTTCAGCGGCCTCAAGGAAAGAGGATGTGCACGGAAGTTTCCGGCCAGGTCTGAGCGTCTCATGGCCCCAACATGACAACAAGGGAAGATGGAAATACCTCCCTGCCGCGTACCCACCGACATGAAACTGTGCGTTTGCTCCGGGAGAACGTTTCTGTCTCAAATCTCATTATAGAGACGGGAACATGCACTATTGTTGTAAAAACGATACTACGTACTTCCTTTCACACCCGATTTGTAACCTGAGACTCTCATGTGATCTGTGAGGCCTGTTTCATATCCCAGACTCCAGTACGAAGGCGACGGGCTGCAGACTAGGTAAAGCTAACCTAGGCATTTGTGTGCAATCTGCCTCCGGGAGGATGGGACGTATTTGCTGCGTAAGCTAAACAGCGCTATCCTGCAAACTGTTCAGGGCTTCAGAGCACTTGACCCTCGTGAGTAGCTGAACCCTTGTGGGCAAACATCTGAGGGTCTCGGAGATGCTCTCTTGTCCTAAAGAACCAGATACATCCCTATGTGAACAATGTTTCCTTTGCATGATCACGTGGATACTTTGTAAGCCGCTGACATTTCCTTAACTGAAAGGGCTCCTTATTTAACATTTGATACTGTTAAATATCGGCAAATTAGGATGACCGTTTTATTGGGAGCCTGTTAAACCGAGCATCAATGCTATGCAGTGATGCTCGCTGCAGCTGGCTTTAGCAGCACAGGTGTTTGTGGTACCAGGACCCCGAGGGTGGCCAGGACCCCAGAGTCTCAAGACCCGCCTGGAGAGATCAACGTTCTCCGTTTCGCCATTCCGACCTGCAGACGTCCCTGCTGCAAACATGTCATGGACACAAGGGCTGTTTCCCCCACGTACGGGCCCACTCGAGACTCTGACGCACCCGCAAAGGGAAAACCTAGTAAAACACATTTTGAGATAATGATGAGCTACACACGAACCTAAACCATGTGCAAACACATGAAGATTCTTCATTTATGACTGTGTTGGTGCACAAGCGCCTGTGATCTTCAGTCCTCAATGTTCACCCTCTTCCTTCTCACTTTAAAGGGAATCAGAGAACTCTCCAGGCGCCCCCAAAAAGGCCCGAGGCGGTGTGCATGCCTGATCACAGGGGAGGGGCTGGTCTCTTTTTTGCCTGGTCTCTGCACTTTGGGCCCCTCCCTGCGGCTTAGGGATCAGCATTTGCCCAACTGAACCCTGAAGCGCACATCGCTCTGCACAGTCAACCGTCCACACACTTGCTGCATCAAGTCACGCGACAAGGCAAAGCACGTTTCGTCGTGAAGGAAAATTTTATTTTACGTCGGCATGGACATTGGAACAAGGTTTTCAGGAACCCCACGCAGGTGTGTCACGTTATAGATCGCATCTTTCAGACGTGGACCCAAACCCAGGAAGGCTGGGACGTACAACCAAGAGGTAATACCAATGAGATGCTCTGAAAACAAGCAGCTCGTACAACCTTGTAAAAATGCCACAAACTAGGTCATAAAGAAGGTTTGCTAGGTATTTGCTGAAAAGAGGATTTCACCCCAAGCAAAACTTTGGGACGGCAAGTGGGCTGAAACCTAAGAATGATGCTTATCATGAATACACCTGATTTTCCAATACCATGATTCATAACAGTCATCTAAGTTAATGGCAAAATACTTTTAAAGATTTTATTTAGTTATTTGACAGAGCACAGAATCAGGGAGAGCAGGAGGCAGGGGGAGAAGCAGACTCCCCACTGAGCAGGGACCCCGCTGTGAGGCTTGAACCCAGGACCCCAGGATCACGGCCTGAGCTGAAGGCAGATGCTTAACCTACTGAGCCACCCAGGCGCTCCTTGAGGCAAATATTTTAAAACTGCTTTTATTTCTAGAGGTATATGTATCCTTCATTTGCTGCTAACCTTGTCCGGACTGGACGGCTCTTCACATACATATGTATTTACATAATCTATCAAAGTGCTTCCTGTCACTTAATCCTCCAACTCACAACCCCACTCCCTGAAGGGTTGTCTAGAAGTCCCCTTGCATCGAGTGTGTTAAACTTTGAAGACACAGCGTAAAACGTAAGTTTATACTAGTGGTTATAGTTTTGGCACAGTAACACCGGCAAAGCGACAGGACAGACTCCCAGCAATTTCTGGAGTCAGAAATGCACATGAAGAGTAAGGAACCTGTTTGCTCGCCAACTTTCAACCTTTCTGGGGGAGGGGAGGGAAACGACATCCCTGTAGGCTGTGAGAGAAGGAAAACAAAGCCGTACAATGGGAAATCATGGCTCTCAAGAGGAACCGCAGAAATACTGCTGCATCGTGGAAGTTCTTCCTGGGGCAGGGGTCCCGTGGAGAGACGTGCGGCCCGTGGTCCGAGCGCCCGTGAGCACACGCTCTCTGCGTACGGCCACGGGGTGGGCTCCCGGTCTGCTTCGCCCCGGCGTCTCCCAGAGTGGAGCAAACACCGGGCCCAGAGGGGATGCTCAGGCACGTGCACGGGAGAGACGAGTGGACAGGCACGGCAACGGCAGCTCCTGCCCACTGACCGCAAAGGCCCGCGTGATGCTGTTGGAGAAGGTCTGGAGTCTGATCGAGGGACAGGGGCATCCTGTTGCTCAGGGGCGTTCTCTCCTCTGTCGGGGCTGGGGACCCGGCCCATGGCCCACGGCCCACCCCCATCCCCCGTGGCCTGCTGATGCCCTGCCCCTCGACTTCCGATGTGGGAAGAAGCAGGATTAAAACAAAATTGTACATGTCATCGAAGACGGAAGGCTCAGGTATTTGTTACTGACACGGTACAGGTGTCCCAAACGAAAGGACTTATACGAACTAGTATGGTCTCATCAGCAAATTCTGCAAGAACTGAAGGTGTCCTGATACTGTGCACGGCTCATGCAGTGCTTCCGAGTTCTCCCTGCCAAGTAATACACTTTCCGGGCGAGTACTTCGGCCCCGCATCGGGAGGGATTCCTCGTGCCACAGTATCCCCGAGGTAGCCTTTATCTGAGAGATCGCATTCAGCAAAGAAGCAGTAAATCCCAAACATAACACTATAAATTATGCAATGGAAATCCGTTCAGGACAGACTGTCTTGGGATTAGGGCTCCCGAAGGATTTCACAGGAAAAGTGTGCTGCACGAAGAAAGTCTTACCTGTGAACCGCTCTTGCGTTTACCTACATGATGTGAAGCTTCTAGTTTTATAGTTTATCTCTGACTTCTGGAGGAATGAAATAAAACTGTGCATCTGTGCATATATCTATCACGAATAGCTTTTAATATGTGCTCTAAAGAACACCGATGATTGCTTTCCAAACCAAACTGCAATTTAGTATCATCTATTACTGGTGAAGAAGATGGCTCTTTAGTCATGCTAAGGTGCATATGTTAAGATTTAGTAGATGCTCTCTAAATGCTAGTCCCCTTTCTAGGGGCATGTCAGGGGAATCACGGCGGCCCAGGGCCCCGGGCCCCACACGGCACCGAGGAACAATGGCACCTTGAGCCATGGGTCCTCTCATTTGCAGAAGCATCAACCTGATTTTTTCTAGTCCTTCCTATCCACCTGAGCCCCCCACACTTACAGGACTTGAAGAATTTTGGCCATGGAAGCCCCAAGTATGGCACGGATCCCTGTGTATACCGTAGACTTTGCTCTTCCCCTGGGTTAATGAGAGCGCTCTTCATGGAGGCTTTGGGCGGTGAGATGGAGAGAGGCTCCCGTCCGAGGTGCCGACAGGGCTGGCTTTCCGCTGGGCACCCCTGTGCACGTGCACAAGGCAGGAGGCAGAGCGGGCCCCGGGCCTCTGTCGCGTCCCCCGCCGGGCAGCTAGTGGCTCGCCCTCCTGACCGCGTTCTCCCGGTCACACTGGCAGGACAGCCCGGAGGCCGAGCAGCACATCTGAAGCCACGGCTTCCACACAATGTTGCCCAGGGACAGCTGATCGGGGACCTCCTGCAGGGTCTCCGCGTGGCGCTCCGCGGCCCGCCGCATGACGTCGATGATCTCCTGGAAGCGGGGCTCGCTCGCCGGCGAGAGCGGGTTTCTCTCCCTGGGGTCCCTGGAAACATCGAAGAGCAGCGGCGGCTGGTGCGGGGTCACAAAGTGCCCGTGGCAGAAACACACATGCGTGGAGAAGCAGCCGTTGGCGCCCTCAGGGTTGAACTTGGGCGTGAAGAAGAAGGCCTTCCAGACGGACGTGCCTGCGGTTCACAAGGACACAGGTTGGCGTGGTGCGGAAAGCGTCCCGGGCCTCCCCGCAGAGGGAAGCATGCACACATCCCATGCGAAGGCAAAGCCTCAGTTAGCGGGGCAATGGACGGAGGGCTCGTCCTTAGCGCTCAGAAGAACAGCCACAGCTCAGAAAAACAAAGCAAGAGCACGCAGTAAGCCGTAAGCGCCCAAGAAGAAATGGTTGGTAACCCAGAGAGAGCGATGCCTTCTCTGAGGCACATTTACACGCGGCCACCAAGGCATTTCCTTCTGATGGAGGAGAGCCTTCTCTTTCTTGTTCCCTCATCTCTCCCTCCCTCCTCCTCCTGTTCCCCAGCCCCAAGGTCCTAGGCGATGTTGTGCAGGCAAGAGAAGAAAAATCCTACAAACAGTCTGCACAGAGATCTCAGCCGGGATCGTCCTTTTGGCCTCCTAGACTTTACAG
>CM053612.1:99089664-99121507 GCA_028646535.1 Procyon lotor
TCACATACTATGGGATAGGTACTATAATATGCATTTCATTCGCGGAATCCTTTCATCCACCTTGTGAGGGCACTACAATGACTCCCCATGTGTAGAAGCAAAGTCTGATGGCTTATAATATGCATTTTTCATCTCATTAGATCATTATACCTCTCCCATGGTGGTGTCACTACTGTGCAGTCTCTAGATGGGGGCTATCTATGCCTACACCTGAGGAGGCTAAGCCAAGTTACGTACTGAAGGTCACTGATGTAGCGAGCTAGAGCACAGATACAAATCCAGCTTTGTTCAACACCGAAGACTGCACATTTGCACAATTCCTCCATGCCACCTCATCTCTGGTGCAGGAGAGAGATACTGCTGGCTTGCCTGGATACTGTTGGAAGAGGACCACACGTAGGCTGGACTTAGAAACTCAGAATGACAACTCTGAACCAGAGGCTTAAGTAAAACAGGAACACTGAGCGTGTTCTTTTATCTTCCCAAGAGTCAACAGATGTATCTTCTTTAAGGAGAAAGGCCATGTCTAAGGATGGTTTCCTGGGGCTCCCCAGGTAAAGGTAAGGGGACCACTGCCTGCAAATCCACATGTGAGCAGGACTGTGATGTGCAAAACTTCCCATGTCTTGCCTAGAACTCCCATGTCTTAGACTAGCAAGGCCATGAACGTGGGGCACAGATGTCTCTTCAAGATTCTGACTTTATTTCGTTTGGATATATACGCAGAACTGGGACTGCAGGATTAAACAGTAGCTCTGTTTGTAATCTCTGGAGGAACCTCCATCCTGTTTTCCCGTCAAGAGTGCACGAGGGTCCCCTTTTCTCCACATCCCCACCGACACTTAACCTTTTGTCACAACCACCAAGATATGGAAATACACGTCCGCCAACGGATGAATGCATAAAGAAGATGTGACATTACAACTACACACACCCTGTGGACTTCCAGGCATAGACCAAAGGACGCCCTGCCACTGGAAATGACACAGGTCAAGCTGGACAGCCTTATGGTCAGTAACATACACCAGACACGGAATGATGAGTACTGGGTGATCTCGCGTACGTGGGGAACGGGAACTAGTTACACTCACGGAAGCAGACAGTAGACTGGCGGTTGTCACCATCAGGGGCTTGGGGAATGGGGTGGGGATAATGGTCAAAGGGTCCAAAGTTTCGGTGATGCAAGATGAATCAGTTCTGGGATCTGGCGTGCACCAAGATGACTGCAGTCAACCACACCGCACTCTGTCACTGTTTACGTGACATGTACTGAGGAGGCAGAATCGAGGTGTTCTCACCGCAACAACAAACAAGGAGACAAAAATGGAAACTATGGGAAGGGTTGGGTAAGTTAAATAACTTGATTATGGTGATCATTTCGCAATGTATACATATAGTCCAATGCCAAGTTGTGCATCCTGAATGTATACAATTTATATTAATAATACTTTTAGAAAGCTGAAAAAATCAGCAATGGAAATACTTGGTTTTATTTTGTAAGTGAGAGTCTCACCCTAGTTTTTCCACCTCTCCTACCATTTCTTTTTTTTCTTTTTTCTTTTTTTAAAGTTTTTATTTATTTATTTGACAGAGAGAGAGAGAGAGAGATCACAAGTAGGCAGAGAGGCAGGCAGAGGGAGAGGGGGAAGCAGGCTCCCTGCTGAGCAGAGAGCCCGATGTGGGGCTCGATCCCAGGACCCTGAGATCATGACCTGAGCCGAAGGCAGAGGCTTTAACCCACTGAGCCACCTAGGCGCCCCTCTCCTACCATTTCTATAAATGCCTTACCTCTTCTAGAAGTGCAAGCATGCACGCGCGCGCACACACACACAGAACACACACAGTGCATAGAAACCCACAGGCTCATCCAAGGTACGTATCTATCATGGTTCAAACATCAGGGATCGGTTCTGCTCTAGGAACTCTGCTGAGGTCCTGGACCTCCGGGTGACGGAACACAAGTCTCTGAGACATAGAACCACTTTGTAAACAAAACAACACTCCCTGAGAGACCCCCGAGAGGTCACGCCCTGCCAGAGATTCAAGATGCCCTAGAGAGTTCCAAGCCACAAACAGCCCCCTGGCAGCAAGAGCTCCATGTGGGTGCAGGGAAGGGGCTTACCTGTGCTCAGGTGTGATGCTCAAAGCACCCTCAAGGAAGACACAGGGCTTCCTTGGGAGCGGTGGGGTGCAGCCCGCAAACCCAGCCATCCCCTGACCACCTGCATGTAGGGGTGGCAGGAGCCGGTACCGTGTCATCCCCACCTACTTTTCGGAAGACAAACCTATACTTGGATTGAACTATGTCACTGTCGGGAGAATACAAGCCCACTACATGTAACTTAAATCTCACATCTTACAGTTCCGAATCTAGATTCAGAAACTAGAGAGATACGCCAGTAAACAGAATCTCACCCCACTTTCTAAAGCTGCAAAAGGAGTGTTTTTTACAACAGGAATGGTAAAAAAAAAAAAAAAATTTACAAAAATGTTTAACAGATGATAAACACATCCGTGCACACTCTTCCCAGGGAACGACATGTTTGATAAAGTATGATCACACATTTCCAGGCACGTGTTCATGAGCAAATATCTGTATTTGTCAGATGGTGTAACTTTGAGTCTCATTTCTCCTGCCTTCCATGGACAGGGCCATGTGCAAAATGCGCCCATCGGGCTTAAAAAGGACAGCACACACTGCTCCCCTCCAAGAAACTGCTTACAGGAGTTTGAACGCTGAAGTCCACTCATTGGGCGGGTATTTATTAAGCAGTAACTTACAACGACCAGGAATAATGATGGAGGGCCCGGGGGGCCCCAGGTTCCAGGAACGATTCAAGCTCCTTGCAGATAGTAACTCATTCCTGCCCCACACCGCCCTCTGCCCCACAGGTACCCCATTTCACAGCTGGCAAATCTCTGCCCAAGGTGACGCAGCAAGCAAGAGATAGCACCAGCTACAGTTCCAAAATTGGGGCTACTGAACCTAGCTTCTCCTTATTCTCAGAATCCCACAGGAAACACGAAGCTGTACAGACAAGGATCTCAGTCCCCAGAAACTCCAAGTCTCCACGGGCAGCTCACACGACCCCACAGATCCTTCCGACTGGGAGTCAACAGCACGGGGGGGGGGGGGGTCCCTGAGAACACCGGCCCCGACTCAACAGAGGCCTGATTTGGGTCCTGAAGGAGAACGAACTGTAGGGAAGTTGGAGGCAGCTTACAGGAGAAAAAAAGAAAAACAGGGTAAGAAATCTGGAATTTTTTTTTTTTTCTGAAAATGCATGAGCAGAGAAACGAAGCAAGGTCTAAATTTACAGTTTGGTCAAGGAATTGTCAAAGTCCCACGCCTCACATCTAGATGGCACTTTGCCCCGATGGGAAGTCACAGAGGTATAAAGGCTGAGCCCGGCAGTCTCTCCAGGACAGTGCAGAGGAAACGCTACCATCTACTACGAGACTTGTGAGGAACAGCTGCTTCTGAGTGAGGCTTCGCTTTCTGTCCTTTCTGATGCTGCCACCGACAGTCAGATCACTTTCAGGGGCAAGAGCATATGCCATCATTCACTCTTACGCTTGATCTGGGCATAGAGTTTTCTGAAATGCTTTCTTGGCCATTCTTCTCCTGTTGGGCATCTCCATGTCTGCCTAACACGGTTTCTCAGGATTGATGCGAACCACGATGATACACGGGAAGGGTGCAATCGGCATTCCACGATTTCCCACCCAAGATGCTGTATTTTACTCTTCTCGATCTATTCATTCCAGAAGACAGATATGATAGAATGATGATCCGCATTCTATCAACCGATTCCAAGGACAAAATAAAGAGCAACGGTGTCCTGATGTCCATGCTCAAAGGAGGGGTAGAGCATTGGAAAACACCCTCAAAATGAATTGACACAGTTTGAAAAGTTAAGAGTAAATCCTTAAGGAATATGACATCAAACCGCTGAGTCACGTTCGTAGGAGTTGGTCAACATCTGTCACGTGCTACATAATTGCATTCCCAACACTTACGTCTTCAAGGAATGAGTATGGCTGGGTTTCAAAAAAACTTTATTTACAAAATCAGGCTTGAGGCTCCATTTGTGGAACCCTAACGCCACAGTTGGCTAAGCTCTGAACTTAGGTGGAGCGGTCCAGTGAGTGCATCAACCAACCTTATTCCACAATATTAAATCCTACAGTACTGAGGGGAAATCAGAGAGGCTTCTACTAACAGTGGATTTCTTTACTAATTCAACTGCACACCTTCTTCATATCTCCTGCGAGACAAAAACTAAAACACATACCTTGGCCGAGAATGTAAAGTGAACCATGTCCTGGGTCTGATACACCTCTGCCAACATCACATCTTGGTTCAGCTAAGTCTCGCTTTAGTGCCCCAGGAAACAGCTCAACCCGCCTCGCCTTCTAGAAAGTTCTGTGTCTGGATGTCTGCTTTTCTAGGATTTCTCCCAACCCCCAAATGATTCTACACATCTCTGAAAGCCTGGACAACATGATGCCCCTTCTACGGAATTAAGCCTCCTACGACCACCACTGCAGGTGATGTTTTCCTACTATCTGTTTCCAGTTCCTTGTTTATGGGATGCATGACAATCATGAGAATCAATTCTGTGCATGTCTCATCATCTCAGTAGGACCACGAGTGCTTGAAAACAAACTAATTCAGCGCTTAATCAACTGACGTCATTCTATTTCTTGAATAAATGAAATAACAGATGAATCAATGAACGGTACGGCGGAGGGAAAAAAAAAACTGTCCCTGTAGATGAGTGTGATGAGAAAATCATATTCCCAAGCTTCTGTTTGTCCATTAACATTGCTAGGACTTGCCTCTTCCCTCATCAACTGCATTCCAAAATTTCTCTCCTCCAGAGTTTTACCAAACTCAGAAGACAACCTGTTTGCACGTCATCCAGGAATAGAAGCTCACTACCACGAAATTCCTCAACTCCACCCGCCCAGAGCTCAGTTTATACACCACGACGCTATCCTTCCCGTAGACCTGCCACTTTGCCGCCGTGCAACCTCAGCCTCCCTCTGCACTGAGCACACTAGAGCACATCACTTCCATCTGCTCTGGCTCAAAAGTGAGTAAATCCAACACCCATCAACTAAGCACGAGCCCTGCCGCCTGACACAGAGTCTGTAACCATGGGCCCAAGCTGCCGTACTTTACCTTGTGGTATCACAACCATACGTTCTGCCAACTGAAAGCAACACAGTGATATCCTCCTGTCATGGCACGGAGATGTTCACATTCTCCAGGTGTCTTCTCTGCTTAAGAGGACACTGCCAGTCATTCAAATGGCACTACAACATTGGGGGTGCTTGCTAAACTTATCCTATCTATATTCCTGATTACTGGCTCCGATCACGCAGTGCATCATTGCCCATCACATCCTTGCCCAAATTCCAACCCTCATACAAACTCTGACACGAGTTGACATCTCCCCAGTAAGACACCAGCCATCAATGAAAAATGTATCTGTTCTCCATAAATCTCGATCTTCTCAGCAAGTTGACCATCTCAGTGATGCCTTGTGTGTTACCTCTCTAGGAAGGTTTACCCTGGGTCATCACATATGCTCCAACCTTTCCATGACCAAGTCCTGCTTACAACAGCCTGCCTCCCTGAACAGAAAAATTTCTCAAAAGAATGTGAGAAATGATTCCCCCTCACCCCACCCTTCCATCCATCTGGCCTCTGCCCTCCAACCTCTCCACTAAAAATATACTTGTGAGCATCATGTGGTAATAAATGCAATGGACATGCATCCATTTTACTGGCCTTTTTAGCACCATACGCCATTCGTGCTTTTCCCAGAATCTTACCTTCTCCTAGTTTTCTTCTTATTTCCCCTACCACTCTGTGAACATTGCCTTTATGCTATCATCATTGTCCACCTCACCCTTTAAGTAAGAGTTCCTCAGGGCGTGGTCCTTGACTCTCTTCTTACGCCCTCCCCACCTGCCAACCAAATACAGCTCTCTGCCCATGAGTCTCAATTCATCAAGAGAATCTCCATCCATCTACACAACCCCTCAAACCAAAAGCACAAGACACATCGTGGATGCCTTCCCTTCTCTCCAATCAACAACCAACCAGCAGTGGATTTACCAAGATCTTCCAGTCCCGTCTTCGTCTACTCAAACTATGTATCCTTGAAACCCAAGCTCAAGTCCTTTTTTTTCCAGTTATGTATTCAGTCAGAAGTAAATGCTTACTTCTGAAAGCATGAGGCACTGTTGGAGGTCCTGTGGATACAGAACTGAGTAAATGGCTCATATGTTGTCACAGATACTGTGCTCTTGTGGATGACACTAACGCCCTGCACATACGATGGTCGCTGGCAATCTTTGCCTGTAGACACATCACTCCAATCACCACCTCCTCTGTCTTCTCGAAGCTTTTCTTCCTTTCTTAAAACACTCTACTCTCTTCCCATCCACAGAGTGAAATGGGAAGCCCGCATCTTGGTGATGCACAGGACTAACATGACCTAGAGCTGCTTTATCTTCCTCGTGCCTTTCTGGTTTTTCTCTGGGGTCCCCCAAGATTTTAACCTTGTTTCTACCAGAGGGCCTATCCACTGTCAGTTCCTTCTGGTGTTGCATTTGCCAACACTTTGCAGGCACTGACTCGTTAATCCTCACAAAAGTTCTTCCTGATAATCCTCTAATAACAGTCACATTACTGCAGCTCTAAAGATGAGGGGCCAGATACACAGTCATTCCTCAGTTTACCCTTATTTGCGTGCCCCTACCCTTTCCTTATACTGGATTTGGGTGATATTCTTCACGTGCAATTTTTACCACTGGATCAGCAGTGGTTATTTTTAACACGTTCCTATTGGACATATTAACTTGGATGTGGGGTCCCTTATGAGCCATGTCACCCAGCAGTCCTGGTTTACTCTTCCATCTCCAGCAACACTGAGCTGCTCTTGTGCTCACCGTAAGCATCTCGCTCCCACCTAGAGTGAATACCGCCCACTCTGCCTCTCCTTGCCAAAACTTAAAAACACCAGCCTGCAAGAGGGCATCTGCCCCTGGGAGGCTCTCGGGAGTCCAGCCTGGGCTGAAGACCTCCAACCACCCATTCCTGAGGGTTCCCTCAGCAGTCTGTTATTCTGAAATCCTCTCTGTAGATCTGCATCTCAACATCAGAATACGAGCTACCAGAGCTCAGGGAGCCTGTCTCCTTGGCCTTCGTGCCCTAGAAGCGAGCCCCATGCCTGGCGTACTGTGCGGAGTCGATATATGAGAGCTTGTTACCGGAATGTAACGGAACGAGCGCACTCGGCACTCGGAAATGAAGACAGCATGCGATCCTCTTTCAAAGGTGAAAAGGCTGTAGATACCTCCCGGCACAATAACTCCCCACACCAGTGAGACGGGGCTGCTCTGCCTGCTCTGGGGAAGCTGATGAAAATATCTGTCAGATCTGAAGTCAGAACCTACACGTTCCATAACCACCTTCTAATAAACTCCCAGACCCTCTTGCTGATTGTTTTTGTTTTTTATCCTCCCACAAAAGCACCAACTGCTCTCTGAGAGTTGTGTTACTGCACGAGGGCACGACACGCCGAATTCGGGGAGTGCAAGAAGCAACTCATAAGCGGTACAGACAGGAGCCAAGTTGTTTGCTGCTGGAATCTGCACTTGAGGTAAAGGAGAGCGGCCAGGAGTGGCAAGGCCTCGGACGCAGACGTCGGGGAATTTGGAAAGCCTCTTTCTGCGTGTGGGGAAAGTCTATGTTTGTGAACAGCTCAGGAAAATAGGATTTCCACCACCCCCATGCTGCTGCACGGACCCTCAACAGAGCTCATTTATCCATGCCAATGACATTTATTCCTTGCCTTTAGGCAGAGTGAAAGGGAGGTGGGTGGAGAGCCTCCTTCAGGGTGACCTTGACCGGAGAGAAAAATGGAAATGAAGCCAGAGCTAGTCTAACGGTTCTCTTCCCGACACTACAGGGAGGTTCCTGCTCTGAGAAAGAGGCAGAAAACGCTAAACTCGACTGTAAGAAAAACTTAGGGAAGTTATTCTGGTTCCCGTGAAATAAAATTTTAGGGGGAAAGAGGAGGAGACACTCAGGTCTGGTACCAGGAGCAGAAGGCAGAGAAATGTGGGTCAGGTTCACGGTTCATTCAGCAAGTGTCTACTGAACACCTACAATGGGGTATCGTAGCAAAGAGACAGAGGTGAATAAGGCACCTCAGACCCCTGCGCCCATGGGATCTACATTTTAAGAAGGGAGACAGATCCTGAGCACATCCACGATAAAGAGACAACACATCAGATGCACAAGAAAGTATAAGAAGGTGGTATGCTGAGTTCTGATGGAGGGATCCAGAGAGATCTTACAGAGGTGACATGGGAAGGAAGGATCCAATCCTTGCAAAGACCAGGGGAGGAGCTTCCCACCAGAAGGAACTGACAACTGAAGGGCCCTCAGGTGGAAACAAGGTTAAAATCTCGGAGAAAAACCAGAAGTTAAGCAGCTCTAGGTCATCTTAGTCCTGTGCATCACCAAGATGCGGACTTCCCATTACATTCTGTGGATGCGAAGACAGTGTTTTAGGAAAAGAAGAAAAGCTTCAAGAAGACAGAGGAGGTGGCGATTGGAGTGATGTGTCTACAGGCAAAGCCAAGCCAAAGATTGCCAGTGACCATCGGGAGGCAAGGAAGGATTCTCCACTAAAGCCTTCAGAAGGAGCAGGGTCCTGCTGACCCCCGATTTAGGACTTCCGGTGTCTGGGAGGGATGCACAGAATAACTTGCTGCTGTTTGCAAGTCATCCACTTTGTGGCTACCCCAGGAAACTCAGCACGGCACAGGGACCACATGCATTACAGTTCATCCAACGCCTGGGCAGAGAGTGCACTGACCGCAAAGTAGAGCCAGAAAGACCATCTGGAGACCCACAGGAGAGTGACCGGGAGGTGATGGTGGCCCGGCGGAGGCTGAAATGGTTGTGGACGAGACAAGGGGATCAATGTCAGGTGTGGTTAGAAGATTCAGTTTATAGGACCTGCAGCTGGAATATGAGGTACAGAGCAGGTCGAAGAAAGAGGCTTTGGGGACCCAAAGAGCCCAGCTTCGGGGGTTGAATCAGCGAGCCAAGACTGGTGCAAATCCACGAGGTGGGTTAGCCCATGAGGCTTTCTCCTTGGGGAAGGAGATCTCTAGAGCAGGTCTGTTAATTAGGACGTGCCGACCGACCGCCCACATCCCATGCCATGTGGGCAGCCGGAGGGAGGAGTATGGGATTCCCAGCAAGGGTCACGGCTGGGTGTGCGGGTTACCAGCACTCCAATGCCACTTGAGATCATGAGCATGGACGTGATCACAGAGCGTGAGTGTCGAGGTAAAGAAGCGAGGGGGCTCAGGACACAGCCCGAGGTCTCCACCTTCGAGAGGCAGGTCAGTGGAGGCGGAACACCGAGGCCTGGGTCCAAGAGTTGGCTTACACCTACATCTACAAGAAGCACTCTCAGGGCTTCGAACGTTGAGTTAGACATCGGGTGACGTAGAGTGGGGCCAGCTGCTCCTTCCACAAGAGAACCCCTTTTTATAGGACTATTGCCTTGAGCAATAGTCCAGGCGACGGTGCAGCATGCAGAGAGCCACCTGAGGACTCCTCCACCACAGACCCAACCCCTTCCCAGGATACAGGCACACAAACAGAGGGTCACGACCTCTGCGTCCCAAAGACAGTTCCGGTTCGCACGGAGATCGTAAATCCTCTGTCCCTTTAAAGCTCTGATTCCTAACCCCCACTCTCAAATTAGCAGTGTGCACATATTTAATATTTTAAGAGCCCTGCTGGAATCTTTACATTTAACCACGACACATGATCACAGGCCAGCGGAAATGTTCTGGCATTTTGTTGTTCATTTATTTATCTTTCTCTTGGCAAAAATCCTAATAGCTCAGTATGGGAACATGGTCAGATTAACTAGAGTCACTAATGCAGCCAATGGTTCCTAAATTCTTATGTGGGAACAGGGGTTGTTACTTGGTGGGCTAGTGATATTCACTTGGCACAATCAGTCAGAATATGTGGACAAAGGGAAATTGATTTAGAAGGCTCTCAGAAGTACATGTATCCGGAGCTGTGAGGATGCACACACTGCCAAGATTGCCACAACTCATGAGGGTTGTATTCGAAATCCACGCTGGACCCTACTTCTATCTCTCGATTTCTTTTGACGCTACAGCCTTTTGACCAACACAGTTTACCCTTCTCTAAATCTAAACAGGAGATTCACGCTGGCTGCAAACACATCTCCTTTAAAAAAAACACGAGAGAAAGTATTAATGGTGTCACTATTCCCTGACCCCTATAATACTAAGTTATTTTCTTTTTCAAGTTTTATTTTTTTTTAATTTTATTTTTCAGTGTTCCAAGATTCATTAATTATGCACTACGCCCAGTGCTCCATGCAATACGTGCCCTCTTATTTTTTTTTTTTTTTAGATTTTTTATTTGTTTATTGACAGAGAGGAGAGAGATTACAAGTAGGCAGAGAGGCAGGCAGAGAGAGGGGAAAGCAGGCTCCCCGCTGAGCAGAGAGCCCGATGCGGGACTCGATCCCAGGACCCTGAGATCATGACCCGAGCTGAAGGCAGGGGCTTTAACCCACTGAGCCACCCAGGTGCCCCTTATTTTTTTTTTTAAATGAAGACTACCGCAAGGATCTCCTGTCCCTATGATTAAAAGGAGGATTCTATTGAATTCTGGAGAAGGGTGATTTAACTGCACCCATTCTATCCAATTCACCCGCAGACTTCATTAGGGAAGTAGATCTGACTGGCTAATATGGTACAAGCACTTGCTTACGCACTCAAAATTTTTCGGAGGGGTTTTGATTAAGACTAAAAATCATTAACTGTTTAGAAAAAGATGCTCTTTTGATCAGCGAGCTTAAACAGTGTGACTCCTCTGTGTACGAGGGTGTTGGGGTTTCCAGCTTTACAAAACGAGATGTGACACCAAGCAGAGTCTGGTCGTTTCCTACCGCTAGAAGGAAACCACAGCTTCCTTTCAGGGCAGCATATTTTAACAATGTTGCACTGTGAGCCTGATTTCAACTCAATGTGACAAAGGGATAATGCTTAGCCACAGAGTCGTGGCTGAGATATTAATACAGTGTCATACATTGGAAGTATTTCTAGCACGCAAGCAAAATAGCAAAATGCTGCTCACACATTCAATACGTTTCTCCTAAAAAAGAAAATCAGGGACAGTCTCCTAATGTGCTGTTAGGACTCTAGGAAAACCTTGGTTTGCGACCGTCCTTCGGGACCCTGGACATTTCTTTCCAACCGAGCACACTGGTACCTTCACTAGAGTCAAGCACCAAAGTGAAATGCTGATTGCATCCCCTCGTCCTGCTCACAACGCACCCCGAGGTCCATCCTCCAGTGGCCCTCTGCTTGTCTTCCGGAATCGGGGCTCCAAGCAGTCATATATGTGACTTTCTGAAATCACGTATTACTTTGTAACCACGTCTGTTCCTGGGCTTTTCCTCTGTGTCTCATCACCAGCTACTGACTTCCTGGGGAAGTCACAGGCCTTCAGCAGAAGAATAAATGAAAGGCTGGACGTGAGCAGGAGACACAACCTGTAACTCCACCGTTAGAGACGCTGTCATCTCTAAAATAAAGTAAAAATAACTCTGTGCACACAGGCCACGACCTCACCGTCGTCTTAATATGTGGGAGTACAAATCTGCACTTCTCCCTACACTGAAATGAGATGACACACAGAGGGGGTGCTGGCCAAAAGTGGGGCTGCCAAGTCGCTTAACCCTGTGCAGATGAAATGCGGCTGTTCGTCCACCTGACCCGTGTCAAACAGCACCTGCGGGCCGCGCCCTGGCGAGCCAGCACTGGCAGGCCAAGGACAGGGCGTGCACACCTCTGAAGGTCATCCACACCGGCACTCAACCGAACCCTTCTGTAGGAGGTTCCAGGGAACCGAACTTGCGAGCAAGCTCCCTGCCCCGAGGTGCTTGGCAGAGGGCTGCAGACACGCGTAGAAAGGGGTAGACAGAAGTGCTGGGCCTGCACGCTGGGGACAGGTACCACACGCCCGTCTGCCCACCTCTCTGCTCTGTGACGCAGCCTCGCCCAGCTCCTCCTTGGTGCACAGCAAGCCCTGCGCTTCTCCGCACTCCCGGGACTAGAGTGCGTGAGTATGGGCAGGGCTAGCAGCCAACGAGAGCAGGTACGCGCCGTGGCTAAGTCCCCGCAGCCTGGCCAACTCTGCAGACACTTCCGGGGCCCCAGGGTTCCTGAGGCTCTCCTTGCCAACACACCATGTCTTGTGCCTATAAATATCGAGGCCCTCCCTGCACTCCCCGGCTTCCTGCCGGCATGCGCTCAGTCGCCGACCCAGCCAACGACCAGCGGACCCTGACTTCTGTCGGGCAGGGCACAGACCACGTTTTATATTTAGTTACATTTAGTTATATTTCCCTCAGGCCCAGGGCCAGATGCACATCCCAGTCAATATTTCTAAACCAATTAATGGACCAAAGCATCCTATTTATTACCCTTTCATATCTCCGGAGGTAAACTCGGATTCCCCGCATCCCTGGGAATCTCCGATACATCCCTTTGGGAGAATGTACCCCCTTACATCAGGGAAATTTTAGTCCCCTGCTTTCCTGTGTTGTCTTAGGGAGGTGGACCCCGCTAGCTGGGACACGTTGGTTCACCACAATAACCTCCAGCCATCCTGTCCCACGGAGCAAAAAACTACACCACTGCAGATTTGGCAGAGTTTCCTAACCCTCAGCATGGATATGCCCCTTTGGGCCTCTGCTCTAAGTCTGTGAAATGGGTCGCATTTTACCTTAACAGAGTAGCTAGGTCTTGTATTCACCAAGACATGTGTACACGCTATAAGCAACCTAGGGGTCAGCCGCTGCGTGGGTCTACTTGGATTAGCTCATATCCCCAACGACTAGTGGGACTAGCCATGGCGGTGGCTTCCCTGAGGCTGTGTCAGGAATGAGGCATGAGCCCAAAACGCTCCCACACAGTGAGGTAGGCAGGGTCATCACCTCTGACCCAGGGCACACCCCCGTCCCCCAGAATCAGGGTCTATGCGGCCAGCCACAGCGAAAGGGAGTCTGGGCATGTGACGAAGAGCCCCGTAATGGGAAGACCAGCTGCACACTCTGGGTGGGACAAATAGGATCACAGCTGTCCTTCGGGAACCATTTGTCACAGTCAGTGAGTGAAGGAGGTGGCGTTATGGAATCAGAGCTCAGAGACAGAGGAAGGGAGGTCTGGAGATTTTTGCACTGTTGGCCTTAAAGATGCCAGAAGAGGCCATCAGCCAAAGAAGCAGGTGGCCTCCAGAAGCTGCAGGGGACAACACAGGAGATGCTCTGCCAGAGGCCGCACAGGGATGCAGCCCTGCCATCACCCTGACTTCAGACCAGAGAGACCCAGCTCAGACTGTGGACCTCCAGAACAATCATGGTAGTAAACTGTGTTGTTTTATGCCAGAAGTCGGTGTTATTTTGTTCTAGCGACAGCAGGAAACTACTCCATGGGCCTACTGTTGGAACCAGCTATCCTGTACAGAGGGAGCATTCACCCTAAACGAAAGTGCCCTCTGTCTAATGTCTTGACATAGAAGGTGTGCTTTTAATCTCCCGGGGACCATAACAGAAACGGCGACCCGGTCACTTCCCTGTTCTGTGCCTGTGATGCAGTGAAGTCCGTCTGTTGGAAAGTAGCAGAGGGACGTCAAAGCTCAAGGGTCAAGGCAAAGGTGCCCGAAGGGCGAGCTGGGAGGCCAGCGCTTGCCCAAGTTGGCATTTCCCACGTCCACAGACCCCTTACCTTTATAGATCCCGTTACTGCCTCCGTGGACTTCGCCCTTGGGGCTCACTTCTTCCACATGGGCTCCTTGATCCGAGGTGAAGTACACCAGGGTGTTATTAGCCAGGTTCAACTCATCCAGCACATTCAAGATCTGCCCTAAAGGGGAGACATGTTCAATTTTTATACAGTTTCATCTCTACAAAAGAAAAGGAGACCATGTGCTGTCATCCACCTCTCTGAGGATGGGGAGGGAAAGCCCCCGTACGCTGCGGCGGTCCCACACTAATCCCAGCGGGGGACGCAACGCAGTCAGAAGGCCCACCGCTGGCAGGGTTCTCAGGAGGGTCAGTCATCGAGCCAAGTGTCACCTGTGAGCATATCTGAGACTCTAGGCAGCATGGAGTGATTC
The DNA here is from genome assembly GCA_028646535.1 of Procyon lotor. Taxonomy (NCBI): domain Eukaryota; kingdom Metazoa; phylum Chordata; class Mammalia; order Carnivora; family Procyonidae; genus Procyon; species Procyon lotor. The sequence goes on from CM053612.1 coordinate 99,103,934, forward strand.
TGTACAGAGACACGAGGAAACATTCTGGAAGGATCAGGCCCGGAGGTCATGATCCACCTAGAGGAAGATGCTACGGTCCTGAAGACAAAAAGAAGGGCACCGACTCCCATATTCAGTGCAAAACACCAACCATCAATGTTGTTGTTGTTCTTCATGTTCTTCTTCTTCTTCTCCTCTTTTTTTTTAAAGATTTACTTACTTATTTTTGAGAGACAGAGAGAGAAAGAAGGGGTGTGGAGGAAGGGGCAGAGGGAGGGAGATAATCCCAAGTGGACTCCAGAGCACAGAGCTCGACGCAGGGCCCCATCTCACCCCTGAGATCACAACCCGAGCCAGAACCAAGAGTCAGACACTTAACCAATGGTGCCACCCAGGCATCCCAATGTTCTTATGAACACAGATGTGTATAAATATTGTACGATGACTGGCCTCTTTTAATACTTACAGGCGATACTAGTAGATACAGCAGAGCTATCTGTTCTGAGGACCAGTTTTCCTTATGCTTTCCTTTTTGTCTTCATCTTATTCCCCACACTTACGATCGTATACGATCCCGCCCCCATAGCAACACTTGAACAGAATCTCAGTTTCGACAAAAGCAGTAAGTCACAGGTACCATCGACTGAGCACTCTCTGCTTTCAAATGCCTTTATTACACACTCCCTTCCTGAGACCCCTTTAAACCCGACGAGGAAACAGTGTAGGCTTCATTTCTCAGATGGGAACAACAGTGCTCTGTAAGGACCGTGAGCTGCTGAGGCTCACACTAAAGTAGGAAGTTGAAGAGCCAGGAAGGAAGGGTTAAACCTTATTCCAGAGGCCAGACTCACAAACCTTCCACACTTGAGCAGATGCACTCAAGAGGAGTAAACAACACATAAAGGGGGAAAGACAGAGACACCGACTGAAATACTCCTGGACAAAATCGCTGTATGTCTTCTTCAGATTAGTATAGGAGGGAAGGGAGGGGATATAGATTAAACGAGAGTAAGCACGAGTTCCCGGCTCTTCAATGCACATTAGGGATGCACAGTTTACCGCACTTTTCTGTCTACTTCTATTTATGCCTATATTTCCCATAAGAAGAGAAAAGAAGCAGCTGGAAGACAGAGGGGCTGAAATACGGACAGTCTGATTAGGAAGTTGTGGTCAGCTGTCAGATCAGAAGTCGGTGATGGCCAAAGTAGAGGAATAAAACAATCTGTCATCGCCACAGAGATCCACATACTCACATGTTGCCAGTTTAACTTCAACCATTAACACATGCACCTATACTCTGATTGAGGTATTAGGGTCTGACTCTACTTTTGATGCTTGACTGAGAAGAGCTCTGAAGCCTGGCCAGTCCCCACTTGACTTGCGCCCAGGGAGCCAGTAAGAAAGCGTGGGTGCTGCCCCCCCGCAGTGCTGTGGGACATGCAAGCTATGCCAACCCCTGCAGCAATGCTCCACCCGACCCCTGCCTCCTCCTACCATGAAAGGTCAATCACTCTCCTTTCCTATCCCTCTCAAGCTACTTTTAGACCAGCCTGGGAGCAACCTTGCTCCCCACCAAGAAAGCCTCATTATGTGAGTAATAAACCTTTTCATAGCCTCTTGCTGTAAGTGTGGAATGAGTAGGCTAGACATGGGAACCAAATTTAGGGCAGGGGACCCATCTCATTCCTGCACGATAACCACGGCAATTGAAATTTTGTACGGACACCAGGTAACCCTTGCAGCAGGAATAATAAGTGAATATGAACACATCCTACCCGGCACTTAGGTCATGCCCCAGTGGGGACAGGCCCTCTGCTTTGGGGCTGCACCTTCACCTTTGTGGTCCAGAAGTGGAGGGCAGAGACTGCAGAGTCCACTGCCCATGGAGGTGGCACAGATGATTTCCTAAGCAGAAGCAAACCCAAGTCGTCTGTTACGAAACATAGTTTTGCTATTTGATTGCAAATGCCACAGGCTACGGTATGTTCAGTCTTCTTCAATTTTTTAACTCATATAATGAACATTCCAAGAAGCCACACCATATACATAAATGTCATACTCAGAACCAAGGAATAAGATGCATGAGGACTGTTTTAGATTTGTCTCCTATGATAAATCATTACCAGGCAGACATTGATCATGGCGTTATTACAGCTAAGCCGTCACCTGGGTGCTTGGGGATATTTGGCTCTAACACTAATTTAGACTGTATCATTCTGAATATGGTAATTAGTTTAATGAGTTGATGTAGGGAGAAGAAATAAGACAATATAACCCCCACTTATACTCTGAAGGAAAAATGCCCCTTTTGACTCATACAACAATTTCTAAGTAAAACAATAGATTAATCAGCAAAGATTTTACTTCCTTGTGTTGTAATTAGTATTTTGCAAAAGGGTGTGCAACCATGCACCTCCATTTCAAATGGAATTCACCTTTCATATATTTAGAAGAAACTTTGCATGATTTTTTTAAAATGTGCCATAATTTGTATGGACACAAAACCTCACACGAATATTTATAGCGGTTTTATTTATAATTGTCCAAACCTTGGAAACAACCAAGATGTTCTTTAGTAGGAGACTGGATGATCTCTAGTCCACCAGACAATGGCATCTTACGAACGCTAAAAAGAAATGGGCCATCTGGCCATGAAAAGACATGGGGGAACTTGAAATGCCTATTGTCCAGGGAAAGAAGCCAATCCCAAAAGGTACATACCATCTGATTCCAACTACATGACGTTCTCAAAAGGCGAAAGTATGGAGACAGTAAAGAGATGGGTGGTGGCCACAGCCTCGGACGGGAAGGGGGAGCAGTGAATCGGGGCACAGGGGACTCTTTAGGGCAATGAAAGTACTCCGTCTGATACCATAATGATGGGTTCTTGCAATCATTCCTCAGTCCGAGTCCACAGAATGCAGGATTCCCACAACGAACCCTATTGTAAAGTCTGATGTTTAGTCAGTAAGGACGCCTATCAGCATTGGCTCAAGTGCAACCAATGTACCGCACTAACTGAAGATGTTCTAAGGGAAATGGTGCAAAAGAAAGGGATAAAAGGAAAACTGGACTTACTGCCCAATTTTTCTGTAAACGTAAAACTGTCCAAAAAATAGCGTGCTTTCTTAAAAAGTGCCTTTGCAGATGCGAAGTGCCACCCGAGACCACATATCTAACACGTGTTAGGAGGCACTGACTGAACGCGGGCCGTGTGCTGAGGGCGGGGGCCTGGCAGAGTCTCCCAGCCCTCAGAGCCTCCCGCAGACCCGTTTTCTTCGTCTGAGCTCGCTACAAGTCCTGTTCACCAGGGCAGGCTCTTGCCATCTCCAGACGAACCTATGGTTGCACCTGCAACCCACTGTATTTCACTCTACTGGAATACCTTATATCTTTCCCCATCCCAACATGCTCCCCCCACCGGGGGGGTTTCCTCCAAATCCGTGTCCTCCCAATGACCATGATAAGGTATTCGCTTCGTCCTCATACATTTCTCCCATTCACTGCCTAGAGTGAGGACTTCACCTTTTTCATCCAAAGTGCCCTGTTCAGCTGGGCTGGGATTCATCCAGGGGAATCTAGCTGCGGCCAGCACACATCTACAAAGGGATATCTGGCCCAATGTGTGTAGAAACTGTCAGACTTCTGATTTCCTTTGCGTTCTTTCCTCCCCAAAAGACGCACTCTGGACCCCATGCAGTTTAGGTCTTACCGGAATCTCATTTGTAAAGCCCGGAGCCCATTAACTGTTTAAGTTTTCGTAAGATTGATCCCATAGAGGCCGAACCTATTTCTCTCCTAAAAATTCTGAACGGAAGTCTCCCGTGAGAACAAATGCTGGTGTATTATTCTTGCTTTCAGAGCACTGTGCTGCAAGTCAGAGGTCCACAAATATTATTTTTCAGGGAGGTTCTCAAGGTATAATGATACCAATTCATACAGGATGAGAGTTTCGAATCACCGATGGTGAGCTGCAGGATAGCGTATAAATGAAATGTGTTATTTCCAAAACCGTCGTACATGTTCCAACGAATGAGACAAACGCAGAAAATAAGCCATTTCAGGAGCACTTTGCTCTTTAGCTGGAGACAATCAGAGCTAGCTCATCAAAATGCAAGAACTTCAGACCCGAGGTTTGTAAAGCAGAAGGACACAAGCTGGAAATGTCCCGCTGCGGCCCCTCCCTTGTCCCGGTGTGAACGTGGCTGCCAGAGGAAGCCGAAATCCGACAGAGTTCCTTCATCCTATTTACTCATTCCACCAACAAGTGCTAAGCCAGTGTTGAGAATCAGACGGTGACAATGCGGGAGACAGAAGGCTTCCGGGGCACACGCCAATTCCCCGTCTTGCCCAAGACACAAGCGACCACATGGAACTGGGGGCTCAGCCTCTGCTTCCTGGCTCCTCAGAGGAGCACACCTGCTCTGAATCCTAGGTCCCCGGTGTGCTCAGTGGGGTTCTTTACTTCTACGTCAGAGACGACGGTGTCAAATAGTGAAAGTGTTGCCAGGAGGCACAAAGGAGGAGAATTTCGTGCCGCACAGAGCAAGACTGGTCACACTAGGATTGCTCAAGACACCGGAGTTCTTACAATGCAGTTAAAAAACGGGCTTGCCTCATTGAAGACTTGGGATTTCAGCGGCTTTGGCTTTCTCTTTGCTCCTACAAGGTAGGTCAGCTCTGACAAGATACTGGAGCAAAATGCTGTGAAATAACTACCTACCCTTGGAAGAACTGTGCTCATTAAGGGAAAAAAGAGTCTCGAGCAGCCACGCGCAACATGAATAATTAAGAAAATTTCCACCTACTCAACACGACTCCAGGGAACACAAGGAAACCCTAAAAAGGACCCCTAAAACTATTGTAGTAAGTGTTTTATCTGATCAATAGGTTAATGGTGGGACTGAAACCATCCCAGTGGGGTTGGAAGCTGAAGATAAATAAATGAGAGTCGTTAATTACAGCCCCTGGTGTTGGCTCGGACTCTCCGCTGGGCATGTGCAATCCTCGGTGCTGTTGTAGAAAGCTAGCTTTAACCTGTGTCCTCATGCCCTCCCAAACCTGTTACTGACTGGCACAGAGAAATCTGGCCATCAGGGGCCCTAGAAAGGTAATTCTTTGTTAGGTTACGTAGGATTAGAAGCACGGCCAACATCCCATATATCAGGACACAGCTGTCAATGTGCCAAGAGATTTACTCTATGTCCAGTCGGAAGCAACACCCATTGGATGCAGGTAAATTTGACTTAGTATTTCCTTCCAAAACAAATGGTCAAGACTTCCAAAACTTTGGTCCTGATCTTCTCTATGACATGGACCTCAAGAGATCCTGCAGATGGGGCATTGGAAAGCCTATGAGTTATCTACAGTGTCCAACCAACTTCAAATGCTTACACATAAAAAGAAAAAAAACTAGTAGATGAGCAAAAATGAAATTCCTGAGGTGGAATTACTTATCTCCGTTCCTTAAGTCACCAGAGATGTGGATATGATGTGGTGGCTTTCGTAGTGTGGGGGTGGGGGTGAGTGGATGTCCTTCATTATGACTTTTCATTTGCTCTCTGAGGGTATTTTTAGAGAGGAGCAAACAAAATCACGTAAATATGATGAGAGAAGGCTGGCTTCCATCTCCAGGAAGGACTGAGCAAGAGAAAAGGGGCTGGAACGTTATCCCCAGCAAGTGACGTTGGATCCAACAAATGGATGCCAGACGCGGACTTGGGAGGACCGGGGGCCATCCCTCCAACGGCCTTTAATAGGAGGCTAACTCCCTCCCTGGCTCCCATGGGCGAGAGAGGCGTGGATGCATCCAATACCAGATTTTGTTTGATTTCTATTCCATCAGACTCACCATGTTCATCCATGAACATGGGGAACACCCGTCAGTGATCTCGAGGACTTTCCCGTCTCCCAAGGGAACATGAGAACTTCACTCAAGACATGTTTAGAAGACATCCCTCATCATCTTGCAAAGAGCTGGGGGGAAATAAGCCCTTGCGATAGCAAGCCAGCAATTAGGTTTTGCTTTAGGCATTAACGTAGGTATTTTGCTTTTCTCCCTTCCAGGTGAGGAACACTAATAATCGAGAACTTGTATTTAGCACATTGGTCCCCTAGCACATTCGCATTTCACACCGGCGTTCTTCCAATTTTAATGGACTGATTGATCACCCTGGGAACCAGGCTAACGGGAAGACTGTGATTTAGTCCCTCTGAGGCCTTCAGAAGTTCTAAAACGCTCCTTAAAGACACCTGTCTGCAAAGGTCATAGTTTCAGAGGAAAGCATGTGTGTGATTAAATGGTTAATAAACCCTGATGTAGGATCAACAGAGATGGCTGTCATGTTACGGATCTCAAGGACTGCAACAATAACGAGATTTAGATACGGCTTCCATTTCACACCTAACTTGACACCCAAGAAAGAAACATAACAACGCAGACTCAGGATTATTAGGGCAGTCAGGAACCGGAAAAGCCCGGGATTTCAGTGTGCTTTCCTAAGGTGACCCTGGACTTGCTCTGGCCGGAACGTCTCACCCCCGTCCGTTCCTGGATGAGCTCCCCTTGTTTCCGGGAAATGCATCCTTCTTTGGCGCTGTACCTGGTTGTTATGAGAATGTTGTGATTTCCTCCATTAAGCCTGCCTCTGCCCTCATCACAGTAGTAATGTGTGATTTATCCCCTGCACCTGCATCTGTGCTCACCATCTGGGGTGTTGCACGACTCGACTCCGCTGTCTTCTTGGGTTAGAACAGTGAGCTCTGTCGGCTCCCCCTCCCCCCGAGGCATTGCATTTGCTGGAAATAACCTGAATCATTCTCTCATTCACGGTCAGCTCACAGCTTCCCTGTGTCCACGAGGTAAGGGCACGCAGAAGATCAGTGTCCCTGCGTCTGTTCAGGGCAATCACACGCGTGTGTGGGAGGAAACCCAAAGCTGGCGTGCCTGTGAGTCACAGGGAGCCACTCCGAGTGTGGGCTTGTGGTCACTGCTTCCCTGGGGTCCCCACCATCACAGGGGCATGGCTGACCAGGGCAGTGGGGGCTCCGACCACTGGTGGGGAGCTGCTTGCAAGGGCAGCGCTCAGAGAGCATATGCCCTTCCCATTCGGGGCCCCTATGCCATTGTACTTCCAGCACTTTACTGTCTGCTAGAAAATAAGGCTGGGAGCCCCTGGGGACAGCCCTTGGCCTTCTGAATGGCCACCGGCTGAGCGTGCCCTGGGGCTGTCCAGGTGGCATCTTGGTGTGCAAGGCTGAACTGTTATTTGTGATGCTCAACCACACCACTCACACTCACTTTTACTGAAGTTGGTTTTTTGTGCATTTTTTGGCATTGGGTTCTACCATCTGTAAAAGTAACAGTACACAGTCACAAATTCTGTTTCCTTTCACGGACACCCTGCACGTAAATCACAGATTCAAGGTCTCCCGGGCACGCTGCCTAACCGAGCTCTTCTCTTGGGGTTCCCTCCTCATTGATGTGACCTTCGGGTTTCCTCATGTGTGCTCGGGGTCCTAGGGAGAGTTCAGCTGTCCTTGCCAAGGCTCTGGGTGGACGGACTCTTCCAGAGAACGAGAGGTCCGGAGCGAGCCATCTCAAATAGAAGCTACAGCAGCAATCATGATATTAAAAGATGGTGTGAATTCAAGTTTGCTTTTTCATCACAGACTTTTTTCTCCTCCATGAACTATTCCCAAGAGCCTGAGATGTGGATCTCATCCTGTCGAGCCCACGCTTCGGCCTAGAGCTTGGGAGACGGTGCAGGAAAGCTACACCCCGGTGAACTGAGGGTCGCAGGGATTACGAGGCATCATATGCACATTTCAGGCAAAGATGGCTCACACATCTGGGAAATAATAGTAATAATAACTAGCAGCATTTTGACCCCTCGAGCACACCAGGCACTGTGGACTGTGCTCTACGTACACGACCTCCCAGAATGCGATTCATTAATCCCATTGATCCAAGCAGGTGGAATAAAGCTCTGCAGGGCGACCGTCGTGTCTGATCCCCTGACCAGCCCTCGCTGGCTCCTGACTTAAAAGCAAGAGGTGTTCAAATCTCTCCCTGGCCCCTAATTCTGACCGCACCTTTCAAATATACACAGTGGTGTTCAGCGGAATATTACCCAAACAGTGCTTTAACTCACCATCCTGGGTCCTAATGCCTCTTTCATTATTTCCTTATTGCCCCGGAAATAACTGAACCAGCAAATTAAATACGTTAAAACAGTTAAGTGAAGGCGGAGGAAATATTACCCCAAATACTCCTGCATGACCCAGATGGGGGATATCTTACTGTTTTCTGCAGCTGGTGTCCAATTTTGAACACAGATGTCTTTACCGTATGCAGGGCACACTCGAGAACATGGGGCTTGGTGGAGTCTCAGGACATAGGACCTGGAAGTACATACAACCCTCGCACGGGCTTGTGGTGTAGACAGTGTGCGGCTGGACAGCACCCGTCTCCTGCCTGAGCTAATGCAACTGTTCACATACCCCTCCAGCTCCGAGGGGCGCGGTATGCGGCCGGCGGGCCATCTCGCACAAGCTACTGCCCCTCTCGAAACCTCACTTTCTCTCCTGTAAACGACACATGATAAAAACACCTCCCCATAAACTCACGAATCCACGCACGACGCTTCCGTAAGGCACCAGAATATCACCAAATGATCTCACAGGGTAGCAGCTGTTGGTCAGTAAACGTTTCTCATTCGCACGCCGGTGGTTGTGACTCACGTTCATGTGATTAAAATGCACCCACATGTTTTATTAATCCTGTTTGAATTAATTGGGACTTGATTTCCTGGATAATTTATGGTGTTATTTGCTTTATGGAAAGGATTTATCAAACAGCATTAAGATCGATTCACTTTAATTCGAGATGTAAATTCAAGGTAAAATAATAACCGTCCAAGACCGAGAACGTGAAATTACGCTTCAGGCTTTATAAAAATGGTAACAGTCTTACACAGTTTATGAAACCCAGAGGTTAATGATTTATGAACTAAATTAATTTAGGGAACCAGAATCAATATTCAAGACAATGCATTTCCAAGTAAATATTTCAGCGGAATGTTTGTTGGGATTGCCTAACGTGCCTTGGTCCTGCCCGGGTGACCTCCCCCATGTTCCCCCGTCTGCTACTCTGTAGTTTTTACACCCCTGGACTAAGGTTGCAAAGACCCCTTTTTGCAGAAAATGGACTACTTTGCCACAAATGTAGTTTTACTGGAAACTCGCACAGGAACAAAGAGAAAGGAAAAAGGACACCATACATGTTTCCTTTAGTCTTGCTGCCTCGTCATTGGGTTTTTCTGATACTGGGATTTATGCGAACCTTTCCAGATGTGCATACGTGCAGCACACACATACCATCGAGAATGGATTAATGGGGAAAAGCATGTGCTGTTGAAGATAAGGACAAATCCGTAAGAGCAAAGCAATGAAAATGAATGCAGTTGAGGGCCAAGTCTGGGACTGACCACAGCAAGTACGCAGAGTGTCCGATGGTGGGCAAATGGGTCAGATGGAGTCATGGAAGAATAGACAGAAAATAACTTTAAGAGCACCACCCATACAAGATAGAGGAAGAGAGGATTAGACGGTTCTCACTTCATGTCTCTGGTGGCCCTAACGAGTCTTGTCTTCAACCGCAAACTACTCCTTATTTGACTGTCTAGTAGGAATTGCATCATTTCCTCTTTAGAAAGTAATGAGCATAAAGCCTGGTAAACATGCTTGAGGACTTCATATCCAGTGGGCATGAGGGGTTCCACTTTCCAATGCCAGGAGGCCACCCAAGTGCACAGATGACTGATCCTGCTGAGCACACAGGGACAGAGAACCAATGGGATCTGCAGAGCTGACCCTCAGAGAGCCAATGGGATCTGCAGAACTGATCTCCAGAAAGCCAGCGGGATTTCCAAAGCTGACCTCCAGAGGGCCAACGAGATTTCCAGAGCTGAACTCCAGAGTGCCAATGAGATTTGCAGAACTGACCTCTAGAGGGCCAATAGGACTTACAGAACTGACCTTCAGAAGGCCAGTGGGATCTGCGTAGCTGACCCCCAGAGGGCCAATGGGATCTGTGCAGCTGACCCCCAGAGGGCCAATGGAATCTATGCAGCTGACCCCCAGAGGATCAATGGGATCTGTGCAGCTGACCCCCAGAGGGCCAATGAGATCTGTGCAGCTGACCTCCAGAGGATCAATGGGATCTGTGCAGCTGACCCCCAGAGGGCCAGCGGGATCCGCAGAGCTGACCCCCACAGGGCCAGCGGGATCCACAGAGCTGACCCCCACAGGGCCAGCGGGATCCACAGAGCTGACCCCCACAGGGCCAGTGGGATCCGCAGAGCTGACCCCCAGAGGGCCAAGAGAGATCTGAAGAGCTGACCCCCAGAGGGCCAGAGAGATCCGCAGAGCTGACAGCCACAAACCTCGATGTCCTCCTTCCTCTAAAGTAAGGCCAAGCCCTGTGACCTCTGCATGCTTGCGATCAGAGCAGAAAGTCCAACTCACACCAAACAGCAGGCAGATGGCAGTTCAGTGAGATAGTGAGATATGTCAGTGACCTCGGGCAGTGAGACAGTGAGCTCGGCAAGAGGTGGCCCCAGCCCACAACGTGCCTTTCCAGGGCCACCTAGACCCAGGTAGCAACAAGGTAAGAAGGGCCCTCCTCCACATAAGGAAATCCTTTTAGTGGGAAACTAAGGGCAATAAGGGCAATAAGGCTGGCCACCGTGGCACAGGCGTGAACTCCAATGCGAGGCCATGAGGAGCAAAGCTGTGGGCAAAAGCAAGCAGAGGCCGTGTGGGGAACCACACCAGCCCGGGGATCTCTTGACTTTCGGTGAGACAGGCTGGAAGGAACTAGGCAGGATCCTCACGCTCTTGCAAATACAGAGGCTGCTGAGTGCACACTCTGTGGGACCACCGTCCTCAGCAGCACTGTGACTGTCCTGAGCCTTTTACACTGTTGTGTAAAGATTCCCCGTCTCCCCTCCCAACCTCATGGAGTGCAGCCCTCCTGGGCCAACGGTATATGAGCAACACCCGCTCCCGTCCACTAGAGCTGGGTTTGTACGCACGCAGCCCCCGGCTGGGATGCCTTCCCAGAAAGACCCCCGTGCATAAAATGACAAAGTATTTCAGAGACGGAGTGAATACGGTTAATTCCTTCCATGTCAAAATAAATCACGACGGTCGTTTGACTCCTCTTCCTCCCCTCTGCTTAGCTGCAAGGCAGCAGGAAACAAAACCGAAATGAGTTGGGTAAACGAGACAAAATGGTCTTTCTTTTTTCTCAAAGTCAGTCCTCGCGGCTTCAGAGACTGTCAAAGAAACTTATTGACTGTAGGTTTCCTTCTGCCTAAAGTATGGCATATTTAAATGCTAAAATTCGACGCATAAATGCATTTATGGGATGGTTGTTACTGATGAAACTTGGCAACGTAGAGCAGTGCCGACAAAGGTATCTGACAGGCAATTCCACCTTCCCATGATTAAAGTGAAAATACTTAAGATGTTGTAATTTTGTCATATTTTCTCTCTCCCGAGTATTGTCTTACCTCAGAATGAAACAATATTATGACAACTGTGTTCTTTCGATAACCGCTCCCTATTAACCGGAGATGTGCACATATGCAGAAGTTCCACTTTGCCAGCTCAAACGCGATTTTGCAGCTGAAAGTCACTGAGGATTTGTTCTACGACCTCAGGGACTGCTCAGCGTCAGAAGCCAATGGGCGCACCCTCAGTTGGAGATGTGAAATGAACGACATCGGGTGTGCAATACAGGGAGCACTCACTTAACTCCAAAAATGACAGACATCTGTCCCCACTGTAACTCTTTGCATCGATGGCATCTGCGGTGCCCAGTGCAGAAGATCTATTTAGGATCGAGAAGGAGTCATTTATGGAAACATCCTGCTTTATAATCTGCCTTCGCTTTTTCCCTACTGCTTGGGAGGAACTAAAACGATGTACAGAGTCCTGCCATGAAGAAACTGTCCTTCCCAAATGCTTATGTCCCTAAGGAAACAAAAGAGTCCTGAGCCATCACTGTCTCCAACCCGGAGCTCCGGCCGCCATGTTGAAGGATGCGGGTCCACTGGCTGAGCCCAGCAGTCTGCTCAGAACACAGACGGTGAGCAAAGAGGCCGTTCATTCCATTGTCTTACGGGCAGACAGGTCCCAAGACCCTAGCTCATGAAACTGTGCCCTGGGATGTCTATGCCCACGTGCTTTCTGCCTCCACCAAACCAGCGTTAGGAAGTCTACTTAGAGACATGGCACAAGGGAGGCGCAGAAAGACAGGAGGGAGTCAGTGGAGGGTGTGTGTGTGTGTAGCCATCATGGCAACAACAGCACGCTGTGTAGAGGTCTGCATACATCCCAGAAACACAGGCGATGGTACAAGCCCATTTTACAGACGAGGAAAGAGAGGCCCCGTGAGAACGGTAATGTGCCCCGGTGTGCCAGCCAGGGGCTCTCGGGGATGCAGCAGAACCTCACGCATCCGGCCCCAAAGTCTCCACCTTTCCCTAGCACCCCTGCTGCCAACGACATGCACAAGTCACATGTCATGAGGCCACACGTCCTATTTAATACCATATGGGGTGCAAAGGCATAGTCTTGGGTCTGAATTCCACCCTTGCTCCTTGCCAGCTGAGAGAGCTTGCTGGGGCCAGCCACTTCCCTTCCATATACCTGGCTTTCCATATGGGCCAGATGGACCGGGGCGGGGGGGCATGCTCAGGGGACAGATGAACCAGGGGGGGCCCATGCTCAGGGGACAGATGGACCAGGGGGGCCCATCCTCAGGGGACTGAATGAGGACTATATGGATGCCTAACGCCTGGAGAGAGAAGGTGGCCCCGAGTGAAGACAAGGATGCTTATCATCAGTAGCATCGGTGTCCTTATGGCAGGAGGCAGGTGCTAATGGTTTGGCTATGGGACATTCAGAATGACAGAGGGAACCAGAAGAGCCAGCAGGAGACACAAACGCGGGACCCTAAGCCTCCCACCTAATACAGCTGAGAACACTTCACATCCCTAACGGCCTTTTGTGAATAGTCTTATTAGTTGGAAGAAAGGACCAAACTCACGAATCACTTGCTTTTCATTAAATCATATGTTCACTGACATGCTAGAACTGTCTTCTAATGATCCCTAATTGTTCTTTTCCTGTGCTAAATACAAAAATCAACGTGGCTTTAGCACAGGTCACTGAAGAGCTTGGAAACAAGGTATATATACGCTGGTTTCTTCACCCACCCCCATCCCCAACTCTCTTTGAAAGTGAAACAACTAACCTAGGTGAGCTGCAAGCCAAGACCATCAAAGGGAAGCAGAACAGGGTCCGCGGAGCACCCCTGGAGCTCTGGGATGCAGGTGGGATCACCAGTGAAGCCAGGATGCCCCACGGCATCGGCCACCTGTTCCCTCCTTCCTGCCTGGGAAGACGACGGGGAGCAGAGCAGGAATGTCCTGTTGGGGGAATTTGGGGACAGCCTCTCCTGTATGTGATCTCAAGGTTTTGTACCCTTGGCCAGGAGCAGTGGAAACACCTGTGACAAACAGGTGGTGGGGGCGGGGTGCAACAGACACCCCCGTAAGCCCTCACGTACTTTAGCACCAAATGCACTGATGATGACACAGGGATGAACCATCAGAACTGCCCACGCACAGAGCAGACCTTGCCTCACGAGTCGCTTTGTGCTGGTCACCCTGGGAAGTGACCACTGGTCTGCACCTACCAGGCTGACAGCGGCTGTAGGAGCCTCATGAGTGTGAACTCTGCACACACCTTGTAGGAAGAACCTGACCTGATGCCTGCTGCCCAGAGGCAAAGCGCAGCACTGGGACACCATGTCCCATTTTCCTCGACAACCACGCCAGCCAAGACTGCCGGCCACCCAAGGCCAACAGCCACAACAACGAGCAAACGGTCACAAGCACCCTTCCAATACTTTACGTACCTCACTCTAAAACATGAGACCATACACAAGTTTGGAGGAAACGCAAGAGAAAAGGTATATAATTTTGTAGGTAGAAAAAACCTTTTTAAAGCCCATCATCAATCCCCAAAGTCACAAAGGAGAGGCACTCAAATTTGACCACAGAAACTCACCACAAAAGAGTCTACAAACAAAATAAAAAGGCAAAAAAACAGGAAAAATATTTGTAACATACAAGTAAACTATTAATGTCCTTAATATGTAAAGAGCCCACAAAAATCAATAAGAGAAACGAGGGACAACGGAAAAGAAAAATATTGAAGGGATATGAGAATGGGATTCTTAGGAGGAAAAACGTAACTATGCATGAAAATGTATAGTTTCAACTGGAGGTGTAACAGGAAGGAAAACTGAAATGGTGAAATAGCATTCTTCATCTGAGAAATAGAAAAGTAAATATTTTTTCAGAGTCATAACATCTAGAGTTGTTGAGATTATGAGAAAACTAGCATTTGCACAGATCATCAATGGGTGTCCCACTGTAGAAGGGGAAAAAAGGTAAGTATGTTTCAGATAATACCTCCTAAAATTCAATTTTTTAAAGACTCTTTCATTAAGCATTTTAATTCTGGGAAACACATCTTTCAGGAACAGTCCACAGATTCAGAGATAAACAGAGAACAGTCACCACAGTGCTGCCTGAAAGAGAAAAACAAAAACTCGGTAGCTACTGCGCTGTCCCTCCCAGAGGAAAGCGTCAGTAAGTTGAAGTCTAAGAAACACGATGCAGAAATCAAAATCTTAAAATTGAAAAACAGCCCAGTATTTACTTCCGTGGAGAAGGAAAAACAGCAAAAACCCATGTGGAGAGTTCACATAAAACACTCTTAACCGTGTCTTAATGTTACCATATAATGTCGACGACACAGACGCAGTGGCACCTGTGTCTTACATCGTCAGCGAGGCTGCCCGTCATGGGGAAGGGCCGCTCCTGGCACGTCCTTAACATCCCTTGGGTCTGCGTTCTTTGGTTTAGCTCGTGACTGATCACTTTGGTAATTAGAGAAACAATTACAATGAGGAAAAGTCAAACTAGAAGAAAATACTGATGGCAAAGACACGTTGCAAAGACGAGATGTTGATGGACAGGTACCTCCGAGCTCTGCTCTTGAGCTGTGTGCATGCAGGACTCATTCCTGGCTTGCCCTGCTGCAAGACAGCCCCTGCATGGGCAGAAAACTGTCCCAACACAGAAGCACAGAGGGAAGCAAGATTCCAGGTCAGTCAGGGCCATTCTGCACCGGCCGTGTCCTGCAAACCATCTCTTACAAGGGAGTCCTCAAACATACATCTCAGAAACTGACAATAATGCAGAATCTTGGCACAGGTGATTTTATTTTCATTTATCATAAATTCATCTACTGTTTCTTCAAGTCTGGAAGGCATAGGAACCTAAATAAAATTATATTCTAGGAACATCACCATACGACGTTGAGAAAACCCTGTATTTTGAAAGTACTCATTAAGTGTTCTGACCTACCTCCACTGCACATTTCCTGAATTTTTTGCACGTGCCCCAAAGCTTAGTGTCAAACTCTGCAACTCAAGCATGTGATTTCTTTCTACTGTCTCTTGATTGAATCCATTTGAGCACCGTGGAGAGAAAATTATACCTGGGTGGGTCTGTATCACCAACCCCATCACCATCCCTTTCCAGTTTATGGGCTATCCTCACTTCCTAGATGTCTTCGTAAAGTTTTTGCAACCTCATTAGTTACCCTGCGTTCAGGTAAACATTGGTCTACACGAGCCATTTCATTTCTCTCCTGGCTAGATCTGCTGCAGTAAAAAGCTGTCCACTAGGAAAAGTGTTGTCCTAGAGCCCCCATGACAAGAGTGTCTGGGAAGACACTGTCAGTTGGCAGGCTGTAGGTCATGATTATCTTGGTATGAAGGGCTTACGGTGATAAGACTGGAGGTCCTCTTTTATCTGATTCAGAGCTGAGGTACCACTCCAAGCCTCTATGCAAGATTTGATAATCTCGGATAAACTAGTGGAGTTCCTTGATTTGTTGCCTTTAAAAAAAAAAAAAAAACACATCAATTTCCACTTTGGGAAATTAGCATCACACGGAAGTTATTGAATTAAATAGATTTAACAAACTCTGCTAAAAAAAAAAAAGTGTGCTATTTAGGATGCACTTGAAAAAATTAGGATTTAGGATGCACTAATTTAGGATGCACTAAAAAAAAGTGTGCTATTTAGGATGCACTGGAAGAGATACATGATGCCAAAGGACCCCATGTACACACACACACACAAACACACATGCACACACATGTGCCCCCGAGTAAATTAAAGTCTTCTGAAAATTCCAAAAGGGAATTTTTGATGAAGAGAAGCACCTGTGTGAAAATAAAATCCAATTTGTTGCTTGAGTTGAGTTTTAATAATTGTGTCAGAGATGCCTTGGGATTTAGAAAAAGCAAATGCTGGCTGAATCGTTAAAATACACTTTGTAAGGCAACTGAGTGCTACAGTTAGCAGCGCCGACTTGGAGAAGGCCGGACGGCCTTAGCTCTTCAGCAGCTAAGTCCCTCTTCATCAGTCCCAATCCTGGGACTAGGGGCCTAAAATGTGCAGACTCTACCGCATAAATGACAACACACTTTTTGTTGTTGTTGCTGAATTTTAAAAAAGCCAAGAGAAATGTCTTCTCTCCTTAGGAATCCAGATAATGTGGCGTGTGTATTATTAACAGGTTTCCTGTGTCATGCATCGTATTAGTAAATCTTTTTTAGTGAAGATTTTCTTCATTATCATCATCACCTTCATTATCATCACCACCATTATCATCATCATTATTATTTCAGAAATGATATGCTCAATGCTACCAAGTGCGTAGTGATCGGACACACTACATTGACACAACTAACGCCCTCTCCCAGTGTTTATCTTTTAATCCATTTCTTTAAGTTCCTTCTACACCTCAGGGATTTTCTCTTCATTTCATATAGCTATTCCATGGGCTTTCAAACTGGCTTGTTACCATACTCTTGAGTTATCTTTTTTGACATCAGGAAATTTTAAATTTCATAAGAGTCCATCAATATTGTCCTTTACTATTTATTTCTTTGTTTTTAAACTTAGAAAGAGCTTGCTCAAGCATACCCTGGATAAATAAAGCCCAAAGATAATGATGTTTCTGCATTCTTCTGTGGGTCAATTTTCCAAATTCGATCTGCATGGGGAATTCAGTCAGATAAGTGGGGAACAGCACCAAGCACAAAACCAGATTAACACTCTAGGTGTCACAGGCCCCCTCCGTGAGTTGGGTAAGTTACCCTAGTTTCCTAAACTACCGCTCCCGAGAAACTGCCTTCTTCGTCTGGACCATCATCACTCCTTTCCTCTTCTCTTTGTCTTTGTTATTTTCCTCATCACCACCATGCTCATCATTCTTCACTTCTCATCATTTTCTTCACCACAACCATCATCCCCATCCCCATCACCTTCTTCATTATCATCATCACCTTCATTATCATCACCACCACCATCATCTTCATCACCAACCCCCTCACATCAGCACCATCATTACCATCATCATCACCACCATCGTTGTCAT
>CM053612.1:99132097-99158804 GCA_028646535.1 Procyon lotor
ATTCAATACATTCCTGAAAAAGAAAACGAATAGGTGAACCTATGATTTGTAAAGAAAGAAAAAAATTTCCTTCTTTTTCCAGAATTCTGTGGCCACCACACAAGGCACCTGGACCCTAGATGGTAGAAACCCAACACTTAGCCTTTGGTGCCCCTCCCCTTCACAGCTCCATGAACCCTCACCAGACCTAATCCTCACCCAGCATTGTTAGTCCTCCGGCAACCTATGTGTTCTCCCAAATCCGGTCTTTTTTCCCTTTTCTTTTTAAACCACCTCTAATGGCTTTGCCCACATCTGGGAAATCCTTGAAGGCTCAACATTGTTCTACCCATTTCTTCAACACAACTGACCTCCTCTCCCATCCCAATTCTGTGACCTCTGAAACAGACTGATTGCAACAGTACTGATTACTAATGACAATACCAATGACCAAGAGAGGAATCATGATCACTGCTGTTTGTCTTTACAGATCCATCTTGGGCATTGGTAGTCTCTGAGTGGTGAGGAGGGTCGACGTCTAATGTGCTGTGATTCACTGATGCAGCTTCTGTAAGCTCGTGCTCACATAACCCTAGAAGGCGGGTATCGTACCCCCGCTGACAAGTAAGAAAATGGAGGCCTGGAAAGGTTAATCGTCTTTCCCAATATCTCATCAAAACTCTTCCAGAGTCAGGAAGTGAACCTGGGTCTATCTTTCCTTAATTCATGCATCACACAACCTGTACCAGGTCCTAGGCACTGGGATTCGAGTGGAATGAGATACAAAGAGCCCCTGCCGTCATGAGACCGAGGACCGCCTTGGTGCGCAGATCCCAGAGCACTACGAGAGCGCCATGAAAGTGTGGTAAGCAGGATCAAGCCCCCCGCCCCCAAAGAGGGCTACATTCTACTCTCTGGATCCTGTGAATGTTTCCTTACAGGACAAAAGGGATTTTGCAGATGTGAATAAATTAAAGATTTTGAGATGGGGAGGTTATCCTGTAATCACAAGGGTCCCTGTAAGTGAAAGAGGGAGGCCTGATTGTCAGAAAGGGAGACTGGAAGATGCTGTGCTTAAGGCTTAAAGACGGAAGGAGGGGCCGTGAGCGCAGGAACGCAGGCTGCCTCCAGAAACTCTAGAAGGCAAGGAAACAGATTCTTCTCCAGAGCCCCCAGAGGGAGCACTGCCTGGCTGACAATTTGATTTTAGCCCAGGGAGACCTTCCCAGAATTATGACCTCCAAAAATCTGAGACGATAAATGTGTGTTGTTTTAAGCCACTAAGTTTATGGTCATTTAGTGTAGCAGCAACCAAAAAAATGTATACAGTGGGCGTGAACCAAGGCTTCCCTCCAAGGAGACATGTAGGGTGAGACCTACAATGTGAGGAGGAGCTGGGCAGGACATGAGGGCAGATGAGGAAGACTGGCCGAGACGACTGTGAGCTCAGGCCAACAGGGGGCACTGACCTGAAAATCCCCGTCAGTGAGCCAGTGGGGAACCAAGCCACAGGGCTCCTGGGAGGCAGGCCGAATCTGAATTCTGAATCTGACTCCTGTCCTAAGTCAAAACAGCCCTGGGGGTGGCGGGGGAAGGGAGGGGGGGAGGAAGAAAACCAGGTTTGTGTTTGTGAGGCAGTGGTTTGTAGGTGGTGAGTGGACACAGGCCTGCTGTCGGGAAGCTCCAGGGAGGGGCAGCCCCCCAAAATGTGTGCTCCCTCTAGCAGGCCACACTGCCCACTTAACCTACTTTCCTGTATTAATTTTAGCTACGCACACATAGCGTGCACACACCTACAGACACGCACAGACACACACTCCTCTGAAAGCACTGCAAACTGATTAAGCAATGGACTTACTCATCTTTGTGTTCTCCACTATATCTAACACCGTGCCTTGCAAATTATGGGCTGAGAAAAGGCTTGCGGCACTGAGGTCTTACGTACGGACGTCTAAATTTGCCTGCCACCTAAAATACACCCGGTATCAGGTGCCCCTCTTAATTATACATGCATAAACTCAGAACTCCATTAATTCCTCACGTATTTGTCACAACACCACAAAGCTCGAGAAACTGTCCGCAAGAGCTGAGCTAACACGGATGGGAATAAGTACAAAACAGTTTGCTAAAAAACTCAAAGCAACGGTGTGTTTCAAATGCTAAAAAGAAAGGAAATAAAATAACCTTAAATCAACTGGCTGAAAATTTATTTTGACAAAGGAGAAACGAGGATGCCCCAGGTGAACACAGAGAATCACTTTGCACCTTCCAAGGTGAGCACCCAGTTAAGTCCTTCCTGCCCTTTTACCCACCCAATCTTACCAACACAGCTGGACAATACAGCAGGGTCTCAAATTCATTGAAAAAAGATCCAAGAACAGGTAATCTGGCTTGAAATATGGTATCAAGTCTCAGATCCAGAGGAAAAGTCCGTGTCTGAACATCACAGAATTTCAGTTAAGTGGCTGTATTGTGGCAGAATTTCCAAATCACATTACTTCTAAATCACACTTAATACTAATTTCTAAATCTGAAGATTCGAAACCAAATCTGTTCAATTGCAAAGCTGAGGATTTGCCCCAGCTAAAGGAAAGATAGCACCGAGGAGGAGAAGACAACCCCTTTGGAGTCCCTGGCCTCAAGAGTCCTGAAGAGGAACTAGCTTGCAATCGAAATTATTTGCATCTGCTAGCTTGGGGGGTGTTCGCACCTTACATCTACGTTCACTGCCTTCGGGTTCTCATTCTGTGCGACGTGTACAGCACTGCTGTGGTTCCTTCTCTAGTTTCCAATAAAGCAGCCGTACAAAGGCAGGAAGAAAACATAAGTTCATTCTCATATGGCCTCAAATCCCATTTTTCTTTCATAAGCAACTCATGCCATATGATGAGAACAAGATTCTGGATGTTTCAAGTTTTGTAGTTTTGACATTTTAAATGTGACTTAAATTTATTCTCGGGCACGAGATGTGTTAGTTATTATTCAGTTGTTGTTCAAAGCCACTAGAGTGTGTTAGGAATGAATGAATAGGATATTCTGCACCTACAGAAGACAGCTCTCTCACTCAGCAAATGCATGATTGCTGTCTAGAAGCAGAAAACATTTTTACAACATAGATGGCATTAAATGTAATACCTAATGAAGACTTATTTTCATTACTTCTGGATAAACTGCTTGGAGTTCAGTTTTTTAACTTGTGAGAATGAAAAACAACATCTCTGCATCATTCCACTTAATAGAAATTATTGGTCCACATTTTCTTATATACACCTGTTTGTAAATGGGAGGGAACAAAGCATTATCGGCCACGTGTGCCAGGCCTTGAAAACAGGGCTCCTGTTCTCACGATCAGATAAAGAAGAAATATCCTTTGCTTGAAAGAAACAGAGAGCTCGGATCTTAAAACTAAAGAAACACTCCAGAGGGAAGAAAAAAAGGCATTTTACTTCCTTGTCTCGTTGTGATCCAAAATAATCTTTCCCAAATCCAGAAGACAGGTCCATAATAATGAAATTTTGAAAGGAAAGTCTTAACCTTTTCTGTTCCCCAGGCAAAGGATTATTTCTCTGCAGTTGAGTGTGTGGAGCTAAGTTGCTCCGTGTTAATTTCCTGACAAGGAATGCAGCCCAGTCGCTACTTCATTACCTCTATTTTTTCTGGTGCCGTTAGCAGGACAGTAGCAACCAGGGATCCCGCAGAAGCCCCTGCAAAAGCCTTGACATCCTTCAGGAGCTTTTGGCCGTGTCTACAAAGTGCAGATGCTGCCCCCAAGTGGTAAATGCCCAGAAACCCGCATGCTGCAAACGACAGGTTGATGTGCTTCATTCTAGCTGCGAAATTGACCGGACAGAAAACAAAAAGGCTGTAAGTCGGTAGAATTTATTGCACATGGTGTGCTGTCTCCTGCCCTATCCTTCCAAGATTTTGTTTTAATATAAACTTTCTGTGCTAAACACAGTATCCTCAATGAAAGGGTCATTAAATACCCAAATTTTTCAAGGAAACTTTTTACCTTCTCATCTTGGCCCAATACAGTTGTATTAATTTTAAAAAGTGAAATGACATAGGTATTCATCACAGGGATTATGCAGTGTACTATTTGATTTACCCGGCAAGAAACAGATCAATAAATTATCATAATTACATATAATTAAATTATAAGTTTTGAAACTTCTTGGGGGACGGCTACTGTCGTGGAAGGTAAATTCGCTAGACAATAGCAAATTCCAACGAAAGGACACGTGTGCTCTTTGTAAGTGGATCACTGCACTTCAAGAATAGTCCCTGCCTCCCTTGCCCCCCGCTTGCATTGCAGGCATCCATATATATATATATATTTTAAGAACCCCCAAAACGAAACAAAAATGATGCCCACAGAGTAATATATTTATTTCCTCGTCTGGTTTCCCAAGACCAACTAAGGTCATGCCTGGCAAGGGCAATTGAAGGCTCCAAGACACGTTCTCCGCATCATTTGACTCCTCGTGATCAATTAAACCATCGAACTGTCTTTTTCTGACGCCTCCGTGGGCCCGACGTGAACACGTGGATGAAACCGTGCAGCACGAAGCGGCTCACCTGGAGGCCCCCCGGGGTCTCACCCCGCCCCCTTCCCCTCCCCTCCCCCTCCCCCACCGCACTCTGGGGCGTTCAGATGAGGCACAGGGCCTGGGCCTCGAGTTTAGGGGCCGACGACCTTTGTTCTGTTCGCGAGGAGCCGAGCCCCGGTTTGGGTTTAATTTCTCTAGACTGGAGAGGAGTGGGGGCGCTCAGCATTCGGGCGGCAGGGCGGGGGTCGGCGCCGCCCCGCACCGCCCCGGGGGGCTGGGGCACGGCTCCGACCCGCCCACCCCGGGAAGCGACCTCTACGGACCGGAGCCCGCCCGGGGCCCGCCTCGCGCCCGCCCTGCGCTCCGCCCTACCAATGCAGCTCTGGGGCACCTCCATGTCGAACGGCCCCCTTACCCGGAAGGCAGGGCCGGGCCGTCAGTCAACAAGGCCCCGCCAATCAGAGCTCGCAGAGGGCCTGCCCGGAAGGTCTCGCGAAGGGAGTCGGGGCGGGCCTACCCGCGCGGAGATGCGACGTCATCATGCCGACGCAGGCCTCCGCTAGGCCCCGCCCACCGCATTTAAGCCACTGGACTCAACATGGCGGCGCACATTCGGACGCTTGATCCGGTTGTCTCTGGGCGCGGGTAAAGGACGACAGCTTCGTCTCGAGTCCTGCTGTCTTCGATACGCAGCGATGCGGTTTGGTCCGCTCGCGCGTTCTAGCGCCACCTGCGGGCGGGCCCGTCCCTTGCGAGTTTGCTGACCCCGAACGACCCTCCTTTGCTGCGCACCGGAAGCGCTTGTCCCTCCTCGCGGCTGTCTCCCGGAAGTGGCTTTCCTCCTGTTTTCCCCACCCTCGGGGCGGTCCAGCTGGCCCCGAGGGCGGGGTCCACGTGCTCGGTTGCGGCCAGACGCGTCCTGGGCGTTTTCCGGGGCGGTGTACGGTTTTCACCTGAGCGTTTTGGGATAGCTCAGACTCGGGCTCTGGGCAGAGCCTGGGCGTCCGTCCCCTCGGGCTCCGTAGGCTGGGGGACCCTGGGCAGGTTGCCTAACTTCTCTGAGCTTCGCGGGTGACACGTGTGCCCAGTGCGGTGGTAACATCGCAGGTGGTGCCAAGCCCTAGGCTGGCGGCACGCTGCAGGCCTTCAGCGGACGGCCTCTGTTCCGTTTGGTGGCCCCAGCGGCTCCGGATAGACCTGAGCGACAGCTCTGAGTGGAGGCCAAGCCCGCCGACCTCCCCCGTCAGCCCCTCTCCCTGTCTAGTCTTCATGACCTCGGCCGGAGGAATCGCAGACTTCCTGCCGCAAGCTTCTCCGGGGCCCCCCTGCTTCAGCACAGATTTCCTTCGACGCTTACGGAGGAGAATCTGAACCGTGTGCCTTGAAAGAGGGAGGGGAGGGGAGTTCCCCCAGATAGCCTGCCTGCTGGGCTTTTTCCGTCTCCCTGTTTGGAATGCCAGGAGCTGGGCTCTGGGCAGCACCCCTCGCTGTGAGCGACGGCCCTGGACGTGCTGACTCGGGAGGACGTGTCTTCCATTGTCATAAATACCGTGCTGAGACCCCAGATGCTGAAGACAGCCTAATGCCTGAGCAAGGCACGGCTACTTGGTGCTTTCTTTACTGCCGTTAGCAGGGAGTGAAGGGAAGGGGTCGTGTACTTCCAGGAAGTAGGGGACAAGCTGTTGATTCTTGCATCCTCCCCCTGTCCTGTAACTCTGATGGTGGTACTCCCGTGAGGACTTCTCCAGGACACTCGCTAGAAAGGAAGAACCCGAGGTCTCCTAGCAGATCTGATGCATTTTAGCAGAGTCCCGGCGGATGGCCATGCCCGCTAACGTTGGTGAAGGCCCTGGTCTAGCTGGCGGTGTGCGCGGGCTTACAGACATGTGGTGACAACGAAAGTATAGGGGGAGACAAAGCCCACCAGGCCAAAACCTGGGGTGGCTATAGCACGGCAGCTGTGTCCTGCAGTTGGACAGTGCCAGCAGGCGGGTTCCGAAGATGAAAAAGTTGTCCCTGGGCAGCCTGGATGAACCCCAGGACTCTGAGAGCCTTTGCTGAAAGGGAAGATCGCATCACCCACCGTGGCCACAACTGCTGGTGAGTGAGATTCTACCCCATGGAAGGGTCAGGGGAAAAGTGTTCGAAAGTTCCATAATGTAATCCTTACCGTTTTAAACTCTCTCTTAAAAATTAGTCTCTCCTTTCCCCCCACCCCGTCTCTCCCCCCTTATCGTATTCACATGCAGCTAATTAAAACATTCAGCTCCGTGAGGTAAGAATATCCAGTACATTCACATATGTTTTTGTAACTTAAGGGCCAGCCATAACATTTAGTGTGTCGTCAATAAATATGTTTTGCGTGTTGGATTTAAGTAAATTAGTCTTCTAAATATACAGTAATTGAATTGCCCTTTAAGAACTTTTTTTTTAATTCATTCATTTGCTGGTTTTTGCTTCTCTGTTTTCCTTAGTAATGTAGTTTTGAACTGGCTTATTTAGCCATTTATCAAACATTTATTAAGCATTCATTGTATCACAAACGTTCTGCTGGTACAGGGCTTACAAAGTTGGGGAGAATTCAGTTCTTGCTCATCAGGGGTGCAGGCTCTAGTGGGTAGGGAGTTGGTTGACGGATCTGTACAGCGACCAGATCATGTGCTGGTACTGAGCACACAGGAGCTCTCGATGTGAGCTCTGAGCCAGAGAGTAGAAAACTTAACTGAGATACACCTGGACTGAAAACTAGTGTTTAAACCTGACTCCTTTCTCTGTGCCCGGCGTCCTCCCACAAGATTTTATCGTATATCCCACAAAGAGGGAGACGGGTACAGAATAAGGAGTATTTGTCAATGTTGGCATGCACTTTGTGCCTACTCGAAGCATTCCCTTGTTTTAAAAGCACCGCAGAATTCAGAGAAAGGCACGTTAGCAGTCATGGAGTAGAATCTCCCAGCTGAACCCGGGGAGAAAGGCCATATCCCTTCCCAAGGATCGCTGTCTCTCAAGAGGGATGCCAGTCACCAGTGAATGCCGCCCCCCAGAGGTGGCCAGCCCCCAAGTAAAAGCGGCCTCGGGAGAGTCTGGGCTGGGAAACAGAGAAGCAGGGGTAAGGTGTGACGGCATTTCTTGAGCCTGGGGCTACAGCTATCCTTGTCCTGGGCTTACTCCTCCACTGCCCCCACCCTTTTCTGTTTGCTTTCTGAACGTAGTTGAGAACTGAGTTTCCAAGTATTGCAGGCAAAGTAGTTCTAAGAGATGTACTTCTCCCACCGCCTCTGATCATTTTCTTTCTCTAGAAATTTGCTAGAAGAAAAAATTACTCACAGGAACACTAAGTGAATTTTTTTTTTTTAACGTTTTGAGTTTATTCATTAGAGTGCTTGCACGCGCGCGCGTGTGCACACACACACACACACAGGAGTAGGGGTGCGGGGCAGAGGGAGAAGAACAAGTGGACTTCCCACTGAGCAGGAGCCTCCCAGGGCTAGATCCTGGGATCTCAGGATCTTGACCTGAGCAGAAGGCAGATGCTTAACCATCTGAGCCACCCAGGCGCCCCTAAGTGAATCTTTTTTAAATGGGAAAAATTTCTTTTCAAGATGTACATGAATTTTATGTTTTATACATATATTTCCTGTTACATATGTATATACACATATGTAACAAAGAACTTGGTAACATCTGGAAACATTTCCAAGTAGACATTCTTAAGTGTGATTTTTTTTTTTAAAGATTTTTTTTAAAAAGATTTTATTTATTTGACAGAGGAGAGAGATCACAAGTAAGCAGAGAGGCAAGCAGAGAAACAGGAGGAAGCAGGCTCCCCTCTGAGCAGAGAGCCTGATGTGGGACTTGATCCCAGGACCCTGAGATCATGACCTGAGCCGAAGGTAGAGGCTTTAACCCACTGAGCCACCCAGGCGCCCAACCTTCATTCTAATTTAACATATTGCCAAGTGCTATACGTTTGCACCGGACAATAGAGATAGTAAAGATGTTCTGAGTGTTTCTACTATTGTGTGGGAATGAATTACGGCACTTGTGGTTGATACTCTACAGAAGCACAAGATAGAGCAGAACATCTTTTAAAATGTGCATACTTAATACATTTTACAGGAAAGAGGTTTCGGTCTTTGATACGCAAGTGATGGGGTTGGGGTGCCAAATGCATTACAGAGTCCTAAGTACTTCAAAAAGCGCGACAGAAGAAAATAAGCCCTGTCGTCTGCTCTGTGTACTGTGATGCAGAACAGCTGTACCCCTTGACCTGGTCACATTCGGGGTCCACAGTTGGTACAGGTAGATGGAAATTGTCCCTCTTGCTCTCCTTCGAATGATTTTCTCACAGTGGAAGAGACTGTTAGGGAAATGATGTCAGTGTCAGATAAGTGCAATTGTTGAGTGATAAACAGAATGTCAGCTTTGGTGCCTTCAGCTTCATTAAATTTACCAAAATACTCTCTTTTAATGTGGATCACTATATTTAAACATCACTGTTGCTGCTATCAAAAGAAACACCCCAATTGCTACAACATCCAATTATCTAATCACCTCATTTCAAGGAGACAAAGATTTTGGTCCATTTCATATTTGTGCAATGCCTTCTTTTCCTGAGCATCTACTCGTGTTCACGAGGGTCTCGGTGTTCATAAGGACTTCAGTTATTGACCTTCCTTGACCTGGCAGTCTTTCATGTGGGGTGTCTGGTGTAAAGTTTGCAACAACGATGAGAGGAAAAAATATATATAATAGGTGAAAACTTAGAATTAAAACAATTTTCCCACATCCACACAGATGCAGAGATTATCAGCCCAGGTGCAAAGACTTATCTTTCCTACACAGTTTCAGCAATGAGTTAATGAAATATTAAGCTCTCATTCTGTGCTGAGTTGTGCTGTTTCGCTACCCTAGGCTTCAGAACCTTGTTACTTCCTAAAGTTCTCTCTCTCGTCAGAATTTGTAATCGGTGTTCATTCATATTTACGTATTTATAATTTTACTGAAAAATGGCAGAAGTCTTTAATCCTTATGACCTGTAAACTTGCTTATTTACTTATAATATTTAAAGAACTTGTTTACAGCCGGGAAAGAAAAAAATAAATAAAAGCAAGCCTAGCAATTAATGAAAGCTACCCGTTCTCCACTTATCAATCTCAGCAGTAACTCCTTTTGATGATGATTTTTCCTGGAAGCTGAGCCATAGAGTAGGTTATAATAAAAAGAGGCTAATTTCCATTAGGAGCAATGTTGTAAAATGCCGTCAGGTCACTGACCAAGGCCTTAACTCCAAAGAAATTATTTGTCTAATCATTTATCTTTATGCCTTTGCTCACTGTTTAAACTGTATTTGCTGTCTAATAAATGACAGGACTGGACTAGGCATTCGGGGAAAAAAATTCTCAAGATAAACTTCCTGCCTTTAGCTCACTGTTTTTTCCTACTGGAATGTCCTTGCACATTTTTCTATTCGGTTAGGCCCTACTTATTCTTCAAGGTCTAAAGCAGGCTCTGTGCCTCATTATATCCTTTTGATAGTGTTCAGCCGCCTTCGGTCAGTATTCACCATACCTTCCTCCTGGTTGGTGCATGAGGCATTGCCATAGCATTTGTGACTTTTTATTTTGGTAGACTTGCTGTTGCCTCCACCGTCTGTACTCAGGGTTCATTTGGAGCAGGGACTGTCTTGTACTTCTTGGTTTTTGCCAGCTTCTGGTAGTGAGCTCAAGACCTGTAAATATTTGTAAGTGTGGGGCATCTTTAGTTGGCATGTTGCAGATATCTAACTGGCTTATGCAGGAAGTGAATTGCTGGTTGAAATAATCTTGAAGTTTAGACGTGGGCGAACTGCAGGTATGGCTGAATCAAGCACTTGGGTTTCATTTAGTTTCATTCTGCAGGTAGGGCATCTCCAAGAGGTCACTGGCCCCACATCCTCTTTGACTGTTACTGTCTACCTCCCAGACTCAGAAACCAAGACTTCTGCTGGTTCTGTTTTTATTAGAGGAATATCCCTGATTTGAGTCATTTATTGGGGCGCCTGGGTGGCTCAGTCAGTGAAGCATCTGCCTTTGGCACAGGTCATGATCCCAGGGTCCTGGGATCGAACCCCACATCAGGCTCCCTGCTCAGCAGGGAGTCTGCTTCCTCTCCCTCTGTGCTTGCTCCCTCTCTCTTTCTCTATGTCAAGTAAATAAATAAAATCTTTAAATCAATAAATCAATCAACATATCTGCTATAGTATTCAATAAATATTTGTTGAATTCAATGCAAGGAAAAATGCAGCTATAATCTATAAAATGGGGAAAATGTATTTACTCCTTAGCTATATAGAACTGCACAATACATAATCCCCTGATGAGTATTGCCCCAAACAAATAACACAGTTGTGGTGTTTGCTGCCCTGGAAAGCTAGTTGCACTATTAGTTCTGTTTACTATAGTCTGTATAGTAATATTACTTGGCATAAATATCTTTTAGCCTTCAATTAGCAATAGTATCGTTTGGCCTTGGTTTTTGAATTACCTGGGGTATTTGGTATGTGTCTCACTTGGTCAATGTAAATGGATGGAAATGTTTCACTGTGATAAATTTCCTATAAGAAGGTGTGGTACACTTAAAGTTGTAGCAAGCAGCTTATCTTCTACCTAGGGTCAAAAAAAACGGATGCTAGCAAATGTTTGTTTTTGACACAGTGACAGTGGCAATGCCGTTCTACCAAAAACATTTCACAGACTTGAAAGTGATCCCAAATGTCTTTTCATCTCCAATTTTAAACCATTTTTTTTTTCAATTTTAAACTATTTTGAAAAAAAGTGTGGTCACCGTTTAGTAAGTATCCACTACTATATCTCATATTTTATTTTAAAACTGTAAATAAGTATATAATTGACACAAACTCTTAAAAATATTCTTTTTTTTTTTTTAAGATTTCATTTATCAGAGCGCATGCAGGCACATGAGCAGTGGGGAGAGGCAGAGGGAGCGGGATTAGCAGGCCCTCCGCTCAGCAGGGAGCCTGAAGTGGGGCTCCATCCAGGCCCCTGGGATTATGACCTGGCTGAAGGCAGATGCTTTACCGACTAAGCCATCCAGGCGCCCCTCCGGAACGTTCTTTACATTATCTTCACTGAATTTGTAAGATGAAAATGGCATCCCCAACTACACAGATGTGTGCCCTATTTGGAACACTGCAAAATGAACAGACACGATCTATCAGAAGTCTGAAATGGAAGTCAGTGAAATTTCGAAAGGACCTAGCCTGACGTGTAGCAGACTGCTGTAATTTCAAGATCTGTTATGGCTTGAGTTTTCAGGACACGGGCTACAGAGGAGGAACTAATAAAATGTGATGGTACTACGTGGTAATATTTGTTGACTTATACACCAGTGCGGTTTTGCCCGAGGGGAAAACAATTCCCAAGTTCTGATGAACCATCCTACATCCCTATAGGTGCATACATTTAAAATAATGAAAACGTAGAATTCATTCTCTGGATAGAGAAGATGGCAAGTTCAAAGTCATTCCAGCCACACCATTGCCTAGGAAAGCCTACCTCCAGGTGTAGGCCTGCCTGATACTAGTTTCGCATTTGTAGATTTCTCCTGGAAGGCCGTCAGCTCTACTTAAGTTGTCATTTTAGGGATCAGGCTTTTTTTCCAGTGTGTAATTCTCACTCTCTCTCTTTGCTTTGGGGTACCTGATCCCACTGTTAAACATACTTTTGAGGTGCCACATTAAGAAAGTTAGCTTTTCATATAAGGTCTAGTCCTTTGACTAGCCTTAGATTCACATGTCACCTAAAAAGCAGCTATAGAGATGCTTGGGGGCTCAGTCAGTGAAGCGTCTGCCTTTAAGCTCAGGTCATGATCTCAAGGTCCTGGGATCGAGTCCCATGTTGGGCTCCCTGCTCGGTGGAGAGCCTGCTTCTCCCTCTGGCCCATCTTCCTCTCATGCTCTCTCTCTCAAATAAATAAATCTTTTAGAAAATGATAATAGTTAATAATAACCAGTTTACAGTTACTGAGCCTGTACTGCGTACCAGGGTCTTTGTCAATCACACATTCGTCATCTCAGTCTCGACAATAAATGCTCAGAAGGAGGTGACGAAAGTGTCCTCACCGGCACGCTTAGACAGTTTTCCCAGATGATCTGGACAATGGGGAGCAGAGGAAAGAACCCCAGGTTCATCAGAGCTCAGAACTATATACTCTCAGTATAGCCGGAACCTAATAAACACAGGCTGGGTTTTTTTGTTTTAAGTTTTGATTTTTTTAAGTGATCTCTGCCACCAGTGTGGGGCTCATTCTCACAAACCCAAGACCAAGAGTAGCAAACCACCAACTGCGCCAACCAGGTGCCCCTGCCAAGTGTGGGTTTCGTATGTACTCTGTTGAAAGGCTATCAGCACTCTCTTATAGTTTCCATTTCCCCCACGGTTTTTCATTAGCTGCCATCAAAGAGTTGAGGAAATATCGCATCCTTGATTTTGTTCAAGGAGTTCTATTAAAATGATAGCAGTTATGCACAGCAGATTGCCGGCAATGTTTGCCCTTAGTTAATGAGTGACTTCCAAAAAAGTGGCTATGTATTCTCCCAGATGATGTGCATAATCCCGCAGAAATTGATACCAGATGGACTCGACCTGTGTGGGAAAATAGGCTTCCTGGAATCTTCAAGATGGATTTTGTTTTCTGTGAATCTTTCCG
Organism: Procyon lotor; assembly: GCA_028646535.1. NCBI lineage: Eukaryota > Metazoa > Chordata > Mammalia > Carnivora > Procyonidae > Procyon > Procyon lotor. The sequence goes on from CM053612.1 coordinate 99,145,336, forward strand.
GGCTGCTCCCTGCTGGTGGGTCCCATAGCAGGGGACATTGCTTACGACGGATGTCAATGCCAGGAAGAAGCTCCAAGGTCTCAGGTTCATGTGGCCTCAGTCCAGGTGGAAACGGCTCAGTCTCCCCTCCCTGTGTTGTACTGTGCCCCACGTCACCTCCGCAGAGCGGTCAGAAAGGGCTCACAGAATTTTTTTCTATCATCGACTTGCTGCATCAAAGTCTACACAGGTTACTGGTGTTGCTTGTGGTTGTCGTGACTGAAATCTTGATGTACGAGTAAATACGTGAACATTGGGAAGCAGCTAAGTCAGATGAATGGTGTGGTCATCTGTGTCCCCCTCCTCCCTGGCTTTCCTCACCTGTACTCTGCAGAGTTCAAATGTAGATGAACTAGATTCCGTCCTGAATAAAAGTCGGATGGTTAAAAAAAAAAAAAAGTCGGATGGTTAGAATTACTTGTTTAGATGGTTTTTAATGTTTAATTTGATTTAAAATGCTCATCGCAGTGCCAGTTAGCCACGAGTTTATGAAGTCCACATTATGAAGTCACTTTTTTTTTTTTTTTAATGAAAAGTTAAATTTTAAGAAAAAGCATAAGGTGGGGCGCCTGAGTGGTTCAGTCGGTTAAGCAGTCGAACTCTTGATTTCAGCTCAGGTCGTGATCTCAGGGTCTTGGGATGGAGCCCTGCGTCTGTCTCCATGCTCAGTCGGGAGTCTGCTTGAGGTGTCTCTCCCTCTCTCTTTGCCTCCCCAACTCCTGACCGCATGTGCAAGTGCTCTCTCAAATAAATCTTTATTTTTTACAAAAAGATTTTATTTATTTATTTGACAGAGGGAGAGAGAGGGATCCCAAGCAGGCGGAGAGGCAGGCAGAGAGAGAGGAGGAAGCAGGCTCCTCGCCGAGCAGAGAGCCTTATGCGGGGGGCTCCATCCCAGGACCCTGAGATCATGACCTGAGCTGAAGGCCGAGGCTTTAACCCACTGAGTCACCCAGGTGCCCCTCAAATAAATAAATCTTTAAAAAAAATAAAAAATAAACATACGGTGATTTCTGTATTAACTAGCATAGTTATTCAGTAGCTTTCATAATTAAAGCTAATGCGAAAATAACATCTAAGTCATGGAAATAAGCTATAAAACTGCATGTGTGGATACATGAATGCACTCAAGGGGAAATAATTATTTCACAAAACAAGTGTCAGTTATTTTTATTCCTGTTAGAGTTTAGTTTTTTAAGAAATAAAATGTTATTCTTGTTTCCAAGGAATGACACACTGTAGAAAATCTAGACAATACAAATACAGATTTAGAGAAATATTGACTGTGTTTGTAAAATTAGTATGTGTGATGTATGTATCACACACTGATCTAGGTAAATGTAGTGTATAATTTACTTTCTGGAGATTTCTTTTTTTTTTTTAATTTGACAGAGATCACAAGTAGGCAGAGAGGCAGGCAGAGAGAGAGGGAGAAGCAGGCTCCCTGCCGAGCAGAGAGCCTGATGTGGGGCTTGATCCCAGGACCCTGAGATCATGACCTGAGCCGAAAGCAGAGGCTTAACCCACTGAGCCACCCAGGCGCCCCAACTTTCTGGAGATTTCTATCTCAAATTTTAATACAAAGCATTATACCAAAGGCCATAAATATGAGATAACCAAATAACTGAAAATAACTTACTTGATTGTATAGTGAATGAGCTAGTACTATTAAATATATGTAAGACTCCTTTTTGCATATTGGCTTCCAGATATCTTATCTGTAATGCAAATTGGTGAATATCATTTTAGCACATGGTAATGGTGACTTGCGAATGAGAACAGAACAAAGATTATATTTGATATTGATGTTTAGTTACTTACCAGGCTTTGTTACCACCTCAATGACATCTCCCCACCAATTTTAATAATCACGCTGTTCGAAGTTTAGGTCTTAATGAATTTATAAATTCTAATACACCATGGGCCTTAGTGCTAGAAGTTTAAATGCCGAAGACAAGGATGTGTATAGTGTTAATATAGCAGGTTTTTAAAAACCCATCTGTTAGAGCTCATACTTTCCAGGAAGTGTTTTAATCAACATGGCTGGCTGCATAAGAGGTTATGAATTGTCTCCGTAATCTAGGACTGTCGTTTTGTGAATGTATTTATTCAGCAACACTGACTGAGTGTTGTGTGTTGGCATTTTCAAAGACCTGGGGATGTAATAATGGATGAGACAGGTAGACTCCAGTGTCATAAGGGAGAGAGATGACAGGCGGCCATTGTGAGATAGGAGTTGAAGCCGTGCAGGGAAGGTGGCACACAGTGGTAGAGGCTCCCCCCGCCCAGTCCCCAGAGTCAGGTCGCTTGTAAAAGCAATGGGACTTCTACCCCCAGTACTGGCAGTGGAATTCCAGTGTGGGTGGGGCACTGAGAAAGGAAACAGTGTCCCCAAGGGAGGAGATGAGGAAGCAGACATGAGGTCCAGTTTTCTGTTACCCCAGACATGAAAGAGATTTGTCAAATGGCACACTTCTTAGCAAAGGTTTTATTGGGGAAAATACATTTTTTCATAAAAATGTATGAGATATAGATATATATATAAAAAGAAAGTGCATTAGTCGTGATGGCTATAGTTAAGGCCGAGAATATCTGCTGCTTCAGGAGACCGTTAGGGTCACACTGACCTTGGAAAAGCCCCAGGATTTGGCAGAGGGAATGATGTGCAGTAGGTACTCCATGAACACTTACTGATAATTGACTGACAAAATGATGGTTGTGCAGCTGAGAAATCCTTACTGAGGTCTAACTCCAGATAGGTCTAAACCTTGGACAGCTCCCTAATTCATTATCTCACTTCCAGGAGTGCCTGTGTCTTCAGAAGGAGAGTCCGGGTGGCCAAGGCATACGGAACCTGCCTCTGATACTTGGGGTGAGTACTTTGACAAGGACCATATGCACTTGGATTCTAAAATTGGGATACATTTGTTTACATCAAATACATTTGATTTAAAATTACTCTGTTTGCATATGCATTGATACATTTACGTATATACACATACTCACAGACTAAAAGTTTAATTGACGTGGCTTAAGGTAAGTCCGCACTTGTTTTTCCTGGTTTGTGTTAACTGGTTCAAATCTAGGTTCTACCCCTTGTAACTGTGTGACCTTTGGAAGGTGCCTTGACCTCTGTTCCTCAATTCCTGATCTTTACATTGTGGATGACGATTAAACCTGAATTACAGAATGTGTACAAAGCTATGTGAGGTGGCACATGTAAGGAGCATAGAATACTGTTTGTCACATAGAACTATGTAAATATCGTATTATCATTGTCCTACACTAGCAAATATTAATGTGTAACTTACCACATCCAGCAGCCTGCACGATAGTTGTCAGTATAGACAAGATAATGTTTATACTTGAAATTTTAAGTGTTTCTGAGGGCACCTGGCGGTCCCAGCTGGTAGACCGTGCAGCTCTTGATCACGGGGTCATGAGTTTGAGCCCCACATTGGCTGCAGAGATTGCTTAAATAAATACACTTAAAAACAATTTTGTTTTTTGATGTTTTGGAACCCAAATGAGTGAATAGGTGCAGAGAGCAGAGGATACTATCTCGTGGTAATAATCTGTTGTTACTGTTTGTAACCACGATACTATTAAAAACAGTGAGATTACTAGAGCAAACTAACACTGTAGTTTACTGTCTGCTGAGAAGGGTTTGATTATTTTCGATGTTTTCAATATGTTGAAAGGCATGAACTGTGAAAATGAGGAATGAAACTGAGTGGAGAAAATGGAAATGCAGTCATTGAGAATACCTTCTCTGTCTTCACATGAAACATATATCCTCCAGGAACCCAGTTCCAAGGAACTGAATATATTTTAAGATCTAATTCATTTTTCTTACAATTTATGGATCTAGAATTATTAAAATGTTCATATCTTTGAGCTAATGTGGCATAACAAATTTAATTTGCAAAACAAAGATGACTTGACTAGAACATGCTCCACGATCCCTTTTTTTCCCCCTTCAGCTTCTCACTGCAGGCACTCTGTTAGAAAGATAGACAAGTCAAGCATATTTTATAACTTCATAGAACTTCCCTAATAAATACGCTCTTAGAAAATCATACAGGAGCAGAATTTTGGAACACAACAATTCCTCAGCATTTACCTTTTTTACTGTTTCTCAGTTGTGTAGGGCACAACCCTGTGGCCCTCAGCAGGGTCATTTGGAATGCGTGACGGTGCTCTGGGCTCAGTGGCATCGGGTGTGTGTGACGGGATGGGGGAGCTGGGGGAGGGTTGGGTGGAGAGGATGGGCGGATCGGGAGCTTGCCGTAGAGCTGCAGTCCTGGGGCAGCCATGGCCGCACACTCATACCGATGACCGAGCTCTAGCCTTGGCTGGAGCTTCCCCAACAAGCGCGGGCCCGCACCTCCCACGCGGCAGCAGGTCTGGAGGGGCTGCATTTGGAGACAGCCAGCCCGACGCCTTCCTTGCACTGGTGGTCTCCGAGTTCTTTCTGGAAGGCAGATTAGAGCAGCAAGTCTCCAAGGCTGCTGAGAACTGAGGTGTGTCAACGCAGCTTAGCAGTGGCCTGCGGTCAGATCGTTTGCCGTGTCCGGCACAGATGGCCCGAGTTCAGTGTTGGTCCCCTTCTGGGGTGTCTGATTTCATCGTGTTGTCTTTGAAGGTCCTTCACGTTTCATGGTGGTGTTTTGGCAGAGTCTGGGAAGAGGGTAAAGCTTGTAACGAATCTTGTCTCTCGGAAGGGCCCTTTCCTCTGCCTGTAGCAGGGCTGATGGTCTTTAGTGCTGGCAGTGGTGGAAATTATAGCAGTAAAAGGAGAGGAGGGAGGGAGGGGGAGGAATGGACGGCAGTACGAGTCACATTCATACTTACTGGGCTCAGGACTAGGGACCGCTGCGTAAACTCTCGCGTGCTACTCACAGCGACTCAAGGAATGGATCAGTATGATTCTCACCTTGGACATAACATACAGAGCAGGTCAGTAACTTGTCCCAGCTCCTCCAGCTCGTAAATGATAGAAGTAGAATTCGGACCTATGGAGGAGAATCCCTCACACTGGCTCCCGTCTTCTACCCTTAGAATCAGGACCCGGGCTTGATTATTCCGTTTGCTGGTCGTGTAAGGTCACTTGTCACTGCATCGCTGATCTTTTAAGCCTGGATTTCCCCATCCACAGAAAGTGTGTAATAATAATCACCAATCTGACTTTCTCATGGGGTAATGTGAGGGAGAAGTAAGAGATGTTGTTGAGAACATGTTTTGTAAACTTTAAACCCTTTATCAGTAAATGCTGGTTATTATCTTGCTGGTCTTAAACACTTTGTGTTTTAGAAATGAGAGTAGCACGTGCTTCTAAGACTTGGACAACAGCAAGGGCTGTAAATACATTCTCAGGAGTTATGAGCCAAGGTTTTAGGGGCTGGAGGTCATCTGGTTCACAGGCTCTCAACCCTGCTGCATATTTGTATCATTTGGGGGACCTTTTAAAAATATTTGTTGCCCAAGATTCATTTCACTTTCAGAAATTGGATTTAATTCATCTGCTGTAGGGCTTAGGCATCTGACCACATGTATACGTGCTTGTGTCCGTATTTTGTACTTGTCCGTATTTGTACTTGTCCGTATTTGTACTTGGTGCATGACAGTGTGTATGTGTGTACAGGTGTGTGTGTGTGTGTGTGTGTGTGTGTGCGCATGCTCCCAAGGTGATGCTGATGTGTAGCCAGGGGGCAAAAATGCTGGATGGGACAAGCTTCCTTCTGATGTGTGGGGTAACCATACATTTATGAAGAGCAGCCCCCGTTGGTATGTGCTGCCCACTGTCCTAGCTGGTAGCCCACCCCTTTCACTCTCAAGTGTCTCTGAGATGGTAACTTCTGTATATTATATAAATCATATAGTCCCCTACTGATGAGGAGCCGAGGCTTTGGGAGGCTATTTTCCTTCTAAAAGTTGGGAATTTTGGGATTCCTTTAGAGTTATGTTTCTTTAGATTCTTAAGCTGAGAGCATTTCTTAAGTTTTCTATGATGATAAGAACTCGTTAAAGTAGAAATAGGCTGTTTCCATGGAAGCCAACAAAATTTTGCAAGACTGAGGTCTCCCATCCCACCAGATCCACTTATGTAGAAAACAGTTGATCATCATGTATGATTTCTGAAAGCACTTTTTTGTGAATTTTGTTATTTCGAAAATTAAATTGAGGAAACAAATCAACGGTCTTATCAACTGTCCCAATCCTAGTTTTCTGAACATCATACACGGCCTTTTTGGACATGAGATGCCTAATGACGACATGTATGAAACCTTGAACCAAAAGGAAATTTGAGTCTGACCCAAAGACCAAAAAAAAACTGACAGGCAGTGATGCAGTCGTCTTAGCTGAGTCTTTCTCAGTGTCGGACTTGATTTTGGCATTAAGGTCAGGACTACCCAGAACAGCCATGACTCCAGAGAGCCTGGATACTTTCCAGCTGGGAGTCTGGCTTTTCAAGGACTGAACGCGTGTGTTCAGTCCACATACCAATCTGTGCATGTGGGCACCTCGCCATGATAATAGTAGGACTGTGGTCTCATCATTGGACACGCTGTTACAGGATGGTGCAGGTCTAGGAAAATAGCAGGTCTCAGTTGAAGTCCATCAGAGTGAGACCAAGGATGGTCGCAGTTCCTGTGACTCAGCACTAAGGACTCAGTCTGCCTGTGGAATCCGGGGCTGGTGTGATGCCCTGAACATGCAGTACAGTGCAGCCTACGAGACTGCAGTGTTCACGGTTTTGTTGGCGTTTGATCGTGAGGGAAAGTCAGAGGTTGATACACGTTTATTTGATTCCAGCATAGGTACCATAGAGTGTTCTATTAGTGTCGGGTGTATAATACAGCGATTCAGCAGCTCTCTCCTTTACTCAGTGCTCATGATCAGTGTGCTCTTCAGCCCCACCACCTGTTCCCCCAACCCCCCACCTCCCCCTGGCAATCACCATCTTGTTCTCTACATGGAGTGTCTTCCTTGCTGTGACTCTTTTTCCCCCGTGTGCATTTGTTTCTTAAATTCCACATACGAGTAAAATCATACGGTGTTTGTCTTTCTCTGACTGACTTGTTTTGCTTAGAATAATGTCTCTAGCTCCATTCACGTTGTTGCAAATGGTGAGATTTCATTCTTATAATTACCTGATTTAAGAAGGAAAGGTCAAAAATTTCCCCAGACATTTTCCGAGGAAACGGAACGATGAAAAGAGACGTTTAATCCAAGTGTCTTTCTGATTTCTTCCAAACCATGCTGGCTGTCTGTCGTCTGTACCCTTAGGGCACCGTGCACACATTCTTCCTGGGGACCCATGCCGCAGTGCACTGTAATTACTGTTTTGCAAGTCCTTCTCTGGTCTAGAGCAGAAACCATGCCCTACGTCTCTTTGCATTCCTACCACTCCGCAAACAAATCAACACATACTGGATATTAAAACAACCTTGAGTGAATTAATAACTCACCACAAAATGCGTAGGAGCTTGAGTATCCAATCGAGAAGTGCGTTCTTGGAGAGAACACGTAGTCAGAGAGCTATGATATTTAGGCTGACATGAAAATATCTAGTGAAACATCATGGAAACCAGGCGTTTCCTATGAACAGAGCACCTAAGCTCATTCGGGATTCTGAGAGAATCAAGCCCCTTACTATAAGTGCTTGAGAGGATGAGGGAGGTTGGGAGAGCTTATCAAAATCTGATTTTGCTCAAACTGATCAATATGTTTTAATGACCCTCCCGTGGATGCTGAAACAGTTGTGCTCATCAAAGTGCATTCCGACTTCATCCGATCAGTGGAGAATCTCTTTCAATGTGGAAGTGACCAGAGATTCATTGATACACTGTCTGGAATGATGTGATCATGAGATTGACCAAGGATGATCTGATGCAAAGAGTTTAAGTGGTCCTAGACAAGTCCGGAGTCATTATCTGCATGAAGATGGCAGCATACTTACACAAGGAAAGTGACTTGCTCATGCCACTGTCACCTGCTAAGAATGTCTCAACTGTGACAGCCCTTTCCAGAGAGGCAGTTCCCACTGTCAGCTCCAGAGTATAAGAACTCTGCACCTCCCCGAGTCCGTTAGACGTTCCTCCTGTCTTAGGTACACGGAGGCATCCGTTTCTGAACCACCGCATGACCTACATGATAAAGGGAAAGAGGAGTGATAGATGGACTTGGTCTTCTGAGCAGGAAGGTGCTTTTAGTAATACCAAGCACTTACTGATTTCCCTGTGTGTGTGCACAGGAGTATAAAGCACCTGGCCGGGTTCAGTCGTGCCCATCCATAAACTGCTAGGTGGGCCCCAGGCAGCGGCTTGGCTTACTAATCACAAGCCCGAGTCATGTCTGTCTCGGCGTAGAGCGCAGACGGATGAAGTTATGCAGTGTTGTGGGGCCGGGGAAGTTTTATAGCCACACAGGCCTCTCTGCGTTACAATCTGTAATGTTTACAGACGGCTTTGGGGCTGTTTCTCCAAGGATAAATCGATCCCTTTAATCTTGATATCATCTATACATCACCGAGGCATTTTGCCCTGTGTTTTTACCTGTTTGCAAGAGGAAGGAAACTCTTCCTTTTGGATTCCAGACCAGAATGTGACACAGGAAGCAGCTGGCGACCTCACAGTCCCGGGAGCACAGTCACGTCAAGCTCTCTGACCCCCCAGGCCATCCACAGTGTGTGTAACCAGTGGGATTGGGGACCGTGCTGCTGTCCAGAAGCAGAGTCTAGAGGAAAGTTTCTGTGACGTTAGACACTTGACGGAGCCCCCTGGTCTTTCTTCCAAGATCTTTCTTTTGCCTCTTGGCTTAAAGAAGGGGACTTGATAGCTACTGCTCTCCACCATCCCCTTTAAAGAGTCTGGTAGAACATCCACTTCACAATTTACCAACGGCAGGTAACTGTTTCATATGACTAGAACAACTTTTCTGGTTTGTGAAAAACAGTCGTGACTTTAAAATGTAATACACACCAGTAGTATTTTTTTTCTAATTTTTTTAAAGTAAGCTCTGTGGCCAACGTGAGGCTTGAACTCACGACCCCCAGATCCACAGCTGCTTGCTCCACCAACTGATCCAGCCGGGGGCCCCTTACAGCAGTGCGATTTTTTTAGGAAGAATCTATCGCCCATGAGCTGCGTTGGTGGAATAGTCGTCTAATTGTCTAATGTATTTTATCTGAATACTGTTTGTTCCACTATTTCTTTTTTTGTTGTTGTCCCACTATTTCTATATTTCATAGTATTTAAGCTACAAAAGATGGTGTATTTTAGAAGTAGATGGCTCTGCCATTGTCTGTTCTCAGTTTTGCAAACAAACATTTCTTTTTTTCTTTTCTTTTCTGTTTTTTTAAGAGTGAGAGAGAAACACCGTGTGTGTGCATGAATGGGGTTGGGAAGGGTAGAGGTACGGTGCGGGGAAGAGTCCCAACAGACACCTCCACGCTGAGTGTGGAGCCAGACCTGGGGCTCGATCCCACCAGGACCCAGAGATCCTGACCTGAGCCAAAATCAAGAGTCAGACGCCCAACTGACTGAGCTACCCAGGTGCCCCCAAAGAAACATTTTTGAGATGATTTTGAAAAAAGTCACATTTTGGCGATGGAGTTACATTTCCCAGGAGCAAAGGTTTTCAATAGGATCTGCAGTATGATCACCATGACATAACCAATGCTGCATTTCACAGTGACGAGGAAATCAGTTGATCAAATTGATGTTGGGAACTGTCACTTTTAGAGCCGCTCTAGCGATGTTAATGGTGTGTATACCTTTCCGCAATGGAGGACTTACTAGAATCACTTTTTAAAGTGGTTCGATAGGGAATCTCCAGTGAAGGAAGACCCGAGGATTGGTTTCTTCAGCCTTTTGATAAGATTCTAGGAGAGAGGTGGCTTCCTCCTCCTAGATAACTGTTTTTCTCACAATAATCATGAATATTCTTTTGGCTTTCACAGACCCATGTGCTCTGCTAAGGCCAAGATTTCGGAGAGAGCTTAATAGCATTTGTGGTAGCATATGCTGACTCACTAGAGCTACTGGTTTGTCCTCGTCCAAACCGTCAAGACAGTATCCTGTTCCGGCCTCTTCAAATCTTCCCACCTGCTTCCCACACCCCTCGCAGGTGGGGGAGTCCCCTCCAAGGTGGTAGCTGACTTTCCTGATGCCTTTCTCTGGGCAGAAGGTCCACCTGCTCTTAAATCCCGTTGAACTCAAAGTTGTAGGGAGGACAGAATTTTGTGACTGCAAACACAGCTGCTTATCTCTCACGTCTGCCCAGATAGTCCCATGACGCTACAAGGAATCTCCATCCGTTGAAACTGGTGGAGTACAGATGGCAAATGAGCATATGAGAAGATGCTCTGCATCTTCTGTCCTCAGGGAAATGCAAATTAGAACAATCATGAGATAGCACCACACAACTGTTGGAAATGGTGAAATCCAAAACACTGACAACACCAAATGCTGGGGAGGAGAAGGAGCAACAGGAACTGTCTCACTCACTGAGGGTGGGAAAGTAAAATGGTGTGGCCACGTTGGAAGGCAGTTTGAAGACTTCTTACGGAACTAAACATAGTCTTCCCATATGATGTAGCGCTTGTGCTCCTTGGTATTTACCCAGAGGAACTGAAAACATGTCTGCGTGGAAACCTGCACACAGATGTGTGTAGCACCTTCGTTCATAACTGACACAGCTTGGAAGCAGCCAAGATGCCCTGCAGTAGGTGATGGATAAATAAACTGTGGCCCATCCAGACAATGGGATCTTACTCAGCACCAAGAAGTGGTGAGCTCTCAGGCCACGGAAGGACACAGGGGAACTCACAGCACACGTTAGTAAGTGAAGAAAGCGGACCTCAGAAGGCTCTGTACCACAGGATTCCAACTCTGCGACGTACCAGGGAAGGCACAACTGTGCAGACAGTGAACAGGTCCATGACTGCCTGGTGGTGAGGGGCACAGAGGTAAGTAGGCTGCAGCTCGTAGGATTTTTAGGGCAGGGAAATGACTCTGTATGATATTGTAATGGTGGGTGTATGTCAGTAGGTATTTGTCCAAAACCATCAGACCTTGTAACATCAACAATGAACGATAAAAACAGTGGACTTTGGATATGGTTGACGTGTCAGTGTAGGTTCATCAATTTATAACCGTACTCATGATGGTAGTGAGGCGGGTGATGCCTTTATGGGGGGACAGGTGTATACGGGAAATCCCTGGACCTTCCTCCCCATTTTGCTGTGAAGCTAAACCTAAAGCTGCTCTGAGAGATAAAGTCTTAATAAAAACAACAAGTAGTGGAGCGCCTGGGGGGCTCAGTCATTTGTGCCTCCGACTCTTGATTTCAGCTTAGGTCATGATCTCAGGGTCGTGAGATGGAACCCCATGTCATTGGCTCCGCACTGAGTAGGGGAGTCTCCTTCTCTCCTTCTCCCTCTACCCTGCTCTCTCTCTCTCTCAAATAAATCTTTTTTTAAAAAATTGAAAAAAAACAACTAGTGATCACATTCTGGTGTACTCTGATCAATTATTTTAAGAGATGGGATCCTCAGTTTATTTGATTTGAATTTAGTTTAACCTGCTCATTGGTATAGAATTTACAATATCCCGTGTCCTCTCTGTTGCTTTAATACACGGTGTCTTTGCAGAGATTCTGGTTAAGCCCTTATTTGGGTTATTTTGTGCATCCATCTATGTATCCTAAATCGTGAAGTGTGCTTCCCGCCTGTGCCTTTTGGGTGGCATCCCTTGCCTTCTCCTTGCGTTGCCTGAAACAGTATGAGCCACCGTCTGTGCGCCCACCACGCATCAGTTTCCTGCTCGGATGCCGGGCCCTGACGGGCGCGTCTCAAGTGAACCTGCACTGCGTCTTGCACTGCAAACCGTATCTCCCTCTTTTCATCCAACCGTTGGGCGTTTTTGTAATTTTAGGAGCAGTGTGCTAAGTGCCCCTGAGAGCCAGGCATACCACTAACGCTAGACATCGCGGTTTATCTTCCCAACCGCCCGGACAAGAGCTGCGCAGTCCTTTGACCCCTGTTTTGAGATTCGGAAGCTGCGGGTTCCCGAAGTGGACTAACTGCCCCGCGTCATGCGGCTGTAGCAGTGGAAGCGGCCAGAAGCCAGCCGCTGCGTCTTCCCAAAGCCCGTGCTGCGTCCTGGGTGCGCGCCCAGCTCTCCGGCGGGGCTGACTCTGTGCAGGCGGCGTTGGCCCCGCCCCGGCCACGTGTCCAGCGGCGCATGCGCGTCGGCGCCAGTGCGTCCTGGTCGTGCGCGGCCCGCCTGCTTCTCTGCGCGCCCTGTGTGCACGCGGGGCTCCGCGGGTTTCGCGGCGGGTCTGCGCCGCCTCGGCCTCCCCCACCCCGCCGCACCCGCTTGAGCGGCGCCTGCCCGGTGACGGTCCTGCGACGTCCGGGACGAGCTCGGTTGCATCACCCCGGGCACGCAGTCGTGCTTGCGCCCTGCGGGAGCCCCTGTGTTCCAGTGTGAGCTCCTTCAGCACGCGCGGGATTCTTCGCATGCTGGTCTCCGTAGCTGTGTGTCTCCGGGGTCCGCGGTGCTAAGACCTGGTCGTGGTGTCATCGGTACTCGCTCGGGCCGTTCCAGGTCCCGTTTCCTGCCGGTCGTAGCCCGGCAGCCCCGTCTGACGACTCCTTCCTGGCACCAGGTCGTAGCACGCACGAGCAGCCCTCTGGGTCCTCTACTGCGACGGTCCCTCCACTGCATCCTCTCCGCCCTCTCCAAACTCCCGACACCGCGTCGCGTTCCTCCTGCCGTCGCCCGTGGGCGCCGTGGGGCCAGTCTGTCCCCAGAGCTCTTGCTCAGCGGCGTCTCTTTGGAAACCCTTGTCCTCCGTCACATTCTGTGTGGGCCCCACTTCTCCAGCAGTGTCTGTGGATGGAGCGGCGCTCGGCCGCGGTACTCGGGACTCGTCTTCGCCCTGTGCTTGCAGGACGGTGTTTCTTGGGGTGCTTACGCTCTGTGGATGACTTCTCGGCGGGGGCCGCCAGAGCGCACGCACACATGGATATATAGATATATATAGTTTATTTGTTTGATGTAAGCATCTTGACATCACAAACATGGTGCTATGGCCTCTGTTCCTTTACCACTAAGCTCCAGCAGTCACTGATTCAACATCTGGGGACTCACTAGATCTGTCATTATCTCCCTCCCCCTCCCCTTCTCCCTCCCCCTCCTTTTCTCCCCCATTTCCTTCCCCCTCCCCTTCTCCCTCTCTCCTTTCCTCGCCCTCCTTTCCTCCCCTTACTTTCTTTCCCCATTTCCCTCCCCCTCCCCTTCTTCCTCCCTCCTCCCTACCCCTCCTTTCCTCCCCCATTTTCCCTTCCCTCCCCTTCTCCCTCCCCCCTCCCTCCTCCTCCTTTCTTCCCCCATATCCCTCCCCCTCTTCTTCTCCCTCCT
>CM053612.1:99159304-99178469 GCA_028646535.1 Procyon lotor
CACACACCTTCCCTCCCCCAGCTGACAGTCCTGCCTGTCTACTCCTCAGACACATCAATTATGAGGGCCCACCTTCCAGAGCTCAAGCTCAGGACCACAGACCTTCCCTCCCTCAGGTGACGGCCCTCCTGTCTACTCCTCAGGTACATCGACCATTAGGGCCCACCGTCCAGCGCTCAAGCTCAGGACCTCACATCTTCCCTCTCCCAGCTCATGGCCCTGCCTTTCTACTCCTCAGGCACATCAATGATGAGGGCCCACCTTCCAGCGATCAAGCTCAGAACCCCACACCTTCCCTCCCTGAGCTGACGGCCCCGCCTGTCTACTCCTCAGGCACATCAACGATGAGAGCCCGGCATCTAGCGCTCACAGAAGCCTGTCCCTTTGCTGCCTGACATCCTTCATATGCACTCCTTTCCACCGGGAAGAGCTGTGCCCTCCTTGCTCACCTGCCCATACCTTACACCTTGTCCTCAGCTTATCCCTGCTTCCAGTACCTGCCAATAAGATGTCACTGCTCCAGGAAGAGATGCCTTATTCTATTTTCGTCCACACCTTGTCTTGTATTTGTTTTTGGCACGAATTGTGCTACCATGGGCTTTTACTCACAAGGATATACATGTTCCCTGAAGTCACCACACACCCTCCGGGGAAGGTCCCGCAAAGCATCCACTCGTCACTAGATACATTACAGGGCTCAGGGAGGAAAGACAAATGTCACAGGATGGCGCCAAGGAACCAAAAGTCTTCTTCCCCAGCTGTGTGGTAGGGAGCACGTGCAGAAGAGGGAGGCCACTCACACCCCTGCTTGTGGCCTCCAGGGGCTAAGGCTGTAAGAAACACACACAAGGAAGCCAGGAGGAAAAGAAAAGTTGGACACTTTGCATCGGACCCAAGCCCACAGGATGAGACAGGCTGGCACATGAGACGGACTGGACTCAGGGAGCCACCGGACGAGGGTCCCTTCGGTGCAGGGTGAGGCTTGCTACAGGGATGGGCGGTGTGATCCCAGATGGAGAAGAACACCAGGCAGATCTCAGCCCTGGTGAGAACCAGATGTGGGCTGGGGGAAGGCCCCCCCCACTCCACTGTGTTTATGCCACAGCAGTACTGCTTGGTGGAAATGTGCCTGCACTTTCCTAGGGGTACCCGAGCCCCAGGAACACTCGGAGACCTCGGTGGCAGAGTGGGGACGGATACCCCCATCACACACCCCAATCTCAGACGCAGGACCCCTGCTGGCTCCCCTCTCTGCGTATGAGGCCTTGGCACCACACCGCTGGCTGCTTGGGGACCAGGGTCCTAGCTCGTCATCTCTGCTTTGTCCCTCTTGGTGTTCTCCTAAGGAGCGAGGAGGTGGGGGCCTCAGAGGTGCCCGTGTGTGAGGATCTGGCCTTGTCACCCTCCCTGGAACTGGCCCAGAACCCAGGCCCCAGGCGATCCCTTGGGATATCCCACAGACAGTGAGAGACAGAATAGGGAAGCCTTTGGAGGATTCCATACCATGAAAGGGACCTCTTCCTTGTTACCGGGCTTCGAAGCCAAACTATTATACGGACTAAATTATGCCAGAATATCTTACCGCACTGATCTGAAGGAGCGGTGGATGAAGGATCTGGTTGGAAACAGAATGTAGGTAACCAACACCTTTCATGGTTATATTGTCAGGAAGGTTTTCCTACAGACCAGATCAAGGACTTTCCTCTGTAACCCAACATATATTTCAACGTGTAAAACCTCACCTACTAAAGCCCCAGAAAACATATAGATGAACTATGGTCGGATGGTTTTCTACATTTTCTCCACAATTTAAGAGAGCTGTGTTTTCATAAATAAACCCTTCACTAATGGATGGTTTCCATTTGCTAAGAAGTTAGGTACAAAACGCTTACACACTTTTCCAAACTCCTTCCTGCTGTAGACATTATTGATGGCCCACCCCGTCCAGAAGGGAGACATTCTATGCCATCTATCCAGGGAGCCCTACAGATGTGAGGAGGACTCACGAAGCTCCGCCAGGGTCTTCAACCCAGTGGGTCAGCATTATTCTCCAGGCAGGAACAGACACCCCTGTACAGCAATCACAAACTGATGTCCCTGGTGACAGGCCCAGGCAAGGACACACCTCTGCATCATGATAGGGGGCTATAGCCCCTGGTGATGGGTCCAAGCAAGGACACACCCCTGCATCATAGTAGGGGGCTACTGCCCAAGGTGATGGGTCCAAACAAGGACACAGCCCTGCATCATAATAAGGGGCTATTGCCCCTGGTGATGGGTCCAAGCAAGGACACACCCCTGCATCATAGTAGGGGGCTACTGCCCAAGGTGATGTGTCCAAACAAGGACACACCCCTGCATCATAATAAGGGGCTATTGCCCCTGGTGATGGGTCCAAGCAAGGACACACTCCTGCACCCTAATAGGGGGCTATTGTCCCTGGTGATGGGACCAGGCAAGGACACATGCCTACATCATAATAGGGGGCTATTGCCTATGGTGATGGGTCCAAGCAAGAAATCACTCCTGCACCATAATAGGGGGCTATTGCCCCTGCTGATTGGTCCAAGCAAGGACACACCCCTGCATCATAATAGGGGGCTACTTCCCTGGTGATGGGCCCAGGCAAGGACACACCCCTGCATCATAATAGGGGGCTATTGCCCCTGGTGATGGGTCCAAGCAAGGACACACCCCTGCATCATAATAGGGGGCTATTGCCCCTGGTGATGGGTCCAAGCAAGGACACACCCCTGCATCATAATAGGGGGCTATTGCCCCTGGTGATGGGTCCAAGCAAGGACACACCCCTGCATCATAATAGGGGGCTATTGCCCCTGGTGACGGGTCCAGGTAAGGACTCACCCCTGCATCATAATAGGGGGCTATTGCCCCTGGTGATGGGTCCAAGCAAGGACCCACCCCTGCATCATAATAGGGGCTATTGTCCCTGGTGATGGGACCAAGCAAGGACCCACCCATGCATCATAATAGGGGGCTATTGCCCCTGGTGATGGGACCAGGCAAGGACACATGCCTACATCATAATAGGGGGCTATTGCCTATGGTGATGGGTCCAAGCAAGAAATCACTCCTGCACCATAATAGGGGGCTATTGCCACTGCTGATTGGTCCAAGCAAGGACACACTGCTGCATCATAATAGGGGGCTACTTCCCTGGTGATGGGCCCAGGCAAGGACACACCCCTGCATCATAATAGGGGGCTATTGCCCCTGGTGATGGGTCCAAGCGAGGACACACCCCTGCATCATAATAGGGGGCTATTGCCCCTGGTGATGGGTCCAAGCAAGGACACACCCCTGCATCATAATAGGGGGCTATTGCCCCTTTGATGGCCCCAGGGAAGGACCCATCCCTGCATCACAATGGGGGACTGCTCTCCCTGGCAATCTGCCATCCGTTCCTCCAATTTAACTTGCTAAATACGTGCGTGGGCAGCAGCTCTCACCTTGAAAGCATGAAAAAATGAATGCCGGTGAATTAATAATACAGCCTCTCGACAGGCAGCCTTCTTGTCTAATAAACCCAAGGTGACTTCCACAACCAAAAATACCCCACCAGAATGTACCTTCAGAAAGAGACGGGATAAAAGTCATCAGGGCTTATGTGATCAGCCGCAGTTTAATAATGGGAACCAAGCAGGGAGTGAACAAAATGAACACCAGATCTATAAAGAAGACGATGGAGACTTTTTCTGAATATTGTCCCTAAACCCAGGGCTCTAGGAGGTCACCTTTGCAGAGGATTTCAGGTTTGGCTCAGGTACGAGACGATAGATGGGGTGAGGACAGGAAGGGAGACACGGTGAATCGTGTGTTTCAGGGTAGAAACCTTTCCCTACTTTACGCAAGATTCATTAGAAGCAAATAAGGTACCTATCTTGTGTTTACTGATTTTAATTGTAGCCAGCCTCACCAATGAAAGTGGGGAAGAGGTCAAAAAGTGGTAGAGAAAGACGTCATCCAGGTACATTCCATAGGGCAAACTCTCTCTGAGGAACTAGCTCCTGCCTCATGTTTAAGATAGAAATTTCTGGATTTGGTGATCCTCTGTGGTTATCTCTGGTACCTTCCTGAAGGGATACCTAGTCGCTGCAAAAGGCAAATGGGAACACTGCATAAACTGGATTCACCAAGTAGAGTTCTGGGTACAGACGTCTTAGCATTCTAGGCCACACTAGCTGCAGAAGTTCAAGGTCATGTTTTCTGGGCACCGTGGTAGAATACATCTCAAGGATTTCTTAGAATACCGGACAACAATACAAGAAGGAAAAGCACTTGAGAGGCTTGGGTAGGTAAGAAAGAAAAAAGGCCGGGGCGCCTGGGTGGCTCATTGGGTTAAAGCCTCTGCCTTCAGCTCAGGTCATGATCTCAAGGTCCTGGGATCCTGAGTCGGGCTCTCTGCTCAGCAGGGAGCCTGCTTCTGCCTCTCTTTCTGCCTTCCTCTCTGTCTACCTGTGATCTCTCTCTGTCAAATAAATAAAATCTTTAAAAAAAAAAAAAGAAAAAAGCATTTCCACGCCTAAGACATTATGGGTGCTCAGCATGTTAAACAATGAAAGATAATCCAGGTCAAATGTTGACTATCTGGACAAATCCTTAGCAAAATTAAGAAAAAAATAAGAGAAGCCTCAAATACCTAAAATCAGAAATGAAAAGAGGGGACATTATGATGATAAAAACGGATTTAGGAGAATAATATAAAAAAGTGTATGCCAACACATTGGATAACCAAGAAATGGAAAATTGCTAGAAGCATATACATTTGTATCAAGATCAAACTAAGAAACAGAAAGCTTGATCAGATTTAAAATACTAAGGACATGTGTTCAGCAATAAGGAACCTCCCAACAAAGAAAAAGCCATCACCCATGAAGCTTACCAAACAAAGAGGAATTAACACCAATACTCCTCAAACTCCTCCAAATATCTGAAGAGGCGGGTATGTATGCTCATTCTATGAGAGCAACATTACCCTAATATGAAAAGCAGACAAAAAAACACTAGAAGGAAATTGATATCTACAATAAACACTGATGTAGAAATACTCAATACATCACTAGCAAACTGATTTCAACAGCACCAGGATGGTACACCACCATCCAGCGGAAGTCATTCCTGGAATGCACAGATGGTTCACAACACACAAACCCCATGGGATACACATTAACAGGATGAAGGAAAAAACTACGTCAATTGACGTGGAAAAAGCACCTGACAAAACTCAACACCTTTTCACGATACTTAACATTCAAACCGGGAAAGAGAAAAGTAGGTAGAGTAAATGTGCCTCAAGGTAACAACGGCTGTATGTGAAGAACGCACAGCTCACGTCATCCTTAACAGAAAAGGGGTGAAAGCACTTCTTCTGAGATCAGGACTAAGAGAAGAGTTCTATGCACAGTACCAGAAGGCCCAGCCAGAGCAAATAGGCAAGAAAGACAAATAAGTAAGAGACATCCAAGTTGTAAATGAAGATGTGAAGTGATTCCTGTTGGCAGATGACAATGATCTTATATGTAAAAAACCCTAAAGGTTTCAAACACACAAAAGCTGTCAGAACTGATAAACAAATTCAGCAACATTTCAGGACACAAAAATCAACGTGCCAAAATCGGTTGCATTTCTATATACTGACAACGAACAATCTGAAAAGACAGTTAAAACAATTCCATTTATAATACATCAAAAACGAACACACTTACAAGACGTGAAACACTTGTACGCTGAAGCTACAAATCACTGCTGAAAATAATTTAAAAAGAAGATACAAATAAATGGAAAACACCCCTACGTTCATGAACTGGAAAATCCGATACTGTTAAAATGTCCACGCTACCCAAAGCGATACGCAGATTCAAAGCAACCCCTACCCAAATCCCAAGGACATTTTTTTTTTGCATAAATTCAGAAATTCATCCTAAAATTTATGCAGATCCTCAAGGGACTCTGAACAGCCACAAAAATACCAAAAAGGAATAATAGAAGTTGGACGTCTTGAACTCCTCGATTTGAAAACACACTATGGAGCTATGGTTCAGCCCTTACAGTACATACAAAGATTAACTTGAAATGAAACACCTGAAACTGTAACATTCCTAGTAGAAAACACGGGGCAAGCTTTATGAAAAGGGATTTTGTCATGATGTCACCAAAACCACAGTTAAGGAGGGCAAACATAGACAAATGGGACTGCATCAAACCTAAAAAATTCGGCACATGAAAGGACACAATCAAGAGGGTGAAAAGGTAACCCAGGAAACAGGAAAAAAAAGATTTGCACGCCATGTATCTGATAAGGGGTCTATCCAGAAAATATAAAGAACTCCTACAACGTAACAACAACCCCAAATTAATCCCATTTTTGAACATGGGCAGGGGACTTAAGATATTTCTCCAAAGAAAATATAGAAATAGCCAAAAGCAAATGCACTGATGCTCCACATCGTTAGAAATGGACATCAAATCACAATGAGTTATCGCTGCACACACCTCAGAATGGCTACTAACCACAACCAAAACACCACAGAAAATAATTAAGCGTTGGCGAAAATACGGAGAACCTGGAACAGCTGTGGACAGTGAGAGAGTAAATAGGACGGTGCAGCCACTGTGGAAAACATCACATTATCTCCTCAAGAGATTGCAAATAGAGCGACCGTATAATTCAAGAGGCCCACTTCTGGGTATGTGACCGCAGAAATCGAAAGCGCGGTCTCAGAAATGTATCTGTATTCCCATGTTCACATTAGCCAAGAAGAGGAAATGAGTCTAATGAGTATCAGCAGATAAGGGACAAACAGGCTGTGCCTAGCGATACAAAGGGGGGAAAAAGGGGAAAATCCTATCTCACACTACAACGTGAGAGGATGTTGGGGACATGGTACAAAGTTCCAAAAGCCAGTCGAGAAAGGACAAATCCTGGAGGACACCCCGGTATGAGGTACCTGGAACAGCGCAACTCAAACAGACAGAATGTGGAATCCTGGTGCCAGAGGATGGAGGGAGGCCGAATGGGGACTCAGTGCTTGATGGGGGCAGTTTCCCGAGATGAAACTAGATGTTTCGCTAGATGAAGACATTTTAGAGGTGGATGGTAGGGCCCGTGACCCTCGCAATGCCTGATGGGACACCTAAAGGTGCAGGAGATGGTAAGTTTTACTGGGTCTTTTTTTTTTTTTTTAAGATTTTATTTATTTATTTGACAGAGAGAGATCACAAGTAGGCAGAGAGGCAGGCAGAGAGAGAGGGAGAAGCAGGGTCCCCACTGAGCAGAGAGCCCGATGCGGGGCTGGATCCCAGGACCCTGAGATCATGACCTGAGCCGAAGGCAGAGGCTTAACCCACTGAGCCACCCAGGCGCCCCTTACTGGGTCTGTTTTTAACCGTGATTTAAAAACTGAGCTGTACAGGTCATGGTCCCAGGGTCCTGAGGTCGAGCCCTGCGTGGGGTCGGGCTCCCTGCTCAGTGGGGGGAAGTGTGCTTCTGCTGCTCTCCCTGACCCTTCCCTGTTTGTGTGCGCTGTCTCAGATGAAGGACTTAAAACAAAAAACATCGTAAAAAAGTACGGAGCTGTTCCCATCATGAAGGGCTGTGGGGATATCTCCGTGTGCAAAGGGTGCAGGCCGGGAGCAGAAGCAAACAGCACCCACCGCAGAGCCAGCCCACCCATGTCTGACGTTCAGTGACGCGTGACTTCCAAGCACAGCCCACACCGTTTCTGTGTCACAGGCACCGCCAGTAGCCGGGCCCTTCTAGGAAATTCCGTACTTCCAGGCTTACCCAGTGTGACCTTTGTGATGGATGTATGAACAGTTCTAAACAACAACACGTTTCGAAAATGAGTAGGATTCCCCGTAACACAACTGTAAATCCCAATATCACTGCAGATTTTTTTTTTCCTCCTCACTTCAGGAATCCCAAAGACAGAGTAGTCACCTTTCTTACTGGAAGATTCTTAAAATAGCACTCCCATTTCCAAGCATCTTTTTGGCCCTGCAATCTAGAACATTCCTGACCTTCTCACTTCTGGTAAGAAACCATAGACAATTCAGCTCGGATCGATCTTCAGTTAACAAGCCCCAAGAGAGAAAAGTCGTCTTTGCTTTCAGAGGAAAACAAGTAAAGAAAGAGGTGAAGGGCAAACAAAGAGATATGTTGGAAATGAATTATGACCTAACTTCAGAAAAAGAAAGAAAAAAAAAAAATTAAGCTTCTTCGGGCACATTCCGCGACTTGCTCATCACGCACTTGTTGAAATTTAAATAGTCGCTCACATAATTCTGTACCTGATTTTGAGTAGGAAAAGGCAAAGCCACCAATTAGACTCTGAAGCAATCCCACTAGGACGATAATATTTGGATAACGTCAAAAGAAACACAGTTCAAGTCTTTTTGGATCTCAGGACTCAGTGAAAGGAATGCACACCAGCTTCAAAAGCCCTCAGAAAAGTCAAGATGCAATCACAGCACGGGATTAGCCAAACTCTCTCTGGAGTGGCTGTGAGCCTTGTACAAGATGAGATTTTCCCCGAGACGGGATCAAGACAAAAGAGGACAGGAAGCCAGCTGGAGCTCGAGCGGCACTGACCCTTGGCCGTGATTGGCAACAGCACCGTGCAGGCGCCTGAGTATACGCCGTCAGATGGGGGGGTACCTGGCATCAGACCGGCCGTGGGAAACACGTCTTTCAGCTTTGTCTGGCTTTCCTGCACCAGCTCCTCCTTGGACATGGGGAGCTGCAGGACGTCGATGATGATCTGTGCCGCCTCTAGTGCCTTCTTCCCCATGACGAGGGACTTGACACCCCAGCTGTACTGCTTTCCATAGCGGGCACATATTTCTTGGAACACGACGGAGTACAGTCGTTCGGTATCTGCAGAGAGAAACATACGGCGATGTTTAGGGGCGCACGCTAGCGAACGCAGAGTCCCCCCAACCCGATAAGCATGCAGAGCGAAGCAAATGCCGGAAATGCCGCAGGTCGCTCGAGCAGGGCCCGGGCCGCTGCTCCTGTTTGCTGCGGGGTATCTGAAGCTGTGATCTGGAAGGCTAAAATTGGGGAAGGAAAGGAGGCCCATTTCACCGTTAAGCGGGCTTTGATACAAACATGGGTGTCTTTGAGCCTACGGGTGTGCCTGGCGTGGTGAAGGCCATCTGCGATCACTCGAGGCCGTCGGCTGCTCCTGCAGCTGCCTCCAGCAGGCAGCACCCAAGGGCTGGCGCGGGCAACCCTCCGCTGGTGGGGACGCTTTCCTTGCCCCATGGCAGTGAGCGCGGCAGGTGCGCCTGGGCACGGGTGAGGCAGTGGGAGCTGGGTGAGAATGGAGCACGTCGGTCCGGGCTCGTGATACGCCGCTGCTCTCTCGCTGAACCTCACTCACAGCCCTTCTCACGCCTGCTGTGTGTGCGGGACAGGGGCTTGGCCACACCAAGCAAGTCCGGGACACCAGCCGGCTCCCCGACAACCCCACTCACTTCCGACACAGGCCCCCCAGGTAAAGGGCTGTCCCAATCCGTAAGGAAACACCATTCCATACCAGTCAGAGGGGCTGTTACGGAAAACACAAGCAGGACACGCGTGCTCAGGATGTAGAGAAAAGGGAACCGTCATGCACTGTTGCTGGCAATGCAGACTGGGGCAGCCACTCTGGAGAAAAGTGTGGAGGGTCCTTCAGAAAGTTAGGAATACAGCTACTACACAGCCCAGCAATCCCCTAAATTCCCACAAGCTCCCCCTCTGGGTATTTACATGGACAACACAAAAATGCTAATTCAGAAAGACATATGCCAGATGCACAGGGCACCTGGGGGACTCCGTCGGTGCAGTGTCTGCCTTTGGCTCAGGTCATGACCCCGGGGTCCTGGGACCAAGCCCCGTGTCAGGCTCCCAGCTCGGCAGTGAGTCTGCTTCTCCCTCTGCTGCTCCCCCTGCCTGCTCTCTCGCTCTCTCCCAAATAAATGAAATCTTAAAAAAAAAAAAAAAAAAAAGACCTACCTAAACACCCCATATTCACTGAGCATTATTTACAGTAGCCAAGATATGGAAGCAACCCAAGCATCCGTCAATAGGGAAATGGATAAGGATGGCATACAGAAGAAAGTACTGCTTAAAAGAAACGAAATCTTGCCTTTCGGACAACACGGACAGACCCGCGTGCTGTTGTGCGGAGTCAGAGAAAGACAGGGGTTGTATGACTTCGCTCCCTTGTGAGAGTCCAAGGTGAGAGCCAGAGAGCAAACAGAGTCCGTGGCACGGAGAACACAGTGGCGGCCGCCAGAGGGGAGGCGGGGTGGACGGCATAGCTGAAGGGGACTTGGAGGTGGGCGCTGCACATAGGAAGTCAGTCATGGGGATGGAGAACACAGTGCAGGGAACACAGCCGACACTCGTGTGATAACCCCACAGGCTGCACTCGGGCTAACTGCACTGACCGTGGGCATCATTTTAAAATGCACAGAAATACACCATCACGATGACATAAGCCTGAAACTAACAGGCTCTTGTGTGTTTCGGTTGTACTGGAAATGGAAGGTGCTCAGTCCCCCAGGACTGCCCCCCGAGCTCCCCTCCAATGCCGGTCTGAAGTCCCAGCTGTCACCTGTGATGCAGACGGGAGCGTCCCAGGACCCCTCCTTGGGCTCCGCTGCTTGCTAGAGTGGCCCCCAGGGCTCAGGCAAAGTTCCCTTACTGTTCCCTGGCGTGCCACACAGGGGGATGAGCAGGGATGCAGGGGGACGTGCACAGGAAGAGGGGCAGAGGGCGAGCTGCGTGAAGAAGGGTGCGGAGCTCCCGTGGTCCCTCTGGTGCACCCTTCTCCCAGCACCTGCACACACGTGTCCACCAGTGGGGAAGCTCTCAGGACCCCCGTACTCTTGGGGTTTTCACAGAGGCTTCACCGCAGACGCGCGACGCATCACCAACCCCACCGGCAGCCCCGCTCCCCCATCCGGAGGACGCGGACCGAATGGGAAGGTCCACGGTTGCCAGCATGCCTCGGTTGGCTGGCGCAGGAGCCCGCCAAGGAGGGCCTCTGCTGAACAGAAGACGTGCCGGTCACTCACGGAAGGACAAGGGACTGAGGAGCTCGGTATCAGGAACCAGGCTCCGACGACAAGCATCACACCAAAGATGCTCCTGGCGATCTCATTGTCACGTAGGACATGTGGAAGGTTTGGGGAGCCCCGTGTCAGCAACTGGGAGCCCAGCCGGATACATCTGCTTTCTGTTATTTCACAAGGCTGCATCGTGTCACGGTGAAAGGTCAGCCTGGGGACTGGATCCCAGCTGGAGACTTTGGAAACATAAAGCCACAGACACCTTAGTGAGCATCGCGGGGCCTTCTCAGGTTAACAAGCATCGAAGGGTACCACTGGTAATAGTGCGTAGTATTACTCCAAATACATAGCACAGTAAATTAAATATGGCATGACAGTAGTACTCACTATATTTACAGTTGTTTATGTTCGTGTCCCTATATATTTAATCCATAAACAGCGTTAATAGTAGCAATGCTGGCGACGACCAGCGCCATGAGCCGCGATAGGTCATCTACTTAATACGTACATAAGGTTAATAGTAGTGATCTCGCACTACAACCCGCATGGGCTATGATACGCATAGGGCGAGGACTGAACACCTTAACACTCTCACGGCGTGTATCCGAGTCTCGGGGAGGGCTTGTTAACACTAGCTGTCACCGCGAGGGTCATCACTGGGTCCACCAAGGATCCCTGGAGAAAGATCAGTTCACTGAAAATCCAAGTGTGGGGAAAAGTGCTCGGACAACTGATGACTGTGCCCCAAAGGCAAGCGTTTCCAGACCAGGGAAGCCACAGGGGGCCGAGTGTGTGTCGGTGACCCTGAGCCCAGGTGCGCGAAAGAAGGGAGACAGGCTCATTCGGGAGGTGTCCCCAGGGCCGTGGCCTCGCTCTTAGCTGTGGCAGCAACACAGACACTCGGCGAAGCCAGGAGGTGACGGACGGGGGCTGGTCACGAACGGCTTAGAAGACACACAGGTTCCCGGTTCCGACGAGTTTAGGAGATGGACCACCCTGCTCTCATGTCCGCAGTGAGGCCAAACGCAGGGCAGGAAGCAACAGGAACGGTGCAACTGTAGGCTGAATCTGTCTGGTGTGACCCAGTGCTGAGAGCCCCTCTTCTGCATGGGAGGCATAGTATTTGTGCTGCACACACAGACCTCAGCCTCCCCGTCTTGCAGGCGGTCTGGATGGCTCACACGTCACCTGTGCATGACGGAATGCCTCTTTGGGTCTGGTTTGGTTTCCCTGGCACAGAAGATGGTGAGGTTGGAAGAA
Source organism: Procyon lotor (assembly GCA_028646535.1). Lineage (NCBI taxonomy): Eukaryota > Metazoa > Chordata > Mammalia > Carnivora > Procyonidae > Procyon > Procyon lotor. Next base: position 99,171,644 of record CM053612.1, read on the forward strand.
AACTCTCCTGGGGTCATCTGCAGAACAAGCCACGGTCTGGACGGCACCCCGGAGTGACTCGGGGTTTTCTAGAATGCATGTGCACCTGCCCGTACCCTTTGTGAAGAAGGCAGACAATGGGGGGAAGGCCGGCTTGTCCTCGTCATCAACAGCAGAATGGCCTTCCCCAGCCTTCTGTGGCCGAGGGTCTCCAGGGACGAATGCTCCTTCTAGGTGCACCCCCTGTGAGGGGGTCGGGGGAACGGGAAAGAGAAGGATGGACAGGCAGTGATGCTGTATAATTTTACTTCTTTCACTTGGACATTTTCCTCTAGGACTTGACACAAGTCAGCGACAGAAGGAAAGTCCAGGCACCGAGTGAGCGAGAAACTCCTGTGGGGTCTAAAAAGCAAAGTCGAGTGTGTGAGGAGAGGCAGTAGAGGCCTGGTGGAAGATGGACGGAGCATTTGGGGACTCCTGCTAATGCAAGTGGACCACAGGGAAGAAAGGGGTGTGACAGAAGTACTAATCCCAATGATAGAAACATAGCGATGGCCTTTAAAACGCTTTAAACAGTGTTTATTTAAAGCCTCGTGTCAGAGCTTTTAATTTAAAAGGCACTGAGCTGTGGGATTATAAATCTGCAGGAGATGGTGCCGACCACTTTTCTTCACAATGTAGATAAAATCACCCCAAATCCTCGGTGAGTAAGCGAGGATCTAAACAAGTAATTAAACTCCCCGGATCCAACGATGACTGCGCCAGGGCAAGACGGCATACCTACAAATTAAAGGGACAGCGGTTTGAGAGGAAACCGTCCCAAACACTTATCTTTTTATCGGGGGCACGGGGTCCCCTTGTTCAGAAGCGAGGGAGCGAATCCCAACATCTGCAACTTGCTTGTGCGTTATTTTTCACAAGAACATCATGGTAACATGTTGCGGTGACAACAGCTGCCGCTGTCCTCGGGTGTGTTAGGAGAACGTTCCTCGCCAAGGCCAGCCTCCCTCTGGGCTGGAAGAGGGAGCCCAAGCAGCACTGGGGAGCCCCTGCAGGTGCCCTGACCGGGTGAGTGGGCACAAGAGGGCGTCAGACGGGACACAGGACCCTGGCAAACTGGGCACGGGGGCCGCGAGCCAGATGTCGTCATGGGTGGCACGCTGCCCTCCCAGGTGGGGAAATGAGACACTGAGGTTTATAGTCATTGAACGGATGCAGAAGGGCACCCCTGTCCCGTACTTGAGTGAAGGCTACACACGCACAGTGACCTTGAGGGCCTGCCCAGTGGTCTGTGAGGTGAGGTGCTTGAAAGGTATCATCTTCTCCTCATTGCGAATGTATGGAAATGTTTGCTGGGTCCATCCCTGGCTCCCAGAGCCAAGCTGCATTTTACCCCATAAGGATCTAAGGGGAGAGGGTGTTTCCCCACATGTCCCTTGCAGGAAGGCTGATGGTACAAACAAGGGCCTAATGCCGGTTTAAAAACAAGCAGTCACACTGCTTCATAGCAAAACTCCTTAATCAACGTGTCACTGACAAGCTCGTATTGTCAGACCTGATTTCTCGGGGCTGCCTTTGGCTCAGGTCATGACCCTGAGACCCTGGGATCGAGTCCCACATCTGGCTCCCTGCTTAGCAGGAAGCCCGCTTCTCTATCTCTCTCTGCCTGCCACTCCCCCTGCTTGTGCTCTCTATCTCAAATAAATAAATAAAATCTTTGGGGAAAAAAAAAAAAAGACCCGATTGCTCTGCTCATCCCCATTTTGCTCCCAGACGAGACCTGACATGAGTTCTGGGGAGAAAGTGTGGACATCAGGAATCAGAAAGCTGAACAGTAAATTCCCAGCTCGGCTCCTGTCTAGCTGACAGCCCAGGAAGGGTTGTTTTTTTTTTTAAGCTCGATGACTTGGAGTCTCTGCCTGGGAGTAGGGGTGCCTAGCCGCCGGGGGTCTGCAGGGCTGGGTTGACCAGACACTCTGAGGTCTCGTGCCTGGGTCTGCCACCCTGCCCTGCAGCTGACAAGCCACCGAAACCTGCCAGCAGGTGCTCAGCCCCCAGCTGGGCCTTGGGTTACGGATCTGCAGAATGGGGATAGTGACGGGCACACGACACACCTTCTGGGTGGCCGTGTCGCTGGGGAGGAATAGTCTAGGCCGAGCTCTGAGCACAGTGCTGGGCCCTGGGTAACTCCAACATCATCGTGGGGAGCCCCGGCTATGGGGACACCTGCCTTGCACCTGACGTGCAGAAGGCTCGTCACCAGCAAGCATCCCTGAGCTAGGAGACCACGAGGGCTGCTTTCTCTGCGAACAGCAGTGCTCCAGGAAGGGCCAAGACTGGTTTACTCGGACAAGTCACCGGGCCTCGTGAGACACAGTTTCCTTAAAACACCGAAACACCAATCTGTTAAGTCTGGGCAATGTGATCACAAGAGCATCACACTTTCCAGGCACATGGCACTAGCTTCATGAAGGCTTGCTAATAACTAACTGCCCGGCCTAGTGCATGGACTTGATCTCCCATTTCCGGTTCCCTAACCCATAAAGTCCTGCAAAGTGACACGTCTTCATTTAGCAGCAAAATCCGACCTGGGCTGGCATGAGGAGGGTTTCACGCTCACTGAGTGTGAATCTTCACGCACTTCTCTCTAGGAATAGCTCTGGCTTTGCCTCTGGGTCCTGCCCCAGAGCCCGCCCCACCGAGAGCATATGGATCGCACACAATGCACATTATCATACATTTTCCAGCTGATAACGGAGAAATCTAAACACATCTGGCTCCTCGCAAAGCACAAGAAAGCAATGGAATGATTTTGTTCAAATCAATGTCAGCTCCAAAGGAGTCGTGCTTTTATTATTTCTAATTACAAACAGGGGGTGGGGGATCAAAAGCCAGTGTTTGGTGGGACAGACAGGTTAGGTCTCTGAAGATACATTTTCACATGGAAGAGCCCATCGTGAGTGAAAACCAAATTGTCGCAACGGGGCCGATGAGAAGACGAAGGCAGAGCTGAATGACGGCTTTCTCTCACCCACGAATGTAGCCGTGTTTTTGAACCGGGTGAACACTCCATATTTTAACGTGAAATAGCTTTAATAATAAATACCCAGCACAGTACTGTTTGATGAACGTGGGGGTATTATTTTTCTAAACTGTTTCGAGAGCATGTATGTAATAGGTAACTGGTGACTGCTGAACAGAGAGTTCTTTTTTTTTTTTTTTTTTTAAAGATTTTATTTGTTTGGTGCACCTGGGTGGCTCAGTCGTTAAGCGTCTGCCTTCGGCTCGGGTCGTGATCCCAGAGTCCTGGGATCGAGCCCCACATCGGGCTCTTTGCTCGGCAGGAAGCCTGCTTCTCCCGCTACCACTCCCTCTGCTTGTGTTCCCTCTCTCTCTCTCTGTTTCTTTCTGTCAAATAAATAAAATCTTTAAAAAAAAAAAAAGATTTTATTTATTTTTCAGACAGAGAGCAGGAACAAGGGCAGGGGCAGGCGGAGAAGCAGGCTCCCCGCAGAGCAAGGAAGCAAGGATTTCCCAGGACTCCAGAGATCAGGACCTGAGCAGATGCCTAAGAGACCGAGCCACACAGGCGTCCTGAACTGGTATTTACTGGCTCTCTTCCCCTAAGGTATTGGACCATTAGCTTCTGATTGTCTACACTGATTATCAAAGTGTGGTCCCAGGAGAAGCAGGATCAGGAATGCAAATTCCTGGTCCCCACCCCAGATCTGCAGGCTCAGAATGTTGGGTGGGGCCCTGCAGGTGTGTTTTATCAGGCACCCCCAGGGGGAGTGGGGTGTGGGCTTAAGGTGAAAACCACTCAACAAATACAAGCTGTTTACTGAAGCCCTGTGCTTTATAAAGTCAGTGATTTTGAAAAGGGATCAAGTTTAAGAAAAGCTGGTTTTCAATGATGACATATATAGTATTTATGAGTAGAAATTAAGGGAAAAGAATCACCTACGATATTAATCCCAATATTGACATTTGTTTCCTTCCTTTGCCCCCAAATGAGATCTATGTTAACACATTTTTAGGGGCACCTGGGTGACTCAGTGGTTTAGTTAAAGCCTCTGCCTTCAGCTCAGGTATGATCCTGGAGTCCCGGAATTGAGTCCTGAATTGGGCTCCCCACTCAGCAGGGAGTCTGCTTCTCCCTCCGACCCTCCACTTCCTTTTTTTTTTTTTTTTAATATTTTATTTACTTATTTGACAGAGCGAGAGATCACAAGTAGGCAGAGAGAGAGCGGGAAGCAGGCTCCCCGCTGAGCAGAAAGCCCGATGTGGGGCTCGACCCCAGGACCCTGAGATCATGACCTGAGCCAAAGGCAGAGGCTTTAACCCACTGAGCCCCCCAGGGGGCCCCTGACCCTCCATTTCTTGTGCTCTCTCTCTCATTCTGTCTGAAATAAAATCTTTTTGGGGCGCCTGGGTGGCTCAGTCGTTAAGCGTCTGCCTTCGGCCCAGGTCAGATCCCTGGCTCCTGGGATCGAGCCCCGCATCGGGCTTTCTGCTCTGCAGGAAGCCTGCTTCTCCCGCTGCCATTCCCTCTGCTTTTGTTCCCTCTCTCGCTGTGTTTCTCTCTGTCAAATAAATAAAATCTTTAAAAAATAAATAAATAAATAAATAAAATCTTTTAAAAAACACATTTTTAGTGGAAGATGAATTTTTTAAAGTAAGAAATTCGGAATTTGCCCCGTTCTTTCTGAACTTAATGGCAGCAAAGAACCTCAATGCCTTGGAGCTGTTGGTTAACTGCGGTGAAGTGGGTGCCCCTGGGAAGGAGAGGAGCCGGCCAGGAAAAGTCCTGCACGGCGTGGTCACACACAGCAAGGACCTTACACACCTCCTTGAAAGAGCAGAGCAAGGCTAACTCCATTTTGTGCTACGCCCGCCATCTTGTGTATAACCCCTACGTGACCTGCTCCTGAGAAAGGTCACAGAATGTCAGAACATTGCCTCGCCGGCCCTTGAGCTAGTTTGAGTTAGCCGATAGGAATGCGGAACCCCTAAGTGCCACAGGATGTATACCCAGCCTTTTGCCCGTCAAACTTGCGTGCCAATTCTGATCAGAGTGATTGGCTAGCTCAGACAGCCACCATAGGGTAAACTGTCATTCAATTGGCCACCTGCGTGTGGCCCGACATGACTATGCAACTGTTTGTGTGACAGTCTCATTGGCCATGGCCCCTATAAAACTGCGGTGCTTTTTGAAATTCCCTCTCTTTCTCTACATCACAGCGCTGTGTCGGTGAGTGTGGGAGACTGAGCTCAAGCTAGCTTGAATAAAGGGTCTTTTGCATCGGACTCGGCTCCCTGGTGATCTTCGGGGATTTCAAAATCGGGGCATAACACCCTCTGAAACAACACCTAACTAGCTACACTTTCTTTTAAAGAATAAAAGTAGAAACGGCTTCACAGGACTGACCGTAGTGAAAGAATGAGTGCACCACCTCCTTTTTCTCTTCACTGGAAATCAAAAAAACAACTTCTAGCACTGGGACCAGTGAACCCAGTCAGCTGGTCCCTGCCAGCCGTGTTCTGAGACAGACAAAACAAACTCTAGTAGAGTCGGAGCTACTCAAACTCTCGCATTGGCCACCCGCAAGCTCTACGGTGGGACTGGATCATCCTGGCGAGCACACGTGCAGCCCTGTGAAGGACATGACCGCCAACCAAGTCCTTTCCCAAAACTGGTCAGCGCACAGCTCTGTGAAACCCTGAGCTCTGAAGGTCACAGGCCTGCAAACCAGTGATTCACAGGAGACAGGAGGGGAGGTGTCTGGAAGCTCTCGATCTGATCTCTCCGTTGCCTTGGGCTTTTCTTGACTTCCTAAGGCAGCCAAGCTTGCTTAATAATCCCTGGAACCCTGAGGGCCAAAGCTGTTTTGTAAGGGCACTGCAGGCCACAGGAGCTAAGTGCCGTAGCTACCGCTCCTGGCGCACAGCTCGCAGCCCAGATCCTGCTGGCGCAGCCAGTGTGTGGCCCCGAGGGGCTCCCAGCGGTGCTGCCGCGGGCGCAGGCTGGCCTCTGTGTGTCCGTCGGCCTGTCTGTCTGCCGGGACACGCCAAGGCCAAGGCAAGCCACGTCCGTGCAGGGACTGGAGGAGCAGGTCTGCGAGGAGCAGCGGCCAGCCCAGGGGTGGCAGGAAGGTTCTACAGGACGGCTGGAGGAGGGCGGAGGGAGCATGAAAACACTCTGCTGGAGGCTGAGGAGGGGAAGAAATGAGGCACTGCCGGACTCTGCAAGTCCTAAATGACACGAGGAAGCCTGCAAGTCAGCGAGGGGCTTCGGCTGAGAACACGCAGGGGCTCTTCTTCAGAGGCAGGCGGGAGCAGCTGAGTGCAGGGGACGCTGTGGTGGCCCGACCGCAGACAGCAGGGTTGGGCGGGGGAGCAGGCGGTGTGTCTCTCAAAGCAGGGCCTCCTAGGGCCCGCTCTGGGGGGCATACCTGGTGGTGGTGGGTGTTGCTGCACTGACAGCTGGTGGTCCTGGAGGACTGAACAGGTGCCGAGCCGGGCCCGCCGCACAGGCTGCGCTCTGGCATCCAGGCGAGCTGCCGGTGGGCGTGGGGCTGGGGGTCAGAGCTGTGCCGGCACCCACGTCCCAGGCACTGCGAGCACAGGGTCTCTGGAGTGTAGGGCAGCGGTGAGCTGGCTGCCCGACCCTGCATTCTTGCTCAGCATCCCAAACGCTGCTGCTGTCTGGACTATGCCCCAAGATGGGGAAGCAGGAACATGCAACCCCGGAGGGCAGATGTCTCCATCTTAGGGTCATGAGATGCCAACACGGAAAGCTACCTGCTGAGCTGTGAAGGGGCAGAAAGTGTGCCGGCTTGCCCCTGAG
>CM053612.1:99178969-99198293 GCA_028646535.1 Procyon lotor
ACAGACCGTGCCGATGGCTTTGCAGAAGAGGAAGGGGCCGCCTGGGAGTGGCCGGACAAGGCAAGGGAGTCCATCCTCCCCTAGAGCCTCCAGGCAGGAATGAGGCCCTGTGGACACCCTGACGTCAGCCCAGGGAGACCGATAAGGGATTTCCATCTTCCAGGACCGCGCTGACCTCATAATACATTCAACTGTGTTAAGCCACTTGGTTTGTGATAAGTGCTTACTCCTGCAGCAGGAAACGACCACAGTAAGAAACTTCCTCGGCCGTCTATCTTTGTTTTTTTCCGACTGGACTTCTGTCCAATGACTTTTTTCCCAAGACTTATTTAATTGAGAAGGAGAGCACACACAGGGGGAGAGGCAGAAGGAGAGGGAGAGCCATCTCAAGCAGATTCCAACTGCCTGCTGAGTGAGGAGCCTGACATGGGCTCGAACTCACCAGCCTGAGACCGTGACCTGAGCCCAGATCAAGAGCTGGAGACGCTCAGCTGACTGAGCCCCCCCAGCCGCCCCTGTGTGAGGACCCTTGAGCGCATTAAAAACACAGCCTACGAACAAACCTTTCTTAACATTTCATCCACACGGGCTTTCACAACTGAAGGTCAAGAGCAGCTAAGAGAGTTCTCAGAAGTTCATGTTTTGGCTTCAAAGAGCCTGTCCCACCAGCTGTCAAAGGGCCCTGTGGCCCCGGTCCTTCTTACCCCTACATCATCATCACACACGTATAAACCTTATTAATCACCGGGTTCTTTTTTCCCACTTTCCACTGACACATCAGGACACTTCCATTTAGCGAATGTCAATAATTTAAGTTCTTGTTGAATTTTAAGAGACAAATCTATGAGCACGGCATTCCAGATGGATGTGTCTTTCTCATACTCTAGATGGCTAAACTCCGAGAAGAATTAGCTACCCAGTGCCCCAGGCTCCAAGGCTCAATGGTGGATCCATATATTCTTTTGCCTTTTGAATAAATGAAAAGTAGCAGCTGTCCTCCACAACATGCGAAGCTTAAAGACATTCTTCCCCCAACTCCAAGAACAGCTTCCATTATCTAGCTGTACAGTGGCCTCCCCTGCTACTCCAGCTTGTGTCCCTACTATTGGTATGAGGAACGCCCTCCAGAGGCCTGCCGTGTAGGCATTCCAATGGACACAATGCCAGACACATGCTTCACTGAGGGCGATGCAAATCATCGCGGTATCAAGCAATCGCACTGAGATGAAATCAGGGCTGGAGAGCACCTCCTTTACAGACACAAAGGGCCACACGCCCCAGGCACGCTCCTTTGGCTTTTCCGGTGTGCTTCCTACCCACTCCTTTTCACGTGTGGATGGGGGCGGAGGAATGTCTGAAGACTCCATGATGAAAAGATGACAAAGGAAGATGTGAAGCACCTCTGTGGTACCCGGCCTGGCCGAGCAGCCTGGGCATTCGCTGCTCACTGCCCTGGTGCAGTCTGCCCACAAAGTCTCCAAAAGGCCGGTCCAGACTGCTTGGTGCCCTATCACCCATTCGACGTTCCTGGGTGGACTGCTAGGGCTGCCACCACAAAGGAACACAGTCTGGGCTGCTTCAACAACACACGGGCATCCCTCCCAGTCCTGGAAGCTGGGAGTCAGAGATCCAGGCTGGGCCGAGGCGGGCTCCTCTCGAAGCCGTGAAGACGCCACGTTCTCCCCGTGTCCCCATGTGGTCGTCCCTCTGTGCCTGTCGGGGTCCTCATCTCGTCTTCTTACAGGGAGAGCAGTCCTGTGAGGTCAGGGCCCATCCCAGTGACCTCATTTTACCTTAATCACATCCTTAAAGACCCTACTCCCAAACACAGCCCCATGCTGAGGTCCTGGGGGTGAAGGTTTCAACATGTGCACTTGGGGGAGACACAATTCCGTCTACAACACAGCATTACAGATCTTCATCTATCTGGTATTTCCTTCTGTCAAAAGCAAAGGCAACTGACCACTTAAAATTACCCTGGTAGATCTTGTTTTTCAGGGAAAGGAACTAACAGAATAATCAAGAAATAAGAATCGGGCGCCTGAGTGGCTCAGTGGTTAAAGCCTCTGCCTTCGGCTCAGGTCATGATCTCAGGGTTCTGGGATCGAGCCCCGCATCGGGCTCTCTGCTCAGCAGGGAGCCTGCTTCCCCCTCTCTCTGTGCCTGTCTCTCTGCCTACTTGTGATCTCTCTCTCTGTGTCAAATAAATAATTAAAATCTTAAAAAAAAAAAAGAAAAGAAATAAGAATCAAGACCCCTCTTAAAAGAATACGCTTATACACTAGAAGCTGCTTTATAGATCTCAGATTTTACTAAACTCTAGTTGGGATTTCTGCAAAGATCCAAAGAGCAGTGATGTGCGTGGGTCCTTCCTTCTACGCAGAGCATGCTGTTGGTAAAAAGTACCGACATGCGAGCGTGTGTGGCAGAAGGGGACAAGTTTTGTGTCCTGATGTCCAGCTGGAAAGCGGCCACCAGTGTGTGAACCCGCAGAGGCTCCTTGGACACACCGTAAAGGCTGGCTGCTGCTCCTTTTCTGACCCGTGTCAGCGTATGCCTCATAAGCTGTTACTCGAAGTCGAAGTACATGAAAGACAGCAGCCTCCACTCAGATGTCCTCTTCATAGGCCTCCTTAGGACTGGCTTCAACTTGGGAAGTATAATGACAATGTGGAAGTCTTGCCGAGTTCAAAGATTATTGGATTTAGGTGGAAAGACATTTACATATATGCTTTAAAAATGCCAAATCTAATCAGCTGGGTGGGAATGGAAAGGATCTGGTGGGGGACCTGTTTTCCCTAATGGGCAGGTAGGTCATTCAATGCCCCCGAATATTCAGGGACAGTTAGAAGAAGGAAGACCACCAAATAAACCCTTGCATGCTATTTAGTATTTTATTACTTAGACTCTTTAACTGAATGTGGCCTGTTGGGGCAACAGGACTGTAAACAAACATCGAGACACACGCTCAGGTTGCTAATCCTCACTCACCATTTAGGATGACATTATCGGAACTCTACTGGAACCGTCAAGGGAACTTCACATTAATCATTTTTACAAACTTCATTTATTAGGCCAAAGTGATCACCGGCTATTCAAAGAGGTTCCCTTTGGTGATTCGGACAAGAGAAGCACTGAACAAGGAAATAAAAACCACTCGCTTTAGAAGTATGGTTTAATGACCATAAAGGTGTCTACGCTTTTAGATAAAAGAAGTTGTAAATACAGTCGGACGCTCTTACGGCGTCTTAGCGGTGATGGCTCAAGTCTGCTGCATTTGTATATATAGGAGCAGATACTAAATGTTTAGGCGACAGGTCCATTTCGAACCCGTAACATTAACAGTCATCCAGAGGCCCTCCGTCCGTCAGTCATATTAGGGACCTGGGATGGCGTGTGTCCGTCGGCTACAGAAGAGCAGAGACTGAGAAAGGACAGGCATCCGATGGCCCCGCGGGCAGAGTCGCTGGCCCAGGGCAGACCCGTGCTCCTGGCCCTGCGAGCTGATGCTGGAAGGGACTTTCCCATATTCCGTCAGAGGTGGGCTGGGACCTTGAGAACTACGACAGCCCCTGAGAGGGAGCAGGCTTTTCTCGACGTGAACCTGGGTACGCAGTTTGCACTCAGAACATCTCTATCCGGGGACGTGCAGTCCCATCTAAGTGCACAAAACCCAGACAGCTCTTGGACAAAAGCGCGAGGCCCACAGTGAGTCTTCCGTGAAGAATCGAGAATGTGTGTATTAGATGACACGTTCCCAGCTCAAGCCCCTTCCACTCTTTTCTGTAACTGGCAACTGGGGATTCGGTTTAACTGCACTTCAACGCAGGTGGACCGGGAGTTCCTCCAGGTGGAATGACAAGAGGAACAGGGTTCTTACGGGGGAAGGGAGGGAAGAGAGTCCTCGGCCTTCGGCAGTTGTGGCAAGCGGTGCTTTGAACGTAATTAGAAAAGGCAAGTATATAGGAGAGAGGTGCCAGGATGCAATTAGTGACGGCCCAACATCTCATTAACAACACTTAACAACACGCCAAGATCACAGGGCATGAACCCAGGGATATCCCAGGTCCTGCTCTCGTTTCCACGCTCGTCGTGGTGCGTTGTGTTGCAAGTGGAGTCCGGGGAGAAGGGTCTCACACGCCAGACAGAGCCCACGCGTTCCCCCGCCCCGTGCCTCTCTAGACCACGCAGCTGTGTGATGACTGGCGCTCCTGCGCCGATAAACTCCCCGCGTCTGGGCACTGTGCTAAGTGCTCAGACCCAAAGAGTCCGCAGAACTGACCTCGATCCAAACCTCCGTGGAGAACGCGGGTCTAGCAGCCAGTGTTTTGCTCCCGAAACTGCTGCCAGCCTCCGGCGTCAGGCTGAGCCCTTCGGTGTCTTCCAAGCGCCCGAAGCACGCCGCTGGCCCCAAGCCCCCACAGGAACACACAAACCGCACGCAAGCACCTTCGCCAGCTATGACTGGCTCTCTGGGAAGGATCACTCATTTATTTTATCCGAAAACAGCCCTCAACTTTACCTCCGCGTATGACGCCCTGTCTTCCTGAAGGAGTCAGAGCCCTTCAAAGGGCATGGGAGGAACTTGCATGCTGCCTGGTCCACAGAGGCTGGACCCAAAAGGGCAGGCTTTGGCTCAGGGGTTAAGGAGGAATGAGAGGGCCGATGGGAAGCCCGAGAATGATGAGGGATCCTGACCTGCTCCCTCTGTGTCCGGTCATACCCGTTCCTCCCGGCTCCCAAATCCTTGCCTTCTTCTCTACTTCCACGCAAAAGTGAGCAGAGCAAAGCAAGACACACAGCACCACAAGATGGGAGGAAGTCAATATAGCTGAATTTCAGATGCTTCCTTGCCAGACCCATGACCCAGCTCTGTGAGCGTCTGCATTGCATGTGGGCAGGGGGGCTTCAAGATCTCAACTGGAACTGCCTTCCAGGGACTGCCACCAAGACGGCAGGCGGTCAGCCTCGAGGGTTTTCTCTGTGTCAGATGGGAAACCAGGGCAGTCTCCCTGCATGACAGGCATGTCAAAGCAGGCAGACTTCCAGGCGACTGAAGCCCCGTGTGTGCACGTGCCCACCGTAGAAGCCCTCGCTGGGGTTGTGCATTATTGCTTCTCCCCCCAGTGGGTACTTCAGGCCAAGCACTGCTATACAGCCGAGCTGGAAGGGAATGCTGGCCACCTCCGTCTCCCTGGGTCTCCGTCTCCCTGGGTCCCCGCAAACCCCGCCATGAACTAAAGAGCCTCGGAATCAAGCGTCTCCTCCTCATACCAGGCCAGCCCTGTGTGTCCTTGCAGAGGGGTGTGTGGGAGCTCTAGAGAGATGTACTGTGCCCTGCCCTCCTGCAGCCTGTACACGGGATCTTATCTGGAAACAGGACCTTTGCAGATGTGATTACGGCCAGAATCTCAGATGACATCACCCTGTATCCGCTTGCTGGGTCCCAAATCCAATGCCAGAGGTCCTTATAAGAGACAGGAGACGAGACACAGACGCCGTGGAGAAGACGCATAAAGAGCGGGGCAGAGATGGGAGGGCAGTGGCCACATAACCCAGGAATGCCTGGGGCCCCCAGGATCTGGAAGATGCAGCAAGGACCCTCCTACAGAACCTTGGGAGGGGGCATGGCCGTGGCCACACAGTGATTTCGGACTTGTGGCCTCCAGCGCTGGGAGAGTCATGAAAGCTGACAGCGTGTGCTATGCTGTCACAGCAGGCCCCAGAAACGCCCACAGTGCTGGTGTCACGCACCTGACTGTGGCTCGAGCCTCCGACCCCGTGTGCCCGAGCGGAAGCCTTGGTCACGCGCATCATCCCGTCCCCCGCGTCACAGCGCCCTGTGTCCTGTCCTGGACACTGCTCCCCACCCTCCTCCTGCACCTGCCTCCTTCAGCTCGAGCGCGGGGTGCAGGATGAGTGTTGTGTGGAAGGCACCCTCGGCGGCTGGCCCCGAGGAAACTGGGGCAGCTCAGCAGACAAATGACAATGCGGCAGGATGGAGAACGTCTGCTTCCACCAGCGCACGGCCCACGGCAGCCCTGGCCGCCCCCAGAACTGTGTGGGTGCTTCCCGTACGGGTCTCAGAGCCCCGCATGTGGGGTCCGTGAGCAAAGCCCGTGGGATCCGCGAACTGAATGAACGCCCTGCCCTGCTCTCTCCCCTGGACAGCCCTGTCGCACTTTCCTGGAATGGCTTACAACCCCCGTGTGTACCCCCAAACAAAGCCTCCACAGCAGAAAGCACCGTCCGTCCTCAGCCACCTGGTGGGCCCGTGGGCAGGCTGGCCGCCTGTACCCCCTGATGTGCCTTGGACGGCTGGCTCCCTGCCTGGTTCCAATGACACCGTGGGCGACTGCGAAGGCCTTTATCAGGATGCGGGCAGCCAGGCAAGGTGAGCAGGACTGGTTTAACGAGATGGCTGCTGAGATAGGGCTGGAGCTTCCGGAAGGGGCCAGCTTGTCGGGCTGCAACCGGCAGAGCCCGCAGTGACTTCCGTGTGTGTGCCATGGGCACATACCAGGCACCAAGGCACGCAGCCCACAGGACGGGGCCCCACACATACCACGGGCAGAGCCCACGGTGACTTTACCTGCACCGCTGCACATAAAAGGGACTGCTGGTGGCTAAATTCCTTAAAGAAATGTAGGGACATTCTAGGGGAAAACTGCTGGTGAGGGCTACACTCTTCCTCCCAGTGCTCCTGGGGGCTGGCACCCACGGGAGCAGCAGGATCCCAGCATTGCCGGTGGTATTGTGGGGGGCGGGCAGACCCGCCCTCGAGAAGACCTGTGTTTAGGGAAATGTGGCCTCCCTCTGCACCTGTAAGGGGAGCACGGGGCCGGGGGCGCAAGGGGAGGCACAGGGCTGGGAGAGGAGGCACAGTTTAGTGCATGGTTTAATACGATTCTGCAAAAGATATTTAATCATCTGAATACATTATGCAGCCCTTCTCTATCCCATTAGTGTGTATCGTTAGATCAAGTAAAATAACATCCGGCTTAGGGGGAGGATGCCCCTTCTGTCCAAAGAACGTCCCACATTTGTGTAATCGCACTTGCGACACTGGACGTCACTGTTCACACTTTCTTGCTTGGACTGCGGGGGCTGGAAGAGAGTGGGGTCTTGATTTTGAGGCTGTAGCTCTAAGGGGCCTCTTCCTCCGTGTGCTATGTTGTGCTAAGTTCATGGGAATCTGCTGGCACGGGGTCCTCTTTCTGGTCCTCCTCACGCCAATGCCTCCGCCAGGGCCGGGTTCCTGGTCCTTCCTTTCTCAAGGGAAGAAAGGCTTGCCTTTTCTTCAGAGTGAACGGCGGCGGCTGCTCCTTATTCCTAACGCTGGTCCGCGGCAGCCGAAAGCATGCTAAGCCCGCCGCTGACAATCAGCCCGTTGGTTCACTCCGGCTCAGTCTACCGTGGAGATTCCTCAGACCGCGGCAGCCTACAGGTAGTGAGAGAGAAGACAAAGCCGCGTCCAGAGTGGCTGAAGTCAGCTGACCGGTGCATGAGAATCAGGCAGCAGAGCCCAGGGAGTCGGCAGACAGGTGACAGAGGGACACGGTCGCCTAGAGGGACACGGTCGCCTGGGCTAACCGGAGCACCGTGGGAATGCAGAGGATGGTAGGGGGCTACTCTCTGAAGAAATTCAGGCAGCCTTTAGTTTATGTGTGTGTGGTGTGCGACCTCCCGACAACACGCCAGCTTCCGCCTAATACTACCACAAGAAAATCTGCTGAGTCGCGGTCTTGCTTTGCAAATCCCCGAGGTCAGCTCCCACTGCAGCGACAAGACACAGGGGGCCCGGACAGGAAGGGGAACTCGTCTTCTCCAGATGATTCCCGCCGGCCCACGACATCCGGGAAGGCCACCTCAAGTGTCCAGGGCACTGAGGGTTCTGGAGCTCTTACTCCCAACATGAATGTTGGTAATGATGTCCTTTTACGTTCTTGTGGTTTTTTTTTTTTATTTGACATAGAAGAGACAGATCACAAGTAGGCAGAGAGGCAGGCAGAGAGAGAGAGGGAAGCAGGCTCCCTGCTGAGCAGAGAGCCCGACGCGGGCCTGGATCCCAGGACCCTGAGATCATGACCTGAGCCCAAGGCAGAGACTTTAACCCAGTGAAGCCACCCAGGCGCCCCTACGTTCTTGTCTTTTTAAGCAGAATCTACTGACTATGACGTATTCGTGCCCATTTGGTTTTGTTTTCTCGTGCTTCGTGCGAAAGGCTGAATTCTTCTGTTCCTTCTTGGTGAGTTTCAACCGCATGGAGAAGTTCCAAGGAGTTCAGGAAAGACGCACACAGCCAAGGCTTCTGCACGCTTCTCCAAAAAGCGTAGTTAAGTAAAAGACACTCATCTGCACAGCCAACATAAGTTAAAAAAAAAAAAAAAATGAAGTTAACCCTTCCAGAGTGGACAAACTATATTTGGAGACATCTATCCATGTCTGCTTTCGAAGGAGTCTGATGCCAGACGTCTGAACGCCCTTGGATGGCATCCCCTACAACCACTGGGACAGACCACGGCCTGGGACCGGAATGAGACGGGAGCAAAGGCAGTATGCTCCCCACGGGCTGCAGACGTCCGCACATGCACAGACAGATCCTAGGTTCCCACAACCACCCTCTCTTCAGGGTGAGTGGTGCCAGCGAGGCCTCCACGTTCCCCGAAGCCACACCCAGCCCGTGTAGGTGCCGAGTGGTTCAGGCCTTCAAGACACACAGGCACCATGGCCACTGCGTATACCTCATCTCTCAGGCTCCACACTTCTCCCCAGAATGCCCATGTGCCACCGTGCAGGACGACTGCGGGTTCCACAGCGCTTCTGAGGACCAGACTTGTCAGCGGGCTGGGACTAGGGTGACAGAACCAACCACATGTGACCTTGTCCCTAAGAAGGCAACAGCTGTGCACGAGGCATTATTTCCAGGTTAGAGGACACAGAGGGGACAGAGGAACAGGTCAGGAGACACCAAGTGGAAACAACCAATGAAATCCCAAATCCTGAAAAAATGTACACATTCCATAAAATAACCGGCCTGGACTCTTCCAAAAGTCACCATCGAGGAGGGAAAACTAAGGTTATGCAATTTGGAGATGAGAGACGTTTTCTGTTTTCCAACAGGATAAAGGGACAGAAGTACCATGAGGAACCCGTTCGGAAGCCACTAGAGCATTTTCAGCTGGACCAAGAGGCCCCTCTCGCCTTCACGTTCTAATACAATCTTTACTAAGAACCCTTTTTTTTTTTTTTAAACTCAAACTATGCTTGATGAAAACACTACGTCTCTGCTTCAGGCAACATGATCATTGCTCAACCACTTCTGGTCGGGCATGTCCACCTTTCCACAGTTTATGGACTGCAGGGAGCACGTGTGGTTCCTGTCCACGGCGCAGACGAGAGAACTTCCCGCACGGCAGGCCGTTCTGCGGGCTGGAGAGCAGAGAGGTCCACAGTTCTCGCCAAGGGCACCCCGCTTCCTGTACGCATACAGGGCGCGGAGAGTGGGGACTCCAGGACACTGAGCTACCGGCTGTAGATGTCCCCGGGCAGGACGGGAGGGAGCCAGAGCCGAAACGAAGGACTGAGGTGCCTCCAAAGTCAGAAGGTTCTAGCGAAGGTGTGCTGGAACGGCAGGCCACCTCGACAAAGCCAAGGGGACAGCGCTGCCAGTGCAGAATGACCTGTGTCGCAATTATTACGTTTTCAAGAAAATTCTCCAACCCTGCCCTGGAGCCAGTTTTAACCAGGACATCTGCACAGCCGAGACCGCCCCCACCCATTTTAACACAATTAAGAGAAGGTTCTCATAGACGAGACGCTCTAATTGTTAGTCACTGGTACACAAGTGCACTTGCCAGTCATCAGAAAGAGAAAACAGACCAGAGAGTCCCCAACGCACTGCTTTTCCAGAAGAAAGGAGGAAGGAAGTAAAAACTGATGATGGAAAATAAGAGGGAGGTGGCTGTCCCAGGGCGACAGTAAGTGAGGCGCCCAAGAGAGCTCACTGTGGGGCGGGGATGCAGGAGCCAGCGGGGACAGGGCACGGCACGCCTGCACTGACGGGGCTCTGCTGAAGACTGTGGACACACCCCCTTTCTCAGCACCAGTCTGCAATGGGGATCTCTCACTCTCCAAAGAGGCGCAGCTGTGGTGCCCCCTGGTCAAGGGACCACTGACTCCGAGAACGAACTTGAGGGGCCACCGATCAGGTGTGCTAGAAAGCCTCCCCACAGCGGACAGAGCTTACCAGCTTCAGTCCACACCTGGATGGTGTCACTATCCCCGGCGAGGGTCCTGCAACATACAACAGTCTCTTCTTCCGGGAGGGTCCTTGTATGGGGGCGCGGGGGATAGGGGCCGCATGCCCACCAGCATCTTACTCCAAACACAGAAGTCAGACTCAGGGCACCCGTTGGTGTGAGCTCTGCTCCCCGCCAGGCCTCTGACTGGCCTCCAAATTTCAGCATACTTCTTTGCAAAAGTGGAAGGAACTTAATTAAGTTTCACCTGGCAAGCTGAACAAAACCCCCAGCACGCACTGTTGGCTCCCAGGGGAGCAGGGCAGAAAGACTGTGAACAGCAGGCCCCTGCACTGCAGCATCAGACCCCAGGGCACACGACAAAGGGGCTTTCCAAAATGCGGAGCACGCACGCGATGATTATCTTCCCGGCGGACGGGGGACTTGGGCAGGCTCTCAGGGCGGACGAGAATCGCATACGGAGGCCCCTCCACACTCCTGTACTCAGCTCCACCTTCCTGAGGAACTGCCAGGACCCTGGGACTGTGTGGATAGGATACAAGACAAGAACCAATGGACACACGGAAAAGCTCCTGGTCTCCCCCTCAAACCGGCTCATACATGTCACGTGGGGGGTCAGATGACAAGGCGCTGTGGTTCCGGGGACAAGTACTCTGCAGCACACACTAACATCAGGGAAGGACATTCGCTTTTGGTCATGAGCCTCATGGATGCTCCAGCATGGAAAGAAATTAGCCCACGCGGGGTGAACAGGACCGCAGAGTGACAGGGATTCTGACCACACACTGGGCGTGATGGTGACGCGGTCCAGTCAAGCAGGACTTTCTGAGCTCAGTGACAGCCACAGAGGCCCTGCCCATCCCCCCCCCCCCCGGAGCTCACGGGCTATCCGGGACCCCAAACAGGCACCTCCAGTCACATGTTACCTGGCAGTCCAGGAACTAAGGGAGCCCAAAGATGTCCAGCCCAGGTCACCTCCTCTACTACGCAAAGAAGCAGCCATGAGTCATTCGTTTAAATCCTGGAATCTGTGTGCATTTCGGGAGACGTGGTAAATTATAATCAACACTGCAAATCTTCTCACATCTTTGCACAGATCTCTTATTATTTTCTGATTTTTAAGAATTCAAAAACAAGATTACTCTTTGCTGATTTTTTGTGGACGTTAAAGAATCACTGTCTGGGACACCCAGAAAATACATTTTACGTGGCTGAGGAACACGTGAAAGGTGGCTAGCTTGAGCTGAGATGTGCTTCTAAGTGTAAAACACAGATGACAGAGACTAGGCCTCAAAAAGGAATGTAATAGATCTGGGGAATTTTTTTTTTAAAGATTTTATTTACTTATTTATTTGACAGAGAGAGAGAGAGATCACAAGTAGGCAGAGAGGCAGGCAGAGAGAGGCGGGGAAGCAGGCTCCCTGCCGAGCAGAGAGCCCGATGCGGGGCTTGATCCCAGGATCCTGAGATCATGACCTGAGCTGAAGGCAGAGGCTTTAACCCACTGAGCCACCCAGGTGCCCCTAGATCTGGGGAATTTTTACACTGATGTACTGAGTAACAATACTCTGGATATGTTCAGATAGGAACAAATAGACCGTTCAAGTCCGTTTCATCCGTACCTTTTTGCTTTTAGTGTTGCTGTGCAATGTTTAATGCAGTCCTGTTTCCACTAGACAGCACGGCTCTGCACAACAAACTTCTTGTCTTTCACAGAGAAAGGGCCCACCCCTTGTGCTCCTAATCAGTTATTTACCAACTAGATAATCTTCCCTATCCAGAAGCCGAGATACTCTTGAATACCTGTCATCTGCTTTCGAAATCTTCTCCTGGTTCATAAACAATCTCAGTCCCCTTTCCTCTTCCTCTAAATGGCATCTGAGAACCAAAATTATTCCCTGGATCATAGTTGATGGTTACCTTGTGTCAACAAAAAACAGAATCCAAAAGCATCTTTCCTCTTTCAAATGTACTGCACAGTGCCCTGTCATTGTCAACATTTCTACAAAAATCTCCATTTATTTCCTCATTCTCCTCTGATCAAACAAGCTTCTCCAGAATAGAAGCATTCCCCACGAAACTAATTATTTTCAATTTCATTTCTCCGAGAACACCAGTCCTGGGGGCTACACTGGCAAACGGAACTTGCAGGGGAAACACATTCGCAATTCTAAACGGCAGACTTTCTGCAAAAGGACTCTATGAATTGATGGTAGAGTATTATACGAACAACAGATACTTGGATGATGTCAGATGCTAGAGAACTAGAGCAGGAGGCACTGGCTAGATCGAATGAGATAAGGCAGCAGGTTCTGGACAGCACTGTTTTGGACAAGGTGTCTTTCCTAAAAGAACGGAGTAAATGGATTTCTGAAAAAGTTCTGCCGAGTCTCACTACCTCAAAGAAGATTTAAAGCAGAGGAGGAAAAAAAAGGCAGAAAATATGAAAAACATCTTCCCAAGCGGCACTAATTCTTGGTTCTCTGACCAGTTCCAAGGACTGGGTAACAGTGCCAGGGGCTAGATGGTTAAGGGGCCTTCCCTAGCGAGCGGAGCCCCAGGTTAATAGCTGCCTCTGCCGGTACCATGGTCACAGAAGCCACTTTGATGGCTTCCGGGAACAGCTCTGTTTGAATCTGGAGTCAGAAGCAAGCATGCAGCTCATTTAGAAGTTTAATAAATTTAATTTTAATGAGACATCTTGGCTGCATTAAGACTCATGAGACACCCCCAATAGGTTCTTTGGACCTTCCATTAGAGGGTAAGGAATTTTTCTGACAATTTAACTTCTTGAGCACCTGAGCAGGAAAATTCATGTCTACAAACTGTACTTATGAACCCCAGAAGGTTTTTGAAATTGAGTCATTTCAGACTTAGTGGCTGCATACACTGTTCTCTGCCATCAGTTACCTCTATGGGGATTTTTTTTTCTTCCTTAGGAATTTATCTGTTTCTATCTCTGTGTTCATAAAACAAAATGACTGTTTTTGTGTGCCTTAAAAAAAAAATCAGTCTTATTACCGCAGACCCACCCAGCAACATGATGGGCAGGGGGACAAGGTCACAATGACCATGAAGATGAACATATTGATGTGGGAAACAGAGGCAAAAGAAAAGTTATTAAATGTCCTTATTATCTAGAGCCCACTGATAAGTCCTTCAAACAGGCAGAGTGACATTCCTCTAGGGAATCAACTGCCTCCACCTTAATACTTTGCTAAGGGCAAAAGGCAATCCTAGACTGACCGACCCTGCCCCAAGCAGGATCCTGTAAGTCTGCTTTAACATACAAAAATCCCTTTGGGGGCACCTGGGTGGCTCAGTGGGTTAAGCAACTGCCTTGGGTTCAGGTCATGATCCTTGAGTTCCGGGATTGAGTCCCCCCATATCAGGCTCCCAGCTCCATGGGGAGTCTGCTTCTCCCTCTGACCTTCTCCCCTGTCATACTCTCTGTCACTGTCTCTATCTCAAATAAATAAATAAATAAATAAAATCTTTTTTAAAAAAAATTTCTTTGGAAACTTCTTTTATTTCTCAACCCGAGATACCTGCTGGCAATCAACTCCAAGCATATGCCCCACCGATAAACACCCGGAGGGTCTCATGACTAATGTTTATTAGACGGTAATAAATGATCCTTTCCCAAGACAGCTAGCCCCTCAAGGTCCTGGAAACCCTGCTTCCATAATTCCTTACAGACTTATGCTATCCCTGATCCCCTCCCAACTTGCAAGTATATAATGGACCCCTGCCCCCCAAACCCGGTGCAGCAGCGACTCTTGCTGCCCACGGGTCCTGTCCCCCTGCTTTAATGAAGCACCATTTTGCACCAAAGACGTCTCAAGAATTCTTTGCTGGTTAGCGGCTCCGGACTCTGCCCCACTGACCTCACTCACAGTCTAAAACTTCATCAGTATCATTTCTATTTAGAATCAGATGGATCTGGAATCATTCCTCAGCTTTGTTCCTTCCTTGCTGTGCGACCTCGCTAGTGACTTGACCCCTCTGAGTTGCAGGGTCTGTTTTCACCAGTGAAGGCAATGACTTTCTCCCACTCTGCCGGGTTTTCGGACAAGAAGCCGTAACGTGTGAACACCTCCAGCAGGTCAGGAGCCCAGTAGAGCATGCGGGCATTTTTACAGTCCCTTGAGGGCTTCTGAGGCCATGAGGTCACAACAGTATGACCTAATGGTGTTATGGAGCAGGACGCCGAGGCTTTGCTTGTCTCCTCGTTTACGCACAGGAGCGTTTTCCTGTTTTGTGCTACGTGAACTTTTCCTGGCCGGTGACCTCGCTGCCTCCGACCACCGAGTATGAGTCGGGCTGCTCGCGAGCCCGAGGAGCACGGACAGTCCTTCCCATGCACAGCGCGGGGCAGCTTCTCCAACTTCCATGCACTAGCGCGCACACTGCAAGGGGACGACCGGCCGAGTGTGGGGTGCGGCCCCGCGCTCTGCCCTGCCAAGCCCCTCCCCAGGTCAACCCTGAGCTGCAGGTCACTGCGGGCGGCCACGGCCCTGACCGGGCTCCTCCAAGTGCGCACCCCGGACATCCGAGGTCGCAGGATGCGTCGCGGGCCGGCGCCGTCCTGCGCAGCCACGGCGCGCCCCTGGGCTCCGGCCGCAGCCCCGTCCAGCTAGCTCGCCCCCGGCGCCTGCGCGCGTCCCCCCGACGGCGGCTCGAGGACCCCCTGCCCCGCAGGATGCTGCGAGCAAGGTGCGTGCCCCCCGGCGCTCGCCGCGACGGCCCCCGGGCAGGCGGGCAGGGATCCCCCCGGCTGGCGCGCGCGCGAGGACACTGAGGCCGGGCCGCGCGGCGGCTCCCGCGCCGGGGAGGGACCTCCCGCCCGCAGGGTGGTCCTCCGAGCGCCGCCCCCACGCGCACCGCCCGCCCCCCCCACGCACTCCGTCCCCACGCGCGGCGCGGCCCCCGGAAGTAGCGCCCCGGGCGGCGTCGACGCCAGAGCCCCGCGCGCGGCCGGCCTGACGTGGCCCCCGGCGCCCCCGCCGCCCACCCGAGGGTCCCGGACTCGGCCCCGCCGCCGCCCCTCGGCGCCGAGGGCCCTCGCCCAGCAGCCCTCGCGGGTAACGGACGCAAGTGCTCACCAAGAAGGAGGCCGTCCATGTCAAAGAGCAGGTGGGTGACGGGCCGCGGCGGGGGTACGGAAGCCGCCATTGTGCCGCCGTCACAGCCAGATGGGGGCGGAGGGAGGTGCGCGCGCCCGCCGGGCCGCGCACGCGCACTCTGGGGCTGCGCGCCAGCCTCCCCCTCCCCGAAGCGTTCTGCGCACGCGCACCTCGAGCCTCCGAGCCCCGAGCTGCTCTCGTGCACGCGCGCTTGGGGCCGCCCTTCGTGTCCCGAGTCGCACTGCGCACGCGCGTCTTCCTCTGCTTGTGTAGGGTCTTCGAATGCGCGCCCTGAGCCGCGCACGCGCACGCGCGCCCCGCTCTCCCTGCTGCGTCCGGCGCGCGCGGGCGAGTTTTGGACGGTCCGCTCAGCCGGCGCCCCGGGGTCGGGACGCACCACGGAAGGGCACAAGTTTGCCTGCATTCACCCCGGCAAACGGGGCCGCGCAGAGCCTAGTTCCCGGTCTGGGGGGCGTGTGTGGTGGGCAGCTGTAGGACCTGACTTTGGGAAGGGAGTGAGGGAGGAGGGCGAGCCTAGAACTGCCGGTGCATGAAACTGTTTTTGGGGAGGACGGGGCGGTTGTAAAGGTGCTCAGATTGGCATCAGCGCGAGCCGCCCGGTAACTGGGAGCCCAAGTGGCCCGGGTAGGTAGTCGTCCCAGCGGCTGTCCCGGGACCCTCGCCGGTTTCCTTTTCGGTTTCGCGCGCCCGCCGCCCCGCGGGGCTGGGCGCATGCGCAGGGGCGAGCGGGTCCGAGGGTCGGCAGCCCCCGCACGTGCTTGTCCCGGGCTGCTGCATACTCCGAAAGCGGTTCCTGCAGATACGCCGGGTAGGAAGGAGCCTGACCCGACCCGAATTGTTCACGTGCTCGCCGCCTCATCTGCTTTTCTTGCTCTCAGTTGTTTTTTTGTTTTTTTTTTTTTCCTTTTCTACTCTTGCTGAATGCAACTGCCTGAAAAGAATTGTTTGTTTTTTAGACGCTCTCAAAAAACACCTTTTTGACTCTGTTTCTGTTTGGTGTTGTTTGATGTTGCATGTGCATGTTTATGCATAAGGATAGAACCTCTTAAAGAAGCAGACGCCAGAAAGTTCCAGAAAGGGAGTTTAAAGCTCAGTTTAAAACGTGAGGGTGTTTTTTCCGGGGAACCAAAAGAACTGCGCTGGGGACAGCTTGGATTCAGCAAGCGGAACCTCTCTGCCTCGGTTTCCTCGTGTATTAAATGTGGGCGTCCAAGGAGACAACGCAGGTCAAGCTCTTAGTGTCAGCAATTAGTACACGGTCAATGTTTATGTTTTCAGACCTCCTGGGAGGAGAGTCTAAGCATGAATTCCTTTGTGGACCCTGGACCTCAGAGGAGGCAGCTGGACTCATCAGCTGATGAGTGAGAGGACGGTGACCCCCGGGTGTGCTAGGCCTGCAGTGGCAAAATTCCACAGACTGGGTGGCTTGAACCACAGCTGTGTTCTGCAACAGTTCTGGGAAAGCCGGAGGTTGGGAGAACCCCGTGCCAGCAGCCTGGTGAATGCCTCCCGAGGGCTGTGAGCACTGGGTTGTGTCCAGGCGTCTCTCCTTGGCTTGTGCACGGCCTTATATTTCTCTGTCCTCCCCTCTCTACGGGTCTATTTTTGCATCCCAGTTTCTCCTCTCTGTGAGGACCCTAGTTACCCCCAACTACCGCCTACACTAATGACCACCTTTGCATCTGATTACCTGGATGAAGACTCTGTCCTCAGATGAAGTTACCCGTGCTCCCTCTGTGTGAGGACTCCCAACTTTTTGTTTGTTTTGATGAGTATGGTATCCCTCTATCTCGTGCTCACTTACTGGATCCTGTAGAATTCTCCTTCCCAGATTTTTTACGGTTTGGTTTCTAGAAACCACTGGGCCATGTTTTTCTCTTCTGTTGTAACTGTACAGCTCTGTTGATTCCTTAGATAAGAGGGGGAAAAGCCTCCAGGGCCAGAACTAAGAATTCAGAGCTGCAGGGGATAACCTAGAAGCTCTCTAGGAGTCTCTGCCGCAGAGATAGTCGGCTCCTTAGAAGGGGTTTGAGGAATTTCTACATATTTGCAGCAAAAATAAGCCAGCGAGTAAATGCAGGCGAGGAACGTGGCCACAGCTGGGGATAGAGACTTCTCGAGTGTCTCCCTGGCCCTGTTCCAGCCACTGTGGCTCTGGGCATGCCTTTTGGCAGAGAATCCAGTTTGTTCACTTAGGGGAATCAAGGTACCAGCTGGGAACTTCCTTTCGCCTCCCCAGGCCTGGCAAAACCTCCCTGGAATTGCAGGAGAGATGCACTGGGCACTTGTGTGGACTTAACCTCTCCACGGAGGTGAAAACATGATCGAACCTTTTTTTTTTTTTTTAAAGTCTTCTTATCTATACTCTTGAGGGACATCTCTTGCATATCGTGGGACACACCTCTTTAAAAAATAACATAGGCAAACAAGCCATGAGAATCGTCATGCCTTTTTTTTGGTCATAAGCTAGATTGGAAAAACACTAGAAATGTGTTCACAGTTGAAGTGATTTCTATGCAAGTAACTAGAGGCACTTTAACTTCTGTTAATCCTCCTAACAGTCTGAGTGTCTGTGGAGAGCGAGGATAGATTTCCTTGCACAAATTACAATTTATTTTTGCAAAATTGTGTTTTCCCCGTGGGATGATGGCTCACTTTTCCTGACAACTTTATTTTTTTTTAAAGATTTTATTTATTTGACAGAGAGAGAATGTGTGTGTATAAGCAGGGGCAGCAGGAGAGGTAGAAGCAGGCTCCCCGCTGAGCAGGGGGCTGATAAGGGGCTCTATCCCAGGACCCCAAGATCATGACCCGAGGGAAATGGGGACGGCTGAGCCACCCAGGTGCCCGTCCTAACGACTTTCAGTAAACTCTAGTCTGGTGGTATCAGAAACACAGTCACAGTGGGTTACGCACATTTAAAAGAAGGATCCCTCCCCACACAAGGAATAAACTACGTGCCATTTCATCGTCCAATGAAAAGGTGTATATGCCTTAGCTTACTTCTGCTTCTTTATCTTGTTGTGTTGGTTCTCCTGTTCATGTGTTTGCTTTCTGTGTTGTATTTGGAAGGCTGCTTGTTGCCCGAGCCTTCATCGGGAGCAGACCCAGCTCTGTGTTTCAGCCTGAGCAGCTCTCGTTTCCTTCCCTCACTCTGACCTGGGGCCCGGGAGCAGGAGGCCGATGTGCGGTGGTGCCCTTCCTAGAGGTGACCTGTGTGGACCCCTGCACCAGCTGGCCACCAGAGCTAGGTCTCAAAGGGATGTGTGCAGGCAAGCCCCGAGGGACGCGCGAGGTGACTGCTGGCAGAACGAGGCAGGCTTTGTGGGGAGTTTGGAGAGTCCACGGTGTTCTCTCCGAAGGCAAGCGTTGCTGGCTTGCATGGTTCAACATTCCTTTAGCTGGAGACCCCGCAGGCTTCAGACAGAACGGTGGAGGGGCAGAGCGCAGGCATCAAAGTACGCATGTCTTTCATACGATATTATGTATCATACGTGGGCTTTATGTTTACATTCCTTATGGATATGCACATAGACATCAAGTGAAAAGGTGGTGGCTCATTGCCAGCCATGTGAGTAGATGGTTGGAACTTCCAATCCCACCGTGATCTGGGAGGAGGGGAGGACCAGAGGTTGAATCAGTCCCCCGTGGTCAGTGATTTAAGCCCCCAAGAAACCCAGAAAGGACGGGGGTCCGGAGATCTTACAGGCTGGTGAGCACTTGGAGGTGCCTGGAGAAGGTTGCCCGAAAGCATCACACCTTTTCCCTGTCCCTTGCTCTCTGCATCTGTTTCACGTAGATGTTGCTCTCGATCCTTTGTCATGTCCCGTGGACAGTAAGTAAACTGTTTCTCTGAGCTCTGCGAGCCACTCTAGCAAATTAGTGGATCCAAGGTTGGGCGGGGGGGGGGGGGGG
>CM053612.1:99204736-99216602 GCA_028646535.1 Procyon lotor
TAAGCAGGAAAGGCTCTGTGGCTCCGAAATGGACCACTCTTTGTTCTGAAAATGTGCGTTGCTTACAAGAGGGAACCATTTAGGGAGCAGGACCTTTGTCAGGCACGGCAAATGACGGCAAATGACGTAGCAATACTGAACCTGCCAAATGGGTGTTTTTCTGTTTGTTTTGTTTTTGCAAAGAGAGCAAATGGGTGTTTTTTTGTTTGTTTTGGTTTTGCAGAGAGAGCTGGTAAGGCATGTGAATAATCCCTTCCAGATACACCCTCCAGCTATGGTCCAAGTGAAAGATCCAAGTTCATTAAAAGGTCGAGTGCTTGCTTGCTTCTTATCTGAGGATCAACATTTTTTCTTTTAAGATTTATTTATTTATTTGAGAGCAAGAGCAAGGGAGAGAGAGGAGAGGGGGGAGACGTTGGGGAAGAGAGAAGGGGTCTCCAGCAGACTCCCCACTGAGCACAGAGCCTGACGCGGAGCTCGATCCCATGACCTGAACCGAAATCAGGTGTCGGACTTTCAGCCAACTGTGCCACCCAGGCGCCCCTCCGCATTTTTTCACGTGTGCTTGGATTCCATCCTCTGAGCTAACCTTGAGGATTGAGTTGGGGGGATGATAAAAAGAATTGTCTTTGGAGATGATGTCACTGAAAACGGTGAAACTCCTATGGAGAGATGATTCCGTTCTGTGGTCATTTAGGATAGGCACTATGTGTCTCGACAAATGTATGGGAAAGCACCTGACAGGTTATCACCATGAATTGGTGTCTGCAGTGACATTAATATTTACCAGCTGAGAAATTGCCCCATTTTCATTTAAAATGAGATCGTAACCTAACAGCTGATGATGTCAGGATCCAGAAATGTACAAGTTTTCAGTGCATGCGTGAAAACAAAACAAAACAAAAAAGATACAAGGGCTCCTGCTATTTGCATTTAAAACTGAGCAGTAAATGTCAGGTGTCCCTTAAAGGGCTGATTAAAGTAAACATTCAAGGTTTGCGGGTAACAATCAATCCATAGATGTGTTCTCCAAACCACTCTCCTGGTCTTATTGCTTTGTTTGTGTCTTGTCCTCTCATTAAAATTCCTACCTTGTTTGGAAATTAACCCTGTAAAACTTGGTCACTGAGTCAGCAAGCCCTTACCTAGCACCCTTGGGATTCAGGTAATGAAAGATTCTGCGGTGATGACACAGAAGTCCAGTCTGACCTCCAGGCAAACACTGTGTAAATACTGCAGGGGCCAGTGTCAATCATAATTAAATTTATTTTGAGAAGGAAGTACAGGGCAGAGACTCACACGGGGCAAATTCACTGTAGTGCCTTTGACTTTCCACTTTGATAGAAAGCGTGGAGGTGAGACAGGGGGGTCCGAGGTTCCTCGGAGAGGTTCCAGGATGGGGGCAGGTCCCGTCCAGAGCTGGACGGAGGAGTGGGATGTCCTCAGTTACAAATGATTGGTCTGCCCCAGCTCTGGCAGGGTCGCTGCCGTAGGGACTGACCTGGGTTTGCGGAAGGTGTAAACTCCACCCAGCAGATGCGCCCGCACACTGCCACCCCCAGTGCAAAATTGTCTGCAGACATTCAAGTGCTTCCCGGGGAGCAGAAGCCGCCCCCAGTGTAGTTGCTGCTCTGGGGTGTGGAGATGAGCCTCGTCACCTCTTCTCAGCTGTGTGCCAGGGTTCCCAGAAGCTCCTTGATGATGCTGGAGGTTGTCCCACCTGGGCTGACCCGGGTCACTATTGGGCGCATGACTCCTGTGTCCCTGATTGCCCCCTCTGTCGCCAGGGGGGTGCGGGCTTACGTAAGTTCAGGTGACTTGGCCTGCCTCCGTTTCAGCACGGACGGGCTTCCCCACTGTCTGGTGTCTTGACTCTTTTTTCTTTTTTTGGAAGTATTTTTTTTTTTTTTTTAGATTTTATTTATTTATTTGAGAGAGAGAGCATGCATGAGTTGGGAGGAGGGGCAGAAGGAGAAGCAGACTCCCTGCGGAGCAGGGAGCCTGATGCTGGGGCTCGATCCCAGGACCCTGGGATCATGACCTGAGCCGGAGGCAGAGGCTTTAACCCACTGAGCCACCCAGGTGCTGCCCCAAGACTCCTTTCCAAGTGCTCCCTTCCGCATTAGAGATTTTTGTCCATAACCAATAAGAATAAAAGAAAAGGATTGGAAAACAAGTTTTTTGGGAGGCTTACTTTTGGCAGTTCTGCATCAGCAGTATATAAGCTGATATAAGGTTGAACTGCGTTTATTCATCCCACGGAATGCAAGTGGTCATTCTGTTTTGAATGAATATTTGGACCTGAAGCAGTGAATATTGGAATGAATGAGTATTTGGACCCTGCAGAACTATTCCTATGAGTGACGGCAGGCTGCCGTCCAGAAGTTTGTTCTGGGCTGTCCCCAGAGCACATGACTGACCCGCCGTTGTATTCTTCCCTGGGTGTGTGTCTGTGTGTTACAAACCGAGACAGTCATTTGGCCATATGTGCGTGTATCCAGTCATTACGTTGTGCTCCTCAAACTTGATGCATCACATGTCAATTATATCTCAGTAAGACTGGAATACAGATAGACAGATGTGTCAAGGTGTTACTGAGGTGTAACTGACCTCCAGTGTCTCGTGAGGTTAGAGGATATGTATGTGTACATATGCACACATTATTTGATACATATCACCATGACTTGATACATATTGCAGAGTGATGGTCACTGTAAGTCTCCTTAACATCCACCACCTCACAAAGTTATAAGTATTTGTTTCTGGGCAGTGTTAAGACATGATAAGTACAGTGATAGAGAAAACAGCAGGGCTCATTGCGAGTGTCAAAGGCCATCCTGGGGGAGCTCAGTTTTGCAGCAGTCTCTGCATATTTTTCATAAATTGTGTTTGGTATTTTTTAAAAAAATTACCTTCCAAGATAAAAAAAAATTTTTTTTTTAAATTCTGAAACACACTTGGCCCCAGAGTTTGCATTTTGAGACGTCAGAGCTGGGTTTGTCATGGTAAGCAGGGAAGGGTTCGTTTGGGGCCTGTGGCGACTGTGAACCATCAGAGGACGCTTGCACCAGGTGGTTGGGTTTTGTGTGTGTTTCTTCCCCATTTAGAGCATCCCTTCAGGGGTACCTTCCACTACTTTAGACCTCGTGACTTCTTGTAAACTCTGCAGGCTTTCTGATAAGGTGGGAACAGTCGGAAACCGACATCCAGCCAGAAGAGTGGGGCAGACCGTCTTCGTGTTTTGGTGGGGATGCCTGGTGAGAAGCGGCTTCTGACCCCTCCTCCTCAGCCCACGCACAAAGGAGCAAAGACCGCTGACTCAGATCTACCCGGGGTCATGATGGCCCCAGCTGGGATCCCTGGGCCGGGACACTCACTCAGCAGCACGTCTTGACTTCTGAAAGGCCAGATGTTTGATTGCCTTATGCGCAAATACCAAGTCCGTTTTCGGTTATGAAGAAGTGGGTGCTGCTTGGCGAGCACGTATACATTTAAATCAGGCTTTCTCAGGCTGAGCACCGTCGGTATTCGGGGTTGGGTTATTCTTCGTTATGGGTGGGTTTTGCATGTTGTGGGATGTTCAGCTGCATTCTTGGATTCTGCCCAGGAGATGCCAGTAGCATCCTCTCAATTGGGACGACCACAAATGTCTCCAGACATTGCCCAGGGTCCCTTAGAAGGCGGAGTCACCCTGAGTGGGCAACCACTGGTTTCGCTGATGTCATACTGGGGCGTGAGCCCCATTTTATAGGTGGGAAAAACAGATCCATTTATTTATTTGAAAGAGAGAGAAAGAGAGAGAGAGCGCAGAAGATGGGAGAAGCCGAGGGAGAAGGAGAAGCAGGCTTCCTGCTCAGTGGGAATGTGTGACTCGATCCCAGGACCTTGGGATCATGACCTGAGCTGAAGGCCGACACTTCACCCACTGAGCACCCCAGGTGCCCCCCAAACCCATGTTCTATAGATGCGTCAGGGTCGAGAGCTTTTCTGCCCCTCTGTACGGTCACACGCCGCACCTAGGACTCATCCCGGGGGTGTCAGAAGGCATCTGGTTCCTGGACATTCTGGGCCGCATCAAATATGCACATATCGCGAGGCTGACTCACGACAGTCAGCTCCGTGAAGTGGATTCCAGGACCTTCAGGTTGCAAATCAGTCCAAGTGACAAGTTCATTCATTGAGGAGGTTATAATAGCACTGAGTGCGTGACTCAGGGGGGGTCTTAGGTTGGAAGTGACCTGAGGCCTTAGGTCTTAGGTTGGAAGTGACAAACTGAATGACAAACCCACTCATAAGTAAACTTCAGTTTTGGGATCTGTTTTTAATGTTTGTTTGTTTGTTTGTTTTTTAATTGGGGTGAAATTCACATAGCATACAAATAACCATTGTGAAGACATAATTCAGAGGCATTTAGTTCATTCTAGTTCTAGAACTTTCTAAATCATTCCTCCAACCCCCCATCCCCCCTGCCCTCAAACCTTGGTAACCACAAACGTCTGTATATTTGCTTATCAAGGACATTTCCTTTAAATGGAGTCCTACACCTTGTGGCCTCTTGTGCCTGCCTTTTTCCCCTCTGCAATGTATTTTCAGGGTTCGTCCATACGGTAACCGGTGTCAGAACTTCATTCCACTTTATGGCAGAATTCTGTTCTATCTTATGGGTAGAAAGGGATTTTCTAGTTGCACATGGGATTTTCTAGTTGCATGTGCGGGAAGGTCACAGAATCAGAGGAAAAGCTGCGGGATTTAGGGCTGGGCTTTGCAAGGCTGATTGACAAGAGCCGTAGCTGCCGTTTCTGGCTGCCGATGGAGGCCGACCGCTGTATCTGAAAACAGCTGGTTTTGGATCCTGGTTAAATTCTGTGGTGTCACCCCCATTTTGTGTATCTTTGGAGGCGGATTACTGTCGTGGCTAATTTCCATTGCTGCCCAGCGAATTCCCACAAGTGTCACGGCTCCAGACACCACCCCCTGATTGTGTCCGGGTGTCAGCTGTAGGTCAGGTGTGTGCCCATGGCTTACCTCGGTCCACTGCTCAGGCTCTTACAAGGCTGCATCAACGTGTTGGCAGGGATTACATTGTCATCTGGAGTTTGGGATCTTCCGAGCAGCTCACTCACGACGTTGGCAAATCTGGTTCCTTGTGATTACAGGACCGAGGCCCTTAGTTCCCAGGGACTGTCGCTCCCTGTAGGTATTTCACACCAGGACTGTTCCATCAAGGCCTGCAGGAAAATGTCCCTTCTGTTTGGAATCTGTTTTCAGCAACTTGCCTGATTAGGCCAGGCTCACCCAAGATAAAGTCCCTTTTGATTAGCATAGAATCACCCGGTCAGGGACCTGCGTCACACAGGCAACGTCCCTTTGCTTTTGCCGTATCCTGTTGGTTAGAAGCACATTACGGGTCCCCTCACCCTCAAGAGGAGAAGATCTTACAAAGGTGTCAGTACCAGAGGCTAGAAGCAGTGAGGCTGTCTTAGAATTCTGTTCTAAACGGGGATGGGGGGGAGGGTTGGAGCTGGAAGCCTCAATAGGATGTACAAAAACGTGTGTTCCAGGAACCAGATGACCGCATTCCCACGACACATTTGGAGACGTCTGTGCCAAGGTTGCCCATACTGGTGGTCATTCGCTCATGTTAACATCATTTATTTTCATTTGCTGATAATGAAAGAATAGGGCCCAATACATGGTGGACTGTTTCACAGAACGAGGCCAGCATCTGTTCTTGCTCATCACAGAGCTGTCCTGTCCTGCTCAGGAACGTATGTGGGGGCTGGTGGGCCCTTTGGGAACATGCAGCGATCAGGTAGTGCCCCTTCTGTGAGGCAGGCTTGCTGAGGTGTCCGTGGACTCCCCCTGCCCCTCCCTTCATGCAGGGGATCCCCGGCATCTGGCCTGCACCGCCGTGGTTAGCCCTGAAGCTTATGCACCCTTCCATGGGGCCACGTAGCGGGGTGGGCTCTCCCCCTGATTGGGAATTCTTATGTGAACACCCACAGTGTCACCCGTCCCTCTGTCCTTGCCCTGAATGTCCGCTGGAACATGGGCTCGTGTCCCTCAGCCAGGGAGAGGTTGGGGGTCTCCCCTGCCTACCAGCTGTAGCTTGGAGCCCAACCTCCACTCACACTGGGGGTTTGGCCCTGGCGCACATCTCCCTTTGAGGATGTAAATTCATGTGGTCAGAATTGATAGCTGAAGGGGGGGAAGGGTATGGTTTGTATGGTTTTTTTAAAACAAGCTTTAGCTTCAGGGACACCTGGGTGGCTCAGTGGGTTAAGCCTCTGCCTTCAGCTCAGGTCATGGTCTCAGGGTCCTGGGATGGAGCCCCGTATCGGGCTCTCTGCTCAGCGGGAAGCCTGCTTCCCCCTCTCTCTGCCTGCCTCTCTGCCTACTTGTGATCTCTGTCCTCTCTGTCAAATAAATAAATAAAATCTTTAAAAAAAATTAAAAAAAAAAAAGCTTTAGCTTCAGTATATCTTTAATGCTTTTTTATCAGGGTGAGAGTCACATAGTGTGTGATTAACCATGGTAAGGAGTGAAACGGGGAACATTTCATGCATTCAAGCACTGCCTGTCGAGTTCCGGTACTTTGTAAATTTTTCCCCCAAACCCCATCCCCGCTCCCCTCGGCCCTGGGTGACCACAGATGTTGTTTCCGTCTCGGTGCGTTTGGAAATTCTGGATGTTCGGCAGAAACGGAATCACCTGCTACATGGGCTTTTGTGACTGGCTTGTCTCAGGGAGCACGCACCTTGTGTTCAAGGTTCATCTGTGCTGTATTGATACTTTGTTGCATTTTATGGCTGCATCATATTCTGCTGTGTGGATACACTGTATTTTGTCTCTGCATCATCTGTGCAGGACAGTTGGGTGGTTTCCAGCTTTGGGCTGTTGTGCATAGTACTGTTTGCCCGCGGGTGTACAGATGCTATTTTCTGTCCCTGCTTTCAGTCCCCCGGGGTGTCTACTCAGGAGCGGGATCGCCGGGTCCCGTGGTGGGTCTACGTAACTCTGAGCTATCCCCGTGCCGGTTTCCACCGCAGCTTTTCATAGCTGTTCTGCATTGAGGTCCTCCTCGTAAAAGAATTTTGTCTGTTGGGCTGAGCAGCCCCGAGAGGCAGAATTACAACGTCTCCTGTCCGAACTTGTGTTGACGAAGCATGCCTTCATCTGTGAAGGAGCCCCTGGCAAACCCTCCGCATATATTAAGAGCACTGCTAAGACTTGTTTCTGTCTGCCCTGCAGCTTATTAGAGGGCAGGAGCCAAAGTGTCATGAACCGGACGGGGAGTCGCAGAAACCGGCCCCCAACGGGCAGGGTTGTATGCTTCCAAGCTCTGAAGGGACACAACAGCCTCACGCAGGTCCAGGGTCCAGGTGGGCCATCCAGACCCATGCCGCTGCGGCCGCAGTTGGGGACCACTTTTGGGTAGCTCCCTTCCCAGGCTTAAAAATCCATGGATTTAAAAATCCGTTCCCGACCCTGTGGTGGGCTGGCCTTCCCTGACGAGGCTGCATTTCCAGGATGGTGAGTTGGTAAGTGGAATCGGTCATGGAAACAAGAGCCAACAGGGTCAGCCCTGACCCCCTCCCACCTCCAAGCTGGGTCACGTTCCTTCTGGTGTCACCCCCTGCTGTGTGTCATCCCCCACCGTGTGTCACCTGTGCCTCCGTCTGGGAACAGAACCGGAAGGTCTGAGGTCCAGAGGACAAAGCCAGTGCACCCTCACTGCAGGAACATTCAAGCTCCGTCTTGGTCAGGGCCGTTAGGTTTGGGCTCTCTGTCCTCAGTTACACCCCACTTCTGATGCCCGTTCCCTCGCCCTCAATACAGTTGCATCCAGCTGACAAATGAGGAGATGAGGGATTTTATTAGACATAATAGCTTAGAAGTGGCTGAGTGACTAATTACAAATTATCCTCAGCAAATAGTGCTCCTGGCCACTGCCCAGCCATTAATTAGGCCATGAAGCAGCTCACGGTACAGTGCAGTACGTGGAATATCCACGGTACCTAATTATATATCTGACGGGATCCATTGCGGGGATCAGTACTGGTGAGTCCTGGGGGCCTTGTGTAAAGAAGCACAGAAATCCCCCACATTCCCAGCTGCCCTCGACCGTACCTGCCATGCAGGGTTTTCTAATGGAAACCCTAGTCCTGTGATACTCGTTTAAGTCGTGCATTTCACATTTGCATCTTCTAGACCGAATGAACCTCGTGTATAAAATTACACGTGGAGTATAATTATTTCCACTTGGTTCAAGTGGTGACCTAAGGTGGAGAGGCAAACGTCATTTCGATCTGTGTAACTGAATGTTAAAGATATTTGGAATCCCTTTGCGTGGCCTTTTTATTGATTTTTTATTTTTTTATTTTTTTGTCTTTTTTTAAGGATTTTATTTATTTGGCAGAGAGACACAGTGAGAGAGGGAACACAAGAAGGGGGAGTGGGAGAGGGAGAAGCAGGCTTCCTCCTGAGCAGGGAGCCCCACGCAGAACTGGATCTCAGGACCCTGGGATCATGACCTGAGCTGAAGGCAGATGCTTAATGAGTGAGCCACTGAGGCACCCTCCCTTTTCTATTTTTCTACCAACATTCGGTAATCCCCTTGCAGTGTTGCTCACTGTCAGTCACTATATTCATGGAATTAGGATTTCCTTTTTTTTTTTTAAAAACAGGCCTGTAGCCTCCTCATGCACGGATCCTTCCCGAAGAGGGTGTTCCCTATGGCATGTACTTTGTTACATTCCCACCGGGGTCATCATCTCACACGGGAAATAGTCTCGTTTCTGGCAGGGATCCGTACCGCTGCTTTTTCCTGACATGTTACAAGACAGAGGTTGTGGAGTGGAATTTCTCTCAGTGTGGCTAGAGACCAAAGCTGATGGTCATTGCTGCATTCATAAAAAGTGTGTTAGGAACAGGGCTATCTGTCCCTTTTTCATGCCTGATACAGGAATGATTGAATATAAGTAAATTGGACTGGGAAGAATTGGCACTTCCGGTGGCCTTTTGATAATTAAAGTATGCTTTGATTAAAAAACTTGTACCATGACCAGGAAATCATCTGGAAGATACTGTTCTTTCTTTGGCTGTCTTCCTAAAAACCCCGACTTTGGGGTATCCATGAACTGTGAGAGCATCAGGTGCCTGTCTTTAAAAGAGGGGCAATGAAGAGCGCCCCGCCTGCCCCCTGGACGTCTGTAGTACCTCTAAGCCACGATACCCCCACCGTCCATGGATCCTCAGAGTCTAGAATGCCTCCCACAAGTGGTGCTCTTTGCTGAACATGGGTCTGAGCCATTTGCCTAGGCCATTCATTGCCTCCTTTCTGGCTCCTGCCCTTTACTCTGTGGGTCGGGCTCTTTGCTTTTCTGTTTCTGTCCTCACCTTTGTGACTTCTGTGCTGAGACCTTGGGCTGTGCCAGGTACGTGGTTCTCTGTCCTAGCTGGGCTACTCGCGAGAGATCCCGGTGAAGCTCTTTCCAAATGGAGGCATCTCCCAGCTGCTTCCTCTCCTCCGAGGGTCCTAGGAAGCTATGCTCCTGGTCTGCAGGTGCTCTGGGCAGAGCCTTTGCACCTTCACCTGCTCCCCGTGAAGACCACATTAGTGTATGTGGGAGCATGCCTTCTAAGGAGCAGGCGAAGCTAGTTCGGGCAACAATGTCCACCAAATTCTCATTGCAAGAGTAGGTGTCCCAAAGCAGGGTGAGATGCTAGACTGTAGACGTCCAGAGACATCGGGAGAACGTTCCGTCGTGTCTGCACATTCACGCTAGCGGAGAGTCACAATCGGGCAAGATCCGGCTCCTCATGCCGTTCACAGGGCCCAGGAGGACGACCTCTTGTCTAAGTGAATGTATTTGTTTTAACAAATGCACTCTGTGTTCTTATTTTTCTTTAGTTGGTGAATTGCATGTGTACAGTGTGGTGGCACGTTGTCCAACTCATTAAATTCACCCACTTGTACCATTCAGTGGTTTTTATCAGGTTACCACGTTACGTGAGCTCCCTAGGTCTGTTTTAGAAAATGCTTATCACCCCAGGGAGACCCTCTGTGCCCACTTCCCCATCCTCATGATAACCTGCCCAAGCAGCTGTTCTTGGAGGCACATTTTTCTAGCTTTCCTCCAATGTCTTTAAACCCCCGGCCCAGGAATGTTGCCCTCGGGACGCTGAAAGTCATCCAGTTACATCACTCATGGCATGACCCTATAGTCACTGTCAGAGAAAGACCCAGAACTCAGTCGCTCAGGCATGAGGAAATGAAAGGTCTGCCTGCTGTAAGTCTCTGTGACCCTGCTCGGAATGTTTACCTCTCATCTGCCTTCACGTGAAATCACACAGCCCGTCTTCTGCCGTTGTTCCTGGCCTCTCCTTCTCCTCTATCTGGTTATTTCCAAGGAAATGCCGCTGGCATTCTCTCCTGCTCTCGGGCCCTTTGCACTGATTCTCCCTTAAGCTAGCCAACTCACCCGTCCTCGAGACTGCCGTGACTAAACGTCTCCGGCTGTTATCATCTGAACCGATGCATGATTTTTCCAAAACTCACAGTTAGTAATAAGGGTGCAGAAAATGCACTGGATATAGACAAGTGGCACCATTGTAAATAACATCCAAGACTTAAACTCTGGACATGGCAGCATTCGTGGGGGCTTATTTGGGTAGGGATCTTCAAGAGCAAAAATCCAAAATGATGTGATTGGGGAATAGACATTAGACCACTAGGCCCAATCCGGACAATGACTAATGAGTTCTTACCTACACATAACAAAATTGGCAGAGAAGCCTGATGTGTTGGTGATCTGGGACTTCAGCAAGTGGACATCCGCTGGGAGTCTTGCCCAGAGAAAAGCTTAATATCTGGTAAACTCTTTTCTTTCTGGAAAATTCGTGCTGCAGATAAAATATTGCTCTCAAATTGGCCATGATCAACAAGGAAGAATCGGCTGGTGAAGGGCACCCGATGCTATCCTCGGGAAGAAGTGACCATTCTCTTTTAAAATCTGTAATCGTCTATGACGGGCGTACTTTGTTTGGCCTGTGCCCTGGGGCTTAGAGTCGGTTAGAGAAAAATACAGATGCTCTCTCCTGGCTGGGGACTCTGAAACAGAATGACCCAAGTGTTAGGAAGTCCTCAAACATGATTGTCTATCACAGTCACACAGCTAGAAAGGGTCCAGCAGAGGAAGGGAAGCATGAGGGGTTAAAGAAAGTGGCGTGATGGCTGCAGCCCAGACTTTGGAAGGGAATGCACGCGAGGTTGGGGACGGCGGAGAGAATCCTGAAATGAGTGGCTTCCGTTCTTCATAGAAGGTCAGGAAGATCAAAACCCCCAGCACCCTGGTCAGAATCCTCCCTCGGTGCTCTGGTGCCCAGGTCTGCCTTGATGGGATTTCTGTGCCCTTGTCCACTGCATCCGACCTGCCGGAAGCATGGGCATTTGGCATGGTTAGGTCAGAAATCCTAAACTCAAAAGTGTTGGCACCTTCTCCGGGGGAAATGCTGTTTCCTTGTCTTTCCCAGCGGACGGAAGCCACTCCTAGCTCGAAACCCTTCCTCATTTCCTCCAGCCTGTAAGTTCCTTCCTCACATCCCCTTCTCTGACTCTGCTCCACCCACCTTCCTCTTACAAAGACCCCCGGTGATGACGCTGGCCTGGGTTCCCCCAGGACCATCTCCCCATCTCAAGGTCCTTACCTTTATCACACTTGCAAAGTCCCTCTTGCCACGGAAGGTGACATTCACCTGTTTATGGGGAGGAGAGAGTGGCCGTTGTTGGGTTCTATTTATGTAGCTTGTAAAAATAGGGGCACCAGGGTGGCTCGAGTCAGTTAAGCATCTGACTCTTGATTTC
>CM053612.1:99216702-99230220 GCA_028646535.1 Procyon lotor
CGCTGAAAGGTGGTGCAGACATTCACTTTTCCTGCCATTTCTTCCTGCATTGATCTTATACAACAGAGACATTTTTCTCGGGTCAGTGTTCGTGAGCCAGTTCAGGGGCATCCATGGTTGCAAAGAGAGACCAAGGTTTACTGTAAATGGAGTCATTCTGTCAATGCAAAAACATTTCAAATGAGAGTGTTCATCATAATTGGGCATTACCAAAAAAATTTTTAGCTACTAGAGGATCAGTGCTAAGAGGAACTGCCTCTATTCAATCATCTTGTCTTTTGGTGTTTGTGTAATCATTTTTAATGGAGCTTATTTGAGGGAGGGAGAGATATTTTGTTGGAGGCCCAATGAGGGGAGTTTCAGCTTGGCCACTTCTCCTAAACTGCATGCTCCCAGTAGGTGCAGCTGGCTGGGGTACCATCTGGGTCTATTGGGTTTCCCCTCACTGCTGTTGCCTCTGATCACATTCTCTTCTGTCAGAACTTTGTCCTTCCTTTTCCTTTCCTTTCCTGACAAACTTCTCAAGAGTTAGCTCTTTCTAGCCATTAACCTCTGCTTTTCTGCCTGTTCCCTGGATCTCCATGGATGGCATAGGCATTCCAACCCGGAGTCTCTGGGTTCTAAACCCAGCGGGGGATGAAGCAGGAGAAGGCAGTGTTCCTACTGGATAAAGTCACTTCTCGACAAGCAGAAGGTAGCAGAGGAGTCACTCTCTGCTGTCATGAGTGGCCGAGGCTCCGCAGGGGAAGCAGGTGGCATTGGGTGCACAGTAGAGTCCTGAGGTCGTGCTGTACTTTGAGCTGCTCCACCCGTGACATTGGGCAGGGACATCCCCCGCCCCCCGGCTGGGTCTGCAGACTCAGCGTCCTAAGTGCACATCTGGTTGTAAATCCAGGTGTTGATTGAATGAATGGTACTGTGCTTTTGAGAGGTGAGGGTGCAAATCAAGTATGAGGTAGTTTATGAAAGTCTTCACCTGAGAGCGCTGACAGGTGCCGTAGATTCCACCCAAGATTGATAATTTTACACTGAAGGCGAGTAACCATGAATCTGCCTCTAAATCACTTTTTACACCCACACTCAGAGGTTGACCAACTGTCCTCACAAGTGGTGTCCTCAGACACCACTTAGCAGCCCTGTACCACTGAGCAAAGCCCAGAGCTGGTGTTTTCCATGGATGGCACCACTG
The DNA here is from genome assembly GCA_028646535.1 of Procyon lotor. Classification (NCBI taxonomy): domain Eukaryota; kingdom Metazoa; phylum Chordata; class Mammalia; order Carnivora; family Procyonidae; genus Procyon; species Procyon lotor. Next base: position 99,217,892 of record CM053612.1, read on the forward strand.
TCAATGTCCTCATCCACCTGTGCCTGTAGAGAGGGGGGTGTTTAATGTCCACCGACAAAACCCTTCCTGTTTGAGCCAGCAGGCGAGCGTGTCTACCAAAGAATAAGGGACTCTATTCCGTGGTAAAAGGCAGAACCGTGGTGTGTAGCCATCCGTGTGTCCAAAGGCCTACACATATGAGTTCAATGTAGTGTCATGTTTGACATAGAATGTTAGCATTATAGAGACCAGTCTGCCAACTCTCGGGTCCCTGGGGTGAAACAGAGCCCTGTTTGTTAACACTGTCAATAAATGACAAATGTCGTGGAAATGCCTGTGAATAGGGCGAGGTGAGGCCAAGAAAGGGTCAGGGTGAAGAGTGACACTGTTTCAGGGAGCCATCTGGGGAGGGAACTGTGTCGGAGGGCTCGGCCTGAGCAGGTGAACGGTGTGGCCTGATAAAGGACGGCAATCTGCAAAGACCTGCTGGTGTGCCCTCATGCAGGTCCCTAAATGGTGACCACATTTAGGGACCGCATAGTCCAAACCAACCATTGGCCACACAGCTGACCCCTGTCACCAGACCCCCAGTGGACCACGACCTCACACCAGAGTCATGGCATTTCAGCGGAAAGCTCAGCAGCCTTGCCGTCATGGCTGAGACGGAGTTTGCCGTAGGGGCCGATGCCGGACAGATGGCCTCCTAAGACACAGTTGTGATTGATTTTGGTATACCTTGGTTCTCTTTTTTTAAGGATCTACTCAACTGTGCATTACAAAGTTTTCCCCATTTCTATCTCACATGAAAGAATGAGCGTGGGTATACCCTTCCTTTCCGTTACAAATGATTTTCTAATCGAAAGGAAGGATGTACAGACGATCGTAGATTCTATTGTCAGTGCTTTGCCATATTGGCTTTATCTACCTGGCCGTAAAGTTGATGACTATGCCTGAAGGAGGCAGGTACTGAGCTGTGCATCGCACAGCATGCACCAGAAACATTCTGGAGCCAAGTGCAGGGAAGCCAGGTAAACTAGCACAGCTGTGCATACAGTAGGTGTTGGTCAGCATCGATCCTGTGCCCCTCAGTGCCCAGGACCAGGCATCCCATCTCCCTGGCCCCACCACGCGATGGCTGCTCCTCATGCTGGCATAACTCCGTCCACGCGTCCAGGATAGCTTTTGGAGCAGCGTGCCTGAATGGACTCCAAAATGGATTCTGGCGTGAGCTCTGGCCTTTGACTTCTCAGGTCCTTTCACCTGTCACCGGGGGAAGTTGTCTTTCCATAAACTGCACCTGTTACCGGAGGAATGGGTGGGTTGTTGGATAGGAAAGTGGTTTGAACAAAAATGAATGCCTGTGGATTATATGGGCTCCCTGGGGTGGATTGGGGTGGGGGGGTGCTTGTTTGAGAAACTGGAAATGAGGCCATGGGGCACGTGCCAGTCTACAGGCATGAGAAAAAGAGGTCCATTCTGGGTCAGCTCCGGCTTCCCTTCCCATCCCCCGATGCCTTGGCTCTAGGACGGAGAACTGGGGACACCCATCTACTCTTTTTTCATTTTCTTCTCTTTTTTTTTTTTTCTCTAGTACCCGTACAGTTAACCTGCAGTGTTATATTAGCTGTAGGTACACAGTCTCGGGATTCAGTGATTGTGTACATTACTCAGTGCTCCTCCCAACAAGGGCATTTCTTCACCCCCATCACCTGTTTTGCCCATCCCCCGACCACCTTCCCTCTGGTGACCATCAGTGTGTTCCCTGGAGTCGAGGGTCTCTATCTTATTCCACCATAGGGATGCACACACACAGGCTCGCACACATACACAAACGCACACGTACGAACCACACCTTCTTTGTCCATCTCCCAGTGGGTACGTGGGTTACTTCTATGATTTGGGTGTTGAAAGGAATGCCACGGTAAACATTGGGGTGCTTGTATCTTTTCAAATTAGTGTTTTGTTGCTCTTTGGGTAAATACCCAGTAGTAGAATTACTGGATCATATGGCAATTCCATTTTTAATTTTTTGAGGAAACTTCGTATGTTTTCTGCAGGGGCTTTGCCGGTTTGCATCCCCACCAACCCTGCAGAAGGGTTCCTTTTTCCCCACATCCTCACCAACACTTTTTGTTTCTTGTGTTGTTGATTTTAGCCATTCTGACGGGTGCGAGGTGGTATCTCATTGTGGTTGTGCTGTGCATTTTCTGATGATGAGTGATGTCGACCCTCTTTCCGTGTGTCTGTTGGACATCCGTTTGAAGAAATGTCTGTTTATGTCTTCCACCCATTTTTTTAAGTTGGATTATTTGTTTGTGTGTTGAGTTGTAGAGGTTCTTTATATATTTCGGATACTAACCATTTATTGGATATATCGTTTGTAAATATCTTCTCACTTTCAGGAGGTTGTCTTTTTATTTTGTGGATGATTTCCTTTGCTGAGAAGAAGCTTTTTATTTTGATGTCACACATTTTATTTTGATGAATTTGTTGAGACTTGTCTTGTGGCCTCATATATGATCTATTCTGGAGAAAGTCCTGTGTGCACTTGAAAGCAATGTGTATTCTACTGTGTTAGGATGAACTGTTCTGAATATATCTGTTAAATCTGTCTGGTTCAATGCGTCATTCAAAACTCCTCTCTCCTTTTGATTTTCAATTTGGATGATCTGTCCATTGATGTAAGCGGAGTGTTAAATTTCCCTATGCTTTTAACATATATTTTATTTATTTGAGAGTGAGAGAGTGAGCAAGAGAGAGCACAAGCAGGGGGAGCGACAGGCAGAGGAAGAGGGAGAGGCAGACTCCCCCACTGAGTAGGGAGCCTGATGCGGGTCAGTCCCAGGACTCTGAGACCATGACCTGAGCTGAATGCAGATGTTTAACTGAGTGAGCCACCCAGGCGCTCCAAAGTTCCCAATTCTTATTGTATTATTATTACTTACTTCCTTTATATTTGTTATTGGCTACTTTATATATTTGGGTGCTCTCATGTTGGATGCATATTTAGATTTATTAGATCCTTTTACTGGATTGTTCCCTTTATACTTATATAGTATCTCTCTTTGTCCCTTGAGACTGTCTTTGATTTAAAGGGTATTTTGTCTGATATATGTACTGCTACCGTGGCTCTCTTTTCAATGCCGTTTGCTTGATAAATGCTCTTGCATCCCTTCCTGATCAGTCTGCAGGTGTCTTTAGGTCTGAAATGAGTCTCTTGGGCAGCATATAGATGGGTCTTGCTTTTTTATCTGTTCTGTCACCCTATGCCTTTTGATTGGAGCATTTAGTCCATTTACATTCAAAGTAATTATTGATATAGGTATGTACTAATTGCCATTTTGTTGCTTGTTTTATAGTAGTAGTTCTTTGTTCCTTCTCTTGTTTTCTCTCAGGCCTTGCTAGCTTTCTTTAGTGATATACTTACGTTCCTTACTCTTTAATTTTTTGCCCATCTTTTTCTGGGTCTTTGACTGGTGGTTATCATTAGATTTATATATAACATCTTATGCATGTGGCAGCCTACATTGCATTGACGGCCATTTGAGTTTATACTCATTCTTTTCTCTTGCCCACGTTTTAGGTATATGGTGTCATACAATACATCCTTTTATTTTGTGAATCCCTTCACTGAGTTTTATAGATATGCTTAATTTTACAGCTTTTCTAGAGCTTCGTACTTTGAGTCTTTCCTTCCTACTCAAGGAGTTCCCTTCAACCTTTCTCGTAAGGCTGGTTTCATGGCAATGCATTGCTTTAACTTCTGTGTCTCTGGGAGACTCTTTCTCATACCTCTTCTGAATGGTAGCCTTGCTGGATAGAGTATTCTCGGATGCAGGTTTTTTTTCCTATCAGCACGTCAGATATATCATGCCACCTCTTCGGGCCTGCAAAGTTCCTGCTGAATAATCCACTGCTAGCTGTATGGGTATCTTCATGGGTATCCTTGTAGGTATCTGTTGTCTCCTGCTGCTTTTAAAATTCTCTCTTTATCACTATTTTTGCCATTTTAATTACTGGGTATCTTGGTGTGGACATCCTTGCGTTGACTTTTTTGGGTAATCTCTGTGATTTCCGTGCCTCCTGGGTCTGGATTTCTGTTTCCTTGCCCAGATTAGGGAAGATTACATCTGTTGCTTCTTCAAATACATTCTCTGCCCCTTTCTCTCTGTCTTCTTGTTCTGAGGGTCCCTATAGTGCAAATATTACACTTGATGGAGTTGCTGAGTTCCCTTAGTCTGTTTTCATTTTTTATTATTATTTTCCTCTCCCTTGCTCAGCTTACTTGATTACTTTCCATTACATTCATTCTTTTGCTTCCTCTAGTCTATTATTTATTTTCTCTAGTGTATTTCTAATTTCAGGCATTGCGTTCTTCGTCTCTGGTTGGCTCTTTTTGCTTTCTGTCTCATTGCTGAGAGTCTTACCGAGATCCTCCATTCTTTTCTCCAGTCCAGGAAGTTATCTTTATGACCATTACCTTGGTTCCTCTATCAAGCATATTGCTTATCTCCCTTTTGTTTAGCTTTCTTGCTGTGATTTTCTCCTATTCCTTCATTTGGGACATATCCTTCTGTCTCTTTAGTTTGTTTAGCTCTCTCTTTTTTTTCTGTGTGTTAGGAAAGTCAGCTGTCTTTCCTGCTCTTGAGAGTAGCGACCTTATGTAGAAGAGATCCTGGGAGGCCCTGCAGTACAGTGTCCCCTATGTAGAGCCTGGTGCTTCAGGGGTGTCTTCTGCGTGTGTTGTGTACACCGTCCCTCCTGTGGTGGCTGAGCTGTGTTTGCCTTCAGTAGGTCAGACCAGGCAGTGTTCCAGAGATGCAGTAGCATCAGACTTGAGGGCACTTGCCCTGTGTTGTCCACTGAGAAGCTTTGCTGGTGGGTGCGGCCTGCATTCGGACCAGATGTCTGCCCCCTTGCCCACTGCTGACACCCTTCCATTCCTACAGAAGGCTGCTTGTAGTGGGTTGAGTAGTGATCCCTCCAAACCATGTTATTCCTGGAACCTCAGCATATGACATTCTTTGGAAATAGAGTCGCTGCAGATGTAAATAAATAATAGTGAAGTTAAGACGAGGTCATAGCAGAGTGAGATAGGCTCTGAGCCAATAGGGCTGGTCTCCTTATAATGAGACTACTAGACAGACACTTGTGGAGGGAGGGTGGTGTGCAGACACACAGAAGGAAGTCCACGTGACAATGGAGACGGCGTTTAGAGTCCAGAATCTCCAGGGCAACGCATTCCAGGGATTGCTGACAACTGTATATATACTATGTGTCTTACTCCTTTTTTTTTCCTGGCATTTATAGTCTCTATACAGGTTGATATTTAAAAGAAATCCTGTCTCGCAGCTCCTCATTTCCAATTCTGTGTTAAACGTACAATCACCCCAAGACTATTCATAGTTCCCCAGGAGTAATCTTCAGACATCCTTGTATAACTAGTTTAAGACATAAATCCAACAAACATTTCGTGAATCCCCTCCTGTGTGCTGTTATACATGACCTTTAGAACATTGGCAATACAAAGATGGGGCTTCCACTGAGAAAATCATCTACTCAGTTTATGGAGAGGAAATGTAACCCCCACCCCCACCCCCACCCAGTGCTGGGACTCAGAGGGCCAACATCACTCACCCAAGATCACACAAGTTATTACATAGTAAGTCACAGAATTGGAATTGGTACGTCGCCGGGCGTCATTCCATAGTTGAGGTTCTTAATACTACCGACAGCACACAACCTAGATTACAGGGCATGCAGACTTTTGCTACTATATATTCCTTTATATAGCATATGGATGAGACTTGTTGATTCCAATACTGCTCCGTTTTCTTGTTGTTGTTGTTGTTGTTTGAAATACCAAGTCACCAACTGGCCCTATCAAAAGTTATAATATCCTTTGTATAAATTAAAGACAGTAACAACTGTCCGTCCCATCAGTACTCAGTAATCAGACACCGAAAGGTGGCCTGACTAAAACTAAGGCAACACAAGTCAAGATGGCTGGCAAATCTGAAACCATCCCCACGGCACAAGAGACAATTGTATGCTTATAACTCTCTTCCCACATTGGGTCACCATTATTATGTTTAGCTGAATTTGTTTTGTGTCCTAAATTTATAAAACTTAGCCTGATTTCAAGCATAAAAGCTACTCTGTAGTTTGACTCAAGTACTAAAAATCCTAGAATCTTGGATTATGCATTTGAAATAAAAGCAGCCTGGGGTGCATGGGTGGCTCAGTCGATTAAGCATCTACCTTTGGCTCAAGTCATGATCTCAGGGTCCTGGGATCGATCCCCACATCAGGCTCTCTGCCCACAGAGAGAGTCTGCTTCTGCCTCTCACTCTCCCTCTGTACTCTCTCTCTCAAATAAAGTCTTTTTTAAAAAATGAAATAAACCCAGCCTGCCGACAACATGACTGAGTGTCCACCACGTGAAATGGGAACTATAGCTTAGCTTTCATTGTTTTCTCATCGTACGTTGCCATTGAAAAATTTGCTTCTGCAGGGAAGAGGCTTCTTTGAATTAGGAATGTAACTGTCTGATTGGGTTGGATAATTCCAGATGTTCTTCACGTATAGAGTAATAACTTGATACGCACTCTGATTGAATTCCCAGTATTTCCACAATCCCAGGTAACGCAAGCTCTCCGTGGATGCCGACTATTGATGTACATCTGTAGTTTCTTATCTGAAGACCTTAGAGCCAGATGTGTGTTGGGAATTCAGAGTCACGCATATTCTACAAGGACGATGCATGCCTTTGCCATGTCTCACAGAACCCTCTCAGCAAGTGGGGGCAGTACTCAATAATCAAACACGTTAAACTCCTGCAGAAAAATGCATGACTGTCCCTCCCAGTGGGTGTTTGAAGACAACAAATGTGTAACTGTTCATTGAAAGTATACTTAGATAGTCCTGTAGTAATAATAAATGAAATAGTATGCTGATACACCATCAATACCCAAGGTATTACTTTTTTAGGAAAAACATCAGATACAGCGAAATCAAGATAAATAAACTTCCTGTGTGTCTCCCTGGAATGTACGTTCATGATCTCTGGATGCTTGATTACTTTTTGAGAAGACAGTACTTCAGGCCACCACAGGGCTGTCATTATATAGAAGTTAGCCATGTGATCGTGACTTGCAGTCAAGATTCTCCAGAGGTGAATTTTCATTTGTGTGAAAGGCAAGCCTCTAAAAGACATCTTTCATTGTCCTGTATCTTGTCAAACCACCAGCCAAATTTGAACCATCTGTGGTTCTTGAGACCAACAATCAACAGGTCCCATTTTCACCATATCTGGGTTAGGGGTTGGCCAATATGTTCCATATAGGGCCACATGATCAATGTTGTTGACTTTGAGGATCATATGTGATAGCAGCGGAAAAGTAGACATTGACGATGGTACATAATGGCATAGTTGTGACTGTGTTCCAGTAACACCTTATTTACAGAAATAGACAGTGGGCTGTTTGGCCCACAAATCCTGTGTTGTCAAACCATGTTCTATGGGATTTTTTTTTTTTTTTTTTGCATTCTTATTCAGAAGTCCATGATCATTAACACTACTATTATCCTGGTGCTTATTAGTGTAGCAAACATACAGTTGAAGAAAATATTTATTTGCTCTTTCTAGAATGCAAAACTCCTTAGTCAAAAGGCCCTATCATAGATTTCACATTAAAGAGTAAAGAAGTACCTAAAGTATTATATTTCACAAGAAATATGTGAGCGAGACCATGAGAATCTCTACTATTCCATGGTTTACTCGTAGCCCATCTTATTTGTTCTTGGTATGCTGGTTCTTGGGTTACTCTGAAAATATTCTCTGGGAAGCCCTTCTTTGGATGATGATGAATCAGTAAGTTGAGTTCACATTACAATCATCTTGACTGTTGGTTTTTCTGATCAATGACTGACCTATCTTGCCTTTGCCTGAGGTGTTGACACACCTAGGGACCGTGAAGCTGGGCTCGAAGACCTCTCTCCCATTGTTTTTGGAGTGCTTGCCTAGCTTAGTGAGAAGATGGGGCTGTTTCACCCAAGTATACCCTGTACATGTATTCAAGATTAAATCTCTTATCAGCTCTTGCCTTATGTTCAGTCCCAGGAAATAGTTTCTGGGACAAGGGGGTTTTGATGGCAGTGGTGGGGAATTCTTAAGATCCACGTTTGTGAGGAAGATGAGGCAGAGGGAGAGGCTGGGTTGTCATGCCCTTGCAGCAGAGATCTTGGGCTGTGTTGGAGGGTGCTCGGGAGATGGTATGACCCTTAGAGTTGTCTTACTTTGAAGCATGAGGGTACACCTTTGGGATCCAGCCACGGTTACCTTGAGAGTGGGGGCAGGGGATGACATCACCTTGGGAAAGGCAGCTCTCTCTGGCTGAGAGCAGTTTCCAAAGACACACTTAGCTGAGAGCCATCGGTTACCAGCCCAAGCAGCAACTGCAGGGAAGGCGACGTCTGTCCTCACTTGATGTCAGGACATGTGCTGTGGCATCCATTAAGGGTCCTCTCTTTGCAAATTCCTCAATGCCATGGTCTCCTTCATATTCAGAAGATGGTTTTCACCGTGGGTTCCATTAGCTTCTTAAACTCCTTCAGTCTATTTTCTGAGTATTCACACTTGGCTTGCCGCAGTTACTTCTCTATTCTGCCAACCTTTACCAGTAAGTAGGGTGGTCAGCTCATCCCCATTTGCCCAGGGCTGTCTCTGTTTGAACACTGGGACCCCTCCGTCCTGGACAGAGTGGGAGGATTGGTCCTCCTGTGGCAAACCATCAGCCGAATTTCAACAGCCTGCCTTTCTACCTTTTACTGTCTTCTGATACCACCTCTGTCCGAGGCACAGCCCAACACACAACCAGGCTTCTTTGATGACCATGTTTCTGGGCTGCCGCTAGTGACAGGTGCTTTCTCTCCTTCCTCTTGCTGCTACTCATGGGGTGTCTTCAAGTCTTTTTGACATTTTCCCAATGCGGGTAAGCCCAATGTCGCAACAAAGCAGCATGGCACCAGCCAGTAGCCGAGGCTGTCAGGTCAGTGACCTGATGGGTCCACGCAGTTTAAGTTGGGTTGTGCTGCAAAGTGTAACTAGAGCTTACAAAAATTTTCTGATTTCCAAGGCTTTTTTCATCTCCTACTCAAGGACAAGGGTCGGGAGGTGGTTGCCGACTCCATCCTTAGGTCCCTGTGGGGGTTTGCAGTGTTGTGCAGCTGAATTGAGAGGGGCAGGAGACTGATGGACAGATGAGCAAGTAAATGACAGTTACGATGATGGTAGATAAACAGAGACAGGACGGGGTAATGAAGCATGCCTGTGATCTGCGAATTGGCAGCTGTACGTGATGTTCCTGATAATAAAGTGGACATAACCTGTTGGTGTCCAGTGTTCTTGTTCCGTGACTACGACTTGGATTATAAATCACGTCTAAAGAGACTTCCTTTTCCTTTTACATCACTCCCCATAATAATGGTGGAGCCATCATTGATACGTACAGTGTTGCTGCGTGTGACTTTTGGAGCAAACCGATCGTGACCCCTCGCTACCCTTCCATCTTCTTTTCCTACCTCTGTGATCACACCCAGTTCCGGGATTATTGGACCCGTACTCTAGTGCATAGTTTCTGAACCTGGGTGCTGCTGACATTTGAGACCAACTCCTCCATGGTGGAAGGCAGGTTGCTGGGGGGCTGCCTTGTGCAGGCTGGGCAGACGGTTCTCTGGGTTGGGGGGCTGTCTTGGGCTTCATATGATGTTTAAGAGCATCTTTGGTCTCAGCACTAGAAGCCAGTAGTACCTGCCCAGCCATGAGAACCAAAAAATATCTCTAGACATTGCCTAATGACCCCTGCAGGGCAGAATCACCATGGGGTGAGAACAGTGCCATTACTGTTTTGAAAAATGTCCTTTGAGCATGGGCCTTTACATTTTCCTGTGCTGTCTTCCTTCCGCAGGTAGGGTTTCTTGCAGTAAAACCGCTGAGATAGGCATTGTGACTTAATCTCCTTCGACCTGTTTCTTCTTCTTCATCAGTCGCCAGGGGTCATGAGCACAAAGTATCCAGTATGGGTCAAAGCGTTTCCATGCTGATACCTTAAAATCCATTTTCTGTTAATAAAAGGGGTAGACAAGAGAAAGGGAAATGATGATTTGGAACTCTGCTGCCTCACAAGGGGGAGTCACACCGTTGTTCAAATCCACATCCGTGCGATCTTAGTCTTGCTCAATAATGTCATGGTGAATGAGCAGAAGAGATGACCGTTTCTGGTGGGTCAGTTGTCCCAGCAGTGGGAGGTCAAGGATCAGTGTTGACGGCACGGTATTCCATTTTCACCAGAATCCGACTCGAAATGCCATCCTGGAGGATTGATTACGGTTGCAAATGCCATCCCTGGACGGGGTGGGATGGGAAATAACATTTCCAGGACACTGACCAAACCTAAGAAATTGTTGCTGGAAGCGTGACTTCAATAAAGCAAGATCCACATTCACGAAAATCTACAGAATGGTGATTTTGCTCCCGTGTGGTATTCTTGTCCGAATATGGCTTACCACGTGGGAGTATGCTTCATATTTTAAAGCATGAACAATAGATTTGTAGGTTAATTATTTCAACACATATGCTAGTTTTCTGTAAATGTCAACTAAAAATACATGTATATTCTTTTTTAAGATTTTATTTGCCAGAGAGAGAGAGCGTGCACCAGGGGGAATGGCAGACGGAGAAGCAGGCTCCCCCACTGAGCAGGGAGCCCATAGTGGGGCTCACTCCTAAGGTGCTGGGATTACAGTGTAGGACCCTGGGATCGTGATCTCAGCCAGAGGCAGACGCTGCACCGATCGAGGCCCCCTAGACATCCCTGTATATATTCTTGAGTAGATTCAAAGTCGTCCTCATGTGTAGGACTCTCTCTTGTGTTGGAAAGGGTCCGACACTCAGTATTTCCAGGTTTGCAGCCTCCATCTCTTGGGAGCTACTGAACTCTGACCATGCCCCCGGACGCTGCCACAGAAGATAAGGGAGCCAACACATGTGGCTGTGTTCTCACACACGTTCTTTGTGGAGACTAGAAGGTCCATCTCCTGCACTCTTCACGCACCGCACAGTAGTCTTTTCTCAACCATTACACGTTCTTTGTGGGGACCAGAAGGTCCATTTCCTGTACTCTTCACGCAGAAGGTCCATCTCCTGTACCCTTCACGCACCGCACAGTAGTCTTTTCTCAACCATCACACGTTCTTTGTGGGGACTAGAAGGTCCATCTCCTGTACCCTTCACGCACCGCACAGTAGTCTTTTCTCAACCATCACACGTTCTTTGTGGAGACTAGAAGGTCCATCTCCTGTACTCTTCACACAGAAGGTCAATCTCCTGTACTATTCACGCACCGCACAGTAGTCTTTTCTCAACCATCACACGTTCTTTGTGGGGACTAGAAGGTCCATCTCCTGTACCCTTCACACACTGCACAGTAGTCTTTTCTCAACCATCACACTTTCTTTGTGGAGACCAGAAGGTCCATCTCCTGTACCCTTCACGCACCGCACAGTAGTCTTTTCTCAACCATCACACGTTCTTTGTGGGGACTGGAAGGTCCATCTCCTGCACTCTTCACGCACTGCACAGTAGTCTTTTCTCAACCATCACACGTTCTTTCTGGAGACCAGAAGGTCCATCTCCTGTACCCTTCACACACCACACAGTAGTCTTTTCTCAACCATTTAAACATGTGAGAAACACTCTTCCCGGGCTATGGAAACAGACGGGACAGTCTGTAAGCCAGCGTTTGCAAGCCCAGTACGACTCAGAATAGATTTACTGAGGGCTTGCTGAGGCTGACACAGGGCGCCTTCCCTCTGATCCTGTGAGCACCTGGGAAACACAGGTCCCAAATAAGAAGAAACCATCTGAACAGATGATCGCAGTGATAAATGCTATAGAGGGGAAACAAGGTGCTAGGATGGCTAGCCATCGAGGGATGGATGTGCTTGGTTGGTGCTGGTGACCAGGAGGGCTTCTCTGAGGTGGTGGCTGGTCCACCCAGACGTGTAGGTAAGCAGGGCTTAGGCAGCGAGTGAAAGTAGAGACATGCGGGAGGAGGTGAGAAAGAGCTTGTTGGGCTGGAGGATTTCAGCCTATGCGTGTGCAGTGTCTGACTCTCCGTCCTTTGAACGAATTCACAGGATGAGCCCAGTGTCCCTGGTTCCCGTCTGCTGAGAGCCGCTCACGTCACACAGGTCTGCTGAGAGCCTGCACATGCAGGTCTCTGGAAGCTAACACCTTTGAGGTCGACCAAGACGATCTTCAGCTGGGACCTGTGTGAGTATAGGAAGTA
>CM053612.1:99230720-99281596 GCA_028646535.1 Procyon lotor
CTCTAAACACAGACGTTTGTCTAACACAGCCTACATTTGACGCAAATGTAATTGGAATTCAGAATACAGAGCTACTGTGACCGAGAGCCTTATTGGCACATTTCTGGGATCGCGTTGACCCGAGGTCGTTACACTTTGGCAGTTGAACCCCTTTTACTAGATTTACTCCGCCTTTTGTAGCGGGAACATTGAGAAAGGCACTGGAATATGGGAAGAGCAGTCACCGGGTGCACCCTGCCAGCTGATGTGTCATCGACTATCATGGGGCTAATTTCCAACTACGAGTGGTAGCAAAGTCATGGTAATGAATGCAAATGTGCCCAGCCTTGGTCATCTGTTGGTGGTTGCCTTTGACTGTTGATCAGTTTTATATCTGTTCAGCAAACTCATTTCGGCATTATTGATCATCATTGTGTGCGTCTGTTCTCAGTTCTCCCTCGAACCAGTTGTAACATCTTACTGGATCCCTCACCAGTTAATTGAGTTGAATAAAAATCCTTCACATGAGTTCACATTCTGTTTGGGAGTTTGATTTTACTTTCTTTTTAAATAATTATATCCTTTAACAAATGTGAAACATAAGTGTGACTCTTTGACCTGTTTTTAAAAAACCCAAACAGCACTCATACTGTAAAATGGCCTTCATATATTGTAAGGGAAATGTTAGTGCCTTTGTGTGCAGCAAATGAAAGATCTCTGTGAAATGTTCACTTGTTGGAATTGATAACTCCTTCTCCCAAAATATGTCTGTTTTCTAATCCTTAACCATTCTGCATGAACAACACAAAGCCCTCATGCTTCTCTCAAACATGTAGCTCGAGATCAGTCTACACTTTTCCCTTGGGTAAATTTGATCTCAAGTACGTTGTTCTTTTGTTGTTACAATCAAGGTGAAACTCTTATTTTTTCCTACAAAGGAAAATACTGACAGTTGGCCAAGGTACACAGGGTCTTTCTTAATCTCCTACATCAGTCCCATTGCCCCAGCCTCTTAGTGATGGCCTCCCACTAACAGCCCATCCATTTCACAGAGGAAAAATGATAATGCCAATTTAGACCAGGATGCCTCCCGCCGAGGAAGTTTAAAGTCACTGTGCTTTCTTCATGCATTTACAGTTGCTCTGTCAGGGACATGCAGGGATTAGTGGCTGATGCACACTGTTGCCCTAGTGGGCAGCTAGCACTTGCCCATCCGCTGCACCTTCTTTGGACACATGGGTGTTGGTATTTGGTATTGACGGCAGCCCTTGAGACATGATACCATCAGTCTCTTCTCAATTCCTCTTCAGTGAAACAGACACAACACTTTTAAGAATGTACCCATGACTCCGTATTAGGGTTCTTCCTCCCCATAATCCACCAAACACCCTTGGAGTTTAGTGAGCTATCAGAGAGAAAAGAGGTCTGGAAGAGACCTGCTTTGTCAAGACATATGGATCATTTCTGCCCTGCAAACGGTGCTCCGTGCTTAGCCTCTGATGTTCCTGTTTCTTTGAGTATATTAGTTGGCACTAAGTTGGCCAAGCTTTGAGTGGTGTTACTGATTTTTAAAAACAAATTTTTGCATGATAACCCAGTTTTATAATAAAAAATACATGTATTAACTCCTCTGCTTCATGCCGTGTACCCTTTCCTATTCCACAGGATAAAATCCAAACTCTGTGGCCTCATATGGCAGCTTTCTGACCTAAGACTGTCCCCAGCAAAGCAAAGGATTTCGATTATGCGTAGTTCAAGTCAGATCCCGGCCCCATCACTAAAAAGTTGTGTTGCCTCATTTTGTTCCATGTCTACCTCAGATTCCTTACCTGTGAAATGGAGGTAACGCCCACTCTGGGGTGTTGGTCTGAAGAACCAACTGATGTCATACATGCGAGAGTACTGCACACAGAATGGATGGTTTAATGAATGGCACTTCACAATCCCTGGTTCAGGGCATGTGGTATTCTCCAGTAGTCTCCGTGGTTTGAAGATACTTGGTTTACAGAGGACATTTAGTGTTTGAAGACCAGATCTTCAGGACCCCTAAAAATATTCTGGTTTCTTGTGAATTTCTTTAATAGTATCTGGTGCACATAGCACTTTTATCTCCTCCATTAGCGACAGGATATGTTTACAGGTTGTAACGTTTCATCAGAAAAACTCCTCGGTTAATGCAGAACCGAGTAAGAGCCCATCAAGAGTGTTTATCAAGGGTGCGGAAGGGGGCAGGTAGAAATGTGAGACTTGCACCCAGGTTATCGTGTGGCCTCACCTAGTTTGATTGATTGCTCCTTGAATCAACTAACGTTTTAAAAAATTTTTTAATTTATTTTTTTTTTATTATTTTTTTAGATTATATTTATTTATTTGACAGAGAGGAGACATCACAAGTAGGCAGAAAGGCAGGCAGGGGGTGGGGGAGAAGGCTCCCCGCTAATCAGAGAGCCCTTTGTGGGGCTCAATCCCAGGACCCTGAGATCATGACCTGAGTCAAAGGCAAAGACTTAACCCACTGAGCCACTCAGGTGCCCCCTAACATTTTTTTTATTAACATATAATGTCTTATTTGCCCCAGGGGTGCAGGTCTGTGAATCATCAGGCTTACACATTTCACAGCACTCACCATAGCACATACCCTCCCCAGTGTCCATCACCCAGCCACCCTATGCCTACCCCCTTTCCTCCAGCAGCCCTCAGTTTGGTTTGTGATATTAAGAGTCTCATGGTTTATCTCTCTCCCGATCTCATCTTGTTTCATTTTTCCCTCCTTACCCCTCACGACTCCCCACCCTGCTTCTCAAATTCCACATATCAGAAAAATCATATGATAATTGTCTTTCCCTGATTGACTTATTTCACTTAGCACAATACCCTCTAGTTCTATCCAGGTCATTGCAACTGTCAAGATTTTGTTTCTCTTGATGGCTGCATAGTATTCCATTGTATATATATACCACATCTTCTTTATCCATTCATCTGTTGATGGGCATCTAGGGTCTTTCCATAGTTTGGCTATTGTGGACATGGCTGCTATACACATTCGGGTGCACGTGCCCCTCCGGATCCCTACTTTTGTATCTTTAGGGTAAATACCCAGTAGTGTGATTGCTGGGTCATTGAGTAACTCTATTTCCAACTTTTTGAGGAACCTCCATACCATTTCCCAGAGTGGCTGCACCAGCTTGCATTCCCACCAACAGTGTTGAAACGACTAACTTTTACTGTGCATCTTTTGACCCAAGTGGTTTTTGAAGAACTAAATAGATACCTCTCTCGTCCTGGTTCTCCACAGAACAGCCGATGCCTGATACGAAGTTGTTTTGGAGACTGTCAGAATATCCCATTAGTACAAAGGCATTGTGTGAAAACATTGCTTTTTGTTGGCCAAAACTCATGGTTGCCAAGTTCTACATGTGTTTCTCTAGCATCACATATGAAATGAGTATTTAACATTAAACTATTTGCAATTATTTACTATAATGTTAATAATATATTTCTCTAGGGCATAAAAATTATAAGGAACTATTTGACTATCCTAATGTTCTCTAGTTTCTTAACAAGCATGAGGCTTTGGAAACATGCCATCAAATACATCAACTTACAAAAATCCTTGTCAAAGGAATGGGGAATTCATATGTATCACAAAGTCATTTAAAACGGCATAGTATCAAAATCTACTCTAGGAAAGAGTGAGTATGCATTTGATACTCAAAGTCTTACTAAATTATGGATAGATATTTAACTAAACAATAGTTAGTTTTCTGTAAGTTAATGTCAATTCCATAGTTGGTGGTGAAAAACACATTCCATGTTAAGGTCAGAAACAAAAAAGGAAACCAACTTATGAGTAAACTTTTATCATTGTTCTAGAAATCGTAGTCAACGAATAACGATGTTGAGTGTTTACACTGATGGGTTCGATGATGACAAATTATGTCAGTTGTTTGTCCAAACATGTCTGTCTCACGACTTTTTGAGGGTGTCTTCACTGGATATTGAATTGTGGTTTGAAATTAATTTCCTCTTACCCTTTAAAGATACAGTTTCTGTTATCTGACTTCCATTGTTTTGATTAAATTACCCACATTTGAAAGCAATCTGTCTCTTCCGCTGCTGCTAAGATTTTGTTCATGGTCTTTGGCCTTCTGAACAGTGCCTTGCTTTGTTTTGATCTTGTGCAAACTTTGTACATCTCCCCGAAACTCTGGATTCCTTTACGTATCACTAAACTTCTCAGTCATCACTCAGGCTCACCTCTTGGGGTCCCTTCCGTATAACCAAAGAAAAAGGGTGAAGTCTTGCCAGTGCATGTAATTAGTGAGCCATGCCCAAGCCTGGGTTGTGCTACCAAGGAGAGGGCTCAGGGACTGCACAGCTTGAGTGAGCTGGCAGGACAGGTGAGAAACCAGTGCCAGCTGGGCCGTAGGGGGATGACTTGGAATCAGAGTACACATACCTAAAAAGGATTGGAATTCTAATGTAGCCTGTAGGCCAGGCATAGTGAGAGCAGCCAGGAGAAGTCAGCCACCCAGAGTCAAGTATACCAGTAGTCAAAATTACAGAGAGCCGAGATAGCCAAGACCCAGGGGATCTGCAGAAGGCCCAGGACAGAGCATCAGCAGAGCCCGTGTCCCTGGAGCAAACCTTCCTTTGCCTATGCTCTGTGGGTACATGCTCTGCGTCTTCTCTGAAGGCAAAACCAAGATCCTCTTGGCCCCTGTAGAAAAGCACTTACCTTGAAAAGAAAGGCAAAAAGCCAGATAGTTGCTAAAATATGGAAAATAAAAAACCATGGAAAACAGTTTTAATTAGGATAAAGTATTCACATACGCAGATCACTTGAAAATTGCAAAACACTCTAAATTTCTGCATAAACTAGGTCGTCTAGCATTTGTTGAGAGTGCTCATCACGAGCTAGGCACTTTTTATTTATGAATGTACATCCTTGCCTTTTGCTTTGTTCTTTTTGTTTCTGTGTGCTCTGCGTAGTGGCTGAGAGTACTCCCAGTTTCCCCTTTATTACCTCGAAGGGAAACAACAAATCATTAGATTATGGAACCCAAAAGGCCACTCGGTTATGAAGTGGTGGGGCTGAGGATCGAGGTCATAAGTAACACTCACTTCACGCTGCAGAAAATGTAGCTGTTCCCAACATAATTATCTTTAACCATAGGGAAAGAAATACGTTTTCTTGGTAGTGAAGGTAAAACAGGATGTTTGATGTCCTACGGTCACCTTCCTGATGTAGACCCAGCCCATACCAGTGCTGCCTGGGAGCAGCGGACCCCACATTTAAATAGCCGTCTACTTACACTAACGCCACACAAAGCACATGCCTGCCTTAGCTGCACTAGCAATTTTTATCAAGAAAAATACTTCCTTTAAACAAGCTCGAGATGCCCTCTAATTGGGGAAATATTAAGGTCTTCGGATGCTACCACTTGTCTGTGCATGAGACAGCTCCCTCATTACTTCGGTCTTCGGTATTCTCAACCTACCTCCAGAAAACACTGCAAAATGTCATTCTCGAGGGCCCTCTCTTTGCAAGTACTTCTCAGGCCCGTGTGTGATGAGCTGATGTTCTTACTGATGCATGGTCACGTGGATGAAGCAAGTTGTTCGCCAGTTCAAGCCCAGAACTGAGTCGGCAAAGTTTGCGGGTGTTTCCAGCCCCACTGCGGTTCTCTGAAAGTCATCCCTTCCCCAGACTCTCGGTTCCTCAGGAATGGTTTGTGGTTATTCCTAGGAAGGGTGTTGTTAAGGCCTCCCAAGGACTAAGACTGAGCTTTTCAGCCATCACTCCCATCCCTCAGACTATTTCCAACACCGGTTCTATTTCTCTACCTTGATTTCTTTCCTCCAAACCAGTATCTGTAGATGGCCCATCTCACCACCACCGCCACCACGTCCAGGGAGAACTCCCCATCAGGATGATGGAAGTCAGCCTCGGGCCCATTCCCTGAATTGTTCCCAGGGTCCCAGTGATGGCCCCAGAGACAGACAGATCAAGGCCTGTGACAGGGCCTACAGACCTGTGTGCTGTCTACACCTTCATGTTCGCTAGGACACTCGCATGCCCTTCTCTGGCCAGAACCTCCTGGAAGGAAGAGCTCAACATGTATCCCAAGAGTTCGAGGGGGGAAAAAAAAAGTGCCACCCAACTCCCCTGACTGTTTTGGTTCCTATCTGTAAACGAGGTGGATGTGGCCCAGACCCTCCCTGCGACATGTAATTTGGTATAGGAGACACAGTCAGGAGTCACACACATCGAGATGCACTTGGAAATTGTCATGAACACTGCAGAGTGAGAGAGCAGGATCTGAGCAGAGCAGCGGGCACCTAATTTGATTTGGCGCTTGCAGGGTCCAGGAGGGGGCCCTGTAGCAATATAAGCACTGAGCGCCGGGCCAGTTTCTAACAAAGAACACCAAATGTGATCCATACAACCCAGCAATCCACGCTTAGGTGTCTGCCTCACAGAAAGGAGCACATCTGCCCCCACAAAAACTTGGTACCCAAGTGTTCAGAGAAGCATGTTTTGCAACCGCCAAAGGAGGAAAGTACAGGAGACATCAGGAGAGAAGCTCTTGGTTGAAGTTGAAGTTGCCTCTTTGATGAAGTCCCACAGATTCCATTGTTATTGGCCCTTCCTGTATTTCTAACAAGTTATGGAATTTGGACAGATGATCGATGAAGATCTCAACGAGGTCTTTCGAGTATGCCCAGTGAACCAATGGACTCAGTCCGTTTTCTCATGTAACACACGTGCACTTTTAAATATCATCTGCAGGCTTAGCAATGCATGATGTTGCTGAGAAGACCCTACAGAGGTGACAGATAGTGGGAAGGAGCTCAAATCACTTTGTGCTCTGTATTATATTACTGTTGACATTGTGGTTCTGGCAAGATAAGGCAATACTCTGCTGGGAGGAATCGGCATGCCTTTTGGAGAGCCTCGGTCGAAACAGATGAGAAGGTGCCCCGGGAGAACAGGTGGAAGGGAATTGGGAGTGGCACCTAGGAGAAGCCTAGAGAGCATTTCATCAAAGTGAAGGTCAACCTTGCATTGTTGCTGAAAGACCAAGAGAGATCAGAACGGAGGACAGACATGGATGGGGTTTGGTTATCTGTCCTTGGGCAGATCAGCCCGCAGGACTGGTGGGAGTCAAGAGCAGAGTGCAGAAAAGTAAAGTGAGGCAGAGACCACAAACAGAGACTCCAGGGAGCAAAGAAATGGGGCTGTCGGTACAGGGCAGGAGGGAGTCCTTTGTGTTTGTGGGAGTTCAGTGTGGAATGGAATTCTGAAAGCGGGAAGACGGGCACATCTTCTCAGCTCCAGATGGTGAAGATTCTTGTGAAGGAAGCTTAGTTTTATCCTCAAGGTAATGAGGACCCATCAGAGATGCACAAGAGTTTCCATTTCTCTTTCGAGACATGAGGCCTCCAGGAGAGAGGGAAGGAGACAAGAGGCTAAGAGTCTGGCCTGGTGGAGGCGAGGCACAGAGGACAGAACTCTCCATGAGTCATACTGGCATTTTCCCCTAAAGTCCATTTAATCCCACAAATCCAACACAGCCCTCTAACGACAATTCTCTCCCATTGTCACTCCTCCCTTCTGATGAGATGGCGCTCATCAGAAGCAGTGTGTGTTTACAGCTCCACCAAGGAAGCAGCCACACACTTGCCCGATTGAAGCGCCCTCAGAATACTTCCCACTTCCCAAATCTCACTTCCTGCTCCGAAGGGAGCTCATTGCTCCTCTCCAGTGCTCTGCACTCTACGCAAAATTCCATGCTGACAGCGTCAAACGTGCCTCTCAATCCCCTTGTGAAAATGCAAATACCCCTAAGAAAGTGAGTCCCCTCTTAACCTCCTTAATCAGATTGCTTCCTCCTCGTTTTTAGCTGAGAACTGCTCGCTAGAGAGCTGTCAGATGTTGATGCAGGAAGGGTGATAGTGAAGGGCTTTTGAATAGGAAGCTTGGGAGCAGAGAAGTTGGTTTAAGTGGCCACTTCAAGGGATGCTGGAGAGGTTGAGGGTAACAGGAGTCCAGCTAGGAAAGCGGAGAGGAGGGTTGCCACAAGGTAGGACAGGGGCACAGGCAGGGGACCACCATGGGCATCCACCATCTTGCTAGGGCTGGCGCCTGTGATTTAATTGTTGGGTGCAGGAGCTAAGTGTCCACGTGGGGGTGTATAGTTAGGAAACTTTCACCCAAGCTGCCCGGGGCCTTTCTTCAACATCAGAGGAGACAGGTAACGGTCTTTGTAGCCTCTTCGTGCCTGTCTGCTACTGTTTGTTCAGGCACTGTCAAAACTCAGACTCTGCTCTCTTCTTTGAAAACTCAGCAAAGCTCCCACCGTGGGCAGCACCAACTCAGCAAGATCAGCTTCTGAGAAGTGTGCGCCTTTTTGTGGGGATGTGTTCCAGGGCGCTGTTTCCATTTGTGTCTCAGCCGTGCAGCAGCACCCATTGAATTCACGGGGCTCTTCTCAATGGTGGGCACAGATTAGGTCAGGATGTCGTGTCCTAAACCATGTCTTCGAGCAGGCTCCAAGCTCTTGGGTTGCACAGAGGCCCAGACCTGGGGCTCTGAAGAGGAGGGTGGTTCCACACTGGACCAGTGTTCCTGGGCTGATTCTGCAGACCAGTGCCTACAGGTAGAGTTGTCACACAGAGAGCACGGGCATTGCCTTGACATCTCCTTCATGCTGAGTGTTCAACCTTATTTGGACAAAATACGAAGATGGGACATGTCTGGGTGATTTTCTTTGCTGGCCTCAAGCTCCTTCCTTGCCTGTGAAGTCCAGAGGCAGTGCACTGACAGAAAGAAATCTATATAGCTTTGAGGATTGGAATGGTTGGTCTTCCCAGTCATAATCCAGACCACATGGTGGCTTGGAGAAAATGTCAAACAAGAAGCACTATGTTGTGCTGTTTTCTCCACTTACCAGACTCAGAATTTTCCCAGAAGAATGCCAGTATTATACCCCCGAAGTATACACTTACCACAGCAGCATCCAGAGAGGTAAAGCGTTTGCACTTGCCACCACGTAGTCATTTCCACTCTTACATCATTAAGCACATTTTAAGAAAGTCTTGTTTCAAAATAAGCTCATAAATACCAGATTAATTCTCAAATAAGCCTCGGTAATGACTGATGCAAATTGGCCATCCTTAAAAAAACAAAAACAAAAACAAAACAAAAAACCTTCCTGCATTAGAAAACAGGAAAAAACAGAAGAAATAAAAATACTCATCCCAATGGGGTATGGAGCTCTGAGTTAAACACTGGATTTATTCTTCCTTTAAGTGTATGATTTTTTCCCCCTAAAGGCGCTTTATATGAAATTACTACATAACATTAATTTCCACCCAACAATAATGACATGAAGTTTGAAAACTATGTTCATCTATTTTTCAGTTTTGATTATTTTCCATATGCACGGAGCAATGGTAGTAGGAAGAACCCTCTTCCTTTTAAACCTTCTGTTGAAATACGTCAACAGGTACAAACAATAGGTATCAAAACACTTATCTTTGTTTAATCCTCTTTCCAAAATCACACTTCACCTAATTTTAACTCTGTTTAAAAGGTGATTCTGAGCACCATGAAAATAAGAAGAAGCCCCTACGTGTTCACTCTTGGGGGCTCTCAGGATGATTTATATAATAAGTCAGCATCCTTCCTCCTCTATTGCCAACAACAGTCATGCACCCCAGATGGATCCTTCCCTGCTATTTCATGTAAATATCTACTGTGCTCATCTGGGCCAACAGACTTTTTGCACAACAGCACGTCGAGCTCAAACAGGGAAAATGCACTCTATGGGCAAACTCAGAAGGGAATGGAGAAAATAGAAATTAAAGTAAAAAAGAGGGGGAAAATGTATCCTTTGGTACCTTTTGATCAAAATAGCTTAGAAAAACATTATGTGGCTATCTCTGTATGCAATCTAATTGTTTTGAATTAAAGGGAAAAATTACGAGGGCTTATATACTCTCCGTCTGATAGAGTTAAAAATTCTCCATTACATTTGTTCCTACAGTTCTTCATCTTCCCTAATAATATTTTCTAGATTGTCCATAATAGCATCAAAAAGTACATCATTGTTCTATCAAGTGTCTTGTGCCCTGTATCTAAAAATATGTCGTTGCATGTTCTCTTCAAGTCTTCTCTCTCTGGTATTGAATTCACTGGGGAGAAAAAAAAGAAGACCAGATTACAAAAAAGGAATGACTCTTTCAATTTCAAATAGTTGTTTACATATACATCTGTCTTGTTTCTTCCATGAAGCCAACCCACAGCAGCCCAGAGACTAAGAAACAATCAAACGTTATCTTTGATGAGACCAGAGCTCCCCTAGAGTAGGGGATCACAGTAGGATCACAGTAGGCGCAGAAGGATGGCCAAGTACATGAGAAACTGGTGGACAATGACAGAGGACACCAAGAGATAACGTCTTTTTCTGCCTGACTCAGAGTTATCCAAAGTGAGTGGCACCCATTGAAAGGAAAAGCAATGAATCCTAGAGTACAAGACTCAGGGTAACATCCATGGGCTGCTCTGAGAAGCCTCCTTACATCATGTTTCAGTCATAGCATAGGACAGGAA
The DNA here is from genome assembly GCA_028646535.1 of Procyon lotor. Taxonomy (NCBI): domain Eukaryota; kingdom Metazoa; phylum Chordata; class Mammalia; order Carnivora; family Procyonidae; genus Procyon; species Procyon lotor. Next base: position 99,241,318 of record CM053612.1, read on the forward strand.
GTAGGAGTAGTTATTAAGGGAAAAAAAAAAAAGCAAGAGGTAGTCTTTGCCCAGAGTACGCTGTGGGTTTGGGTTTGGCAAAGGGACAAGAAATCGGAAGCTGTCACATAGCCTTGCAACTTCTAATCTATAGTGAAGATAAGTTCCTCGGAGCAATATCCACACTCAAACATTCACTGTGACCCCAGATAACTTGCTGTCAGGCTGGAAAAGGCTTAGTCATGGGCATATGCAGTTAAGAAAACCCCCAGAGACACAGCCTGGAACTTAAGCTGCCCGTCACTGTCGCTCCTTCTGTCCATTCCCCCAGGTACCTCATCCATGGAGACATCCCCTCCTTTCAACACAAGAAACGGTACTTCCTTAAAAGGTGGTAGCCAGCCAGAGGCCATTAAAAAGATCCTGGGCACCTGGGTGGCTCTATCTGTTAAGCATATGCCTCTAGCTCAGGTCATGATCCCAGGGTCCTGGGATCAAACCCCTCATCAGGCTCCCTGCTCCGTGGAGAGCCTGCTTCTCCCTCTCCCTCTGCCCCTCCACTCTCCACTTGTGTTCTCTCTCTCTCAAATAAATAATCTTAAAAAAAAAAAAAAAAAAAAAAAAAAAACGAGGAAAAACAAAAGGTAAGGATTTGGCAAAGGGACAAGGGTAAGATCGATGAAGACATATACCAGAAAGACTACCACACAGCAGCCTAAGCCATGGACAGAGAGATGTGCAGGGAATCCAACCAGTTAAAGAAAATGCTGTTTCTCTGAAATGAGAATTTAGAGGAAAAACTCAATACATTGCATGGGAATGCAAATGAACCTCAGAAATAAATGAGAATAAAAAGTGAGTGTGAGCAAGACAGAGACGGAGAGAGAGAGAAAGACACAGAGACAGAGAGACAGAGCTAGAAGAGATGAACATCAGTAAAACTGGTCCCCTGCCAATATTAAGCATGAATAGAATAGGAGAAGTATTTGAATAAAGGATTCAAGGTAAAATTTCTGGAATACATGGAAATTTGAATCGGCAGTTAAAAAAAACTGCACAGTGAAACACAAGGTTGTGCTTATATAGATGAATTAACAAATATTCTCGTAAATTAATGGTGTTTAAGTTTTGGAAAGAATTCGATGGAGGGGGCGCCTGGGTGGCTCAGTGGGTTAAAGCCTCTGTCTTCGGCTCCGGTCATGATCTCAGGGTCCTGGAATCGAGTCCCACATCGGGCTCTCTGCTCAGCGGAGAGCCTGCTTCCCCCTCTCTCTCTGCCTGCCTCTCTGCCTACTTGTGATCTCTGTCTGTAAAATAATTTAAAAAAAAAAAAATTCGATGGAAATTCAGGGAGAAAACCTAGGAACATAGGACTTGTCTGTGTCCGACATGAAGACAGTCGAACAATATACAAAAAATCCTCAAAGGAGGAATATGAGCTACAACATCCTAACCAAAGCCGTCCATAAGTTTTAAAGGGTACCTCTGTTTGCCAACACACACCAGTTCAGGGAATGTGTGTTTCTGAAGGAAGCAGGCAGAGAGAAAGATGGAATCCTCACCAACCAAGAGCAGCAGTGTCCAAGGTTCACTGCAAACGTAAAGGTTGCATTTAAGTGTAGAACGACTGCAAGCCTGTGCAAGTGATGGTCACGGAGAGGAAAATGACTAACAGCAACCATAGTGATATGGCAAGAATAATGTAACTAACTACAAAAAATCATGCCAGCACGTGCAGTTGGAAGTGAGAACAAGATGTATGTACTCAGTGAGATGCTGGTTTTTCTCATTTTTAATTCCGGGCGCTCAATAGACATTGTTTTAAAACTTGCATCAAACAAAAATATATATGTGTAAGGATATTTAAGTGGATACAAGTAACCACTAAAACTAAAAGGAGACTAACTTTCTTTCAACTTATTTTTTAGTCTTTTTAATTTTTTTTTAAGAGAGAGTGCTAGCTCATGCACACAGGTGGGGTGGGAGAGGGGCAGAAATTTGCGGGGGGAAGAGAGAGAATCTCAGGCAGGCTCCATGCCCCGTGTGCAGCCTGATGAGGGACTCCATGTCACGACCCTAAGATCATGACCTGAGCCAAATTCAAGAGTCACATGCTTAATTGACTGAGCCACCCAGGCACCCCTATTCTTCCAAAATTTTTTGAAGGAAAATCCAGTAGTTCAAACCAACTCTACATCACGTTTATTCACCTTATAAAACCAATCGCATAACGACTAATCACACCATAAAACCAATTTTTGGTGACTGTATTACCTTAAATAAGAATAGTGAACTATGTTATCCATTCTTGAGCAAATATATATTGTGTAGAAAGTTTCAGTAGATTTTATTCTAATACAGTGAACATCACCATATTCCTTCTACCCCAAAGAGTTTGGACCTGACTTGGTAGGCAAGGAAGAACCTATGAAGGGTTTTCAGCTGCTAATGGGTAAAATCCAATTATTACAAAGATTAGCTTGCGTAGAAGATTCTGGAAACCCAATAATTTTGACTCCATTCTTCTTCCTGCTTCCTGAACCAAAGCTAAAAGTTCTGGTTAAATGGCATAAGCTCTCTTGGAAAAGTCCTGGGATCTCTATGGCACAGTGACCAAAATGTCATCTGTAAATAGGAATAAGCATTTCTGAGCATTAGTTCATTGCCACTGAAGATCCAGGGACATGATAGAATGGGGAGGAAGGCCATAAAGGGCTGAGGAATTTTTTTTTTTAAATTAATGGACTTTATATTTTTAAATTTAAAAAATTAGTAAACGTACAGTGTTATATTAGTTTCAGGTATACAATATAGTGATTCAATCCTTCCATACAACACTTAGTACTCCTCACAAGGGCCCTCCTTCATCCCTTCACCTATTTCACCCATCCCCCTACCGCCTTGCCCTCTGGTGACCATCAGTGTGTTCTCTAGAGTTAAGAGTGTGTTTTTCATTTCTCTCTTGCTTTTTTCATTTGTTTTGTTAAATTCCTCATATGAGTGAAATCATGGTATTTGTCTTTCTCTGATTTATTTCACTTTGTATTATAAACTCACAATCCATTCGTTTTGTTGTATATGGCAAGATATCATTTTTTTCTATCCCTGAGTAATATTCTGTTGTATAGATATGTATACACATTCACACACACACACACAAAGACACACACACACACTAGAAGAAGGTGTGGTGTATATATTATATATATACACATAATATTAATATTTATATATTTTATATTATGTAATTTATATACAATTATAATATTTTAATATTATATAATATATAATATTATACATAATATTATATATATAATGTATATACCCCATACCTTCTTCATTCATTCATCTATTGATGGACTCTTGGGTTACTTCCATATCATGGCTATAATAAATAATGCTGCAATAAACATCAGAGTCGATATATCTTCTCAAATTCATGTTTTTGTATTCTTTGGGTAAAGACCCAGTAGTGAAACTGCTGGATCATATGGTCATTCTATTTTTAATTTTTTGAGGAACCTCCATACTGCTTTCCAGAGTGGCTACACCAGTTTGCTTTCTCACCAACATTGTAAAATGGTTCCTTTTTCTCCACATCCTCACCGACAGTTGTTGTCTCTTGGGTTTTTGATTTTAGCCATTCTGACAGATATGATATGATGTCTCATTGTGGTTTTGATTTGCATTTTCCTGATGATCAATGTTGAGCATCTTCTCATGTACCTATTGACCAACTGTATATCTTCTTTGAATAAATATGTTTGTGGCTTCTACCTATTTTTTTTTCCTGTTCAGTTTTAATTAGATTATTTGTGGGTTTTTTGCTGCTCAGTTGTGTAAATTCTTTATGTATGTTGTGTACTAACCCTCTGTTGGATACGTCATTTCACATATCTTCTCCTATTCAGTAGCATTTCTTCAGTTTTGTTGTTTCCTTTGCTGTGCAAAAGCTTTTTATTTTGAGTTTGTTTTTGTGCATGGTGTAAGAAAGTGGTCTAGTTTCATTCTTTTGCATGGAGCTGTCCAGTTTCCCCAACACCATTTGTTGAAGAGACTGTCTTTTTCCCATTGTGTATTTTTCCCTCCTTTATCATAGATTAACTGACCATAAAATCATGCATTTATTTCTGGGCTGTTTCGTTCAAAAATATGTTCATTGGTCTATATGTTTATTTTTGTGCTACTCCCATACTGTTTGGTACACCACAGCTTTGCAGTATACCTAGAAATCTGGGATTGTGATACCTCCAGTTTTGTTCTTTTCCAAACTGCTTTTTGCTATTCAGGGTCTTTTGTGGTTCCATACAAATTTTAGAATTATTTCTTCTAGTCTGTGAAAAATTATGTTGGTATTTTGAGAGAGATTGCACTAATCATAGAGCACTTTGGATAATATGGACATTTTAACAATATTTGTCTTTCCAGTCATGAGCATGGAATATCTTTCCATTTGTTTTTGATGTCTTCAGTTTCTTTCATTAGTGTTTTATGGCACAGTGACCAATAGCACAAACCACCCTTTGTGCTACTTTATCATTAGTATATGGAAATGCCACAGATTTCCTTTCTTCTTTCTTTCTTTCTTTCTTTCTTTCTTTCTTTCTTTCTTTCTTTCTTTCTTTCTTTCTTTCTTCTTTCTTTCTTTCGAGAGAATGAGGAGGGGAGGGGCAGAGGGAGAGGGAGAGAGAAAGAGAATCTCAAGCAGACTGTCTACTTAGCATGGAGGCCAACGCAGGGCTTGATCTCATGACCCTGAGATCATGTCCTGAGCTGAAATCAAAAGTTGGATGCTTAACCGATTGTGTCTCCCAGGCGCCCTACTGTGCTACAGAATTCTGTATATTTATTTTGTATCCTGTGACTTTACTGAATTCATTTCTCAGTTCTAGTAGTTTTTTTGGTGGCGTCCCTAGGGTTTCCTATATATTAGTAACATGTCATCTGCAAGTAGTGAAAGTTTTACTACTTCCTTACCAATTTGGATTCCTTTATTTCTTTTTCTTATCTAATTGCTCTGGGTATGATATCTATGTACTATGTTCAATAACAGTGGTAAAAGCGGACATCCTTGTCTTATTCCTGATCTTGGGGGAAAAGCTCTCAATTTTTCACAGTTGATGAGGATATTAGCTGTGGAATTTTCATCTATAGCATTTATTATGTTGAGGCACATTCTCTCTAAACCTGCTTTGTTGAGGGTTTTTGTCATGAACTCATGTTGTATTTTGTTAAGTGCTCTTTCTGCATCTATGAAATGATCATACGATGTTTAATCTTTCTCTTCTTGATGTTATGTATTGCATTGATTAGTTCATGAGTGCTGAACCACATCTGCATCCTGGGAATGAATCCCACTTGATCGCATGTTGTGTTTTGTCAAACGCTTTTTCTCCGTCTATGAAATGATCATATGATTTTTATCCTTTCTCTTCTTGATATTATGTATTGCATTGATTAGTTCATGAGTACTGAACCACACTTGCATCCTGGGAATGAATCCCACTTGATCGTGGTGAATGATTTCTTTAATGTATTGTTGGATTTGTTTTGCTTATATTTTGTTCAGGATTTTTGCATCTATGTTAATCCAAGATATTGGCCTGTAGTTCTCTTTTTCTGTAGTGTCTTTATCTGGTATTAGAGTATATACCTATATATACTCTAATATATATATCTAATACAATATATCTAATATTGTGGTATTAGAGTAATGCTGCCCTCATAGACTAAATACAGAATTTTTTCTTCCTCCTCTTTTTTTTTTTGAAATAGTTTGAGAAGAATGAGTATTAACTCTTCTTTAAATAGTTGATAGAATTCACTTTTGAAGCCATCTGGTCCTGGACTTATTTTTGTTGGGATTTTTTGATGACTGATTCAATCTTATTGCTTATAATCAGTCTGTTCAAACTTTCTGTTCTTGATTCAGCTTTGGGAAGTTGTATGTTTTTAGGAGTTTTTAGGAATTTCTTCTAGGCAGTCCAATTTGTTGGCATATTGTTTTTCATAATATGCTCTTATAATCCTATGAATTTTTATGGTGTTGGTTGTTTTTTCTCCTCTTTCATTTCTAATTTTGTTTGAGTTCTCTCTCTCTCTCTCCCTCTCTCTCTCTCTCTCTCCCCTCCCTCTCTCTCTCCCTCCTCCCTCCCTCCTCCCTCCTTCCTTCCCTCTCTCTCTCAATGAGTCTGACAGAAGGCTTATGAATTTTGCATATGTTTTCAGAGAACTGGTTCCTGGTTTCACGTATGTGTTCTATTGCTTTCCTTGTTTCTATTTCACTTATTTCTGCTCTAATCTTTATTATCTCCTTCCTTTTAATGTTTTGGGGTTTTGTTTGTTTTCCTTTTTCTAGCTCCTTTGGGTGTAAGGTCAGGTTATTAGGTTGTTTATTTGAGTTTTGGGGGGTTTGGGCTTTTTTGTTTTTGTTTTGCTTCTTGCAGTAGGCATGTATTGCTATAATCTTCCCTCTTAGAATAGTTTTTACTGCATCCCAAAGATTTTGGACCATTGCCTTTTCATTTTCATTTATATACTTGTATTTTTTATTTCCTCTTTGATTTCTTGACTGACCAATTCATTGTTTAGTAACATGGTATTTAACTTCCATGTATTTGTGTTCTTTCCATATGTTTCTTGTGGCTGATTTCTAGTTTCATAGCTTTGTTTGAAAAAGATATAGGATAAGACTTCCATCTTTTTGAATTTTTTGAGACCTGTTTTATGGCTTATTATGTGATCTGTTTCAGAGAATGTTCCATGTACACTTGAAAAGAATGTGTATTCCACTGTTTGGGATGGAACGTTCTGAATATATCTGTTAGGTCCATCTGATCCAGTGTGCCGTTCAAAATTGTTTCCTTGTTCATTTTCTGTTTGGATGATCGACTCACTGATGTCAGTGGGGTGTTAAAGTCCCCTACTATTACTATATTACTATCAATTTCTTCCTTTATGTTTGTTAATAGCTGCTTTATGTATTTGGGTGCTCCCATGCTGGGCACATAGATTTTTACAATTGTTATATCTTATCGTTGGATTGTTTCCTTTATGATTATGTAGTGCTAATAGACTTTATAATTTTTTTAGAAGTTTTAGCTTTACAGAAAACCTGACTGAAAGTACAGAAAGCCTCATGTATGTCCACCCTTCCAGTTTCCCCTCTTATTAACATCTTGTGTTAGTTTGGTGCCTATGATGTGGCAATATTTTTATGTTATTAATAACTAAACCCATAGTTTTTATTAGGGCTCACTGTTGATGGTGTACATTCTGTGGATCTTGGCAAATGTGTCTACCATTGTAGTATCACACAGAATAGTTTCACTGCCCTAAAAATCCGGTGTCCAGTGTCCCATCGATTCATCCATCCCTCCCACTTAACCCATGGTGTTTTATTGGTTGGTTGTTTAGCTTTGTTTTTTACTGTCTTTATAGTTTTGCCTTTTTCAAAATGTCATAGAGATGGGATAGTACAGCTTGTAACCTTTTCAGATTGGCTTCTTTCACTTAGCAACATACTTTTAAGGTTCTGAGGATTTTTAGAACAAAATACATTAGGATTAAAGACTGGGAACAATCAGGAATTATATGTTACCTTAAATTGGGGTCACTTGATATTTCCTAACATTTAATGTTAAAGCACCTACTTTTAAGCAATATCGATGAATGTTGATTTATTTATATTTAATGCCAGCCTCATTTGACACATGCATTGTATGCATTTTCAAACATTTTTCATGCATTCATGCAAGTTATGTGTTCCTAAAGTCCTTGCTTGAAAGGAACTTACCACTTTTTTTTTTCAATTTTTATTACAAATAGTAGGTCATATATGTGTAAGTTTTTATCTGAAGAATAGGGAAAATATATATGCCAATGATTTTTGAAGGCAATCAAAACATGATAGTGTATTAAAAGGTTTTATACACTATATTTTATGTGCATTAATATTCAGTCTTTTATTTTCAATATATTTAATTGGGATATTTATCTGAATGGTTTTCAATTGTGGGTTTACATTGTCTTAAGGAAGTTTACATCCTTTAATTGAAACTATCAAATACGCAAGGAACAGAAATTATTATCTTCCTTGAATTGAAAATACTTGTGCCCTATTCAAATCCATGAAGAAATCATTAAATTTTGATGTCTAACAGCTCCCTAATCAGAAAAAGCATTTCATAATGAAATTAAAATACTCTCTCTGATGACAAGAGAATTAGAGCTGGTATTGTTAACATAAAAAAATGAAAACCCAGCTGGACGTTGCATGTTTTCATGAGCCGCAGAGAGTCAGCCCATTGGATGTGAGCTGTTTCGTTTTGTTTCACAGTCCTGCATCCAGAAATTTGATTTTGAATATTAAAAACAAGGACATGGGGATCATGGACCAGTACCGTAATTTTTGTAGTTTTGCATATGTGTGTGTATAGGTATATACATTTGTTTATTTGCATAAACTGAAACTATAGGACATAGCTACATGACTGTCCAACAGTAATTGGACCCAAATCTCTAAGAAATGTATGTCTACATAGTCTGGGCTAGAAATGACATTCTTTTCTCTTTTGAATACATTTTCTAGAAACAGTTGCATGATAATGATCTCTTCAGGGTACGGTTGAAAAATCTCCAAATAGAAATTCAAACTTCTCATGCAAAAAAATGTTACACAGGTGAATCCAGACAATGTTTTCATGTTGCTAAGTGGCTTGATATTACTCCTTATTATTGGTCAGGATGGTTCAATTTCACATAACATGGTACTTGACTCCACATGGCTAAAGCAGTACTGACGTGTACTATGGGAGGAAGAGAGAGATCAGAAGTGAGGCTGGCTTCCTGCTTGGTTGTTTTAGTTGCTCAGTACTGTCCGAAGGATGCAGGATCTTCCTTTTTCCATTGTGCCCTCACAGATTTGGCTTCCGCTAAAGGTTAGGATGGCTGAGGCAGCAGCAGAACACACTGGTTCCTTGTTCCCTCCAGGAGGAGAAAAGGGAAACTTCCGGTCTTTTCATTACTTTGATTGACTCAAGTGAAGACATGTCGTCCTCTGAATCTGGAATACAGCTGTGGGTCCAGGGAGAGGCGCGGATTAGCCTTCAGTCACTAGGATACTGCTCAGGAGTTCAAGACGAGTCCAGCCACTGTTGAGTCTCATGGGCTACTTGTGGGAATGAGGATCCTTTGAACAACTGAGGTTCTGATCAGAAGCAGGAAGGGGAGATGGGACGGTGGATATTGACTAGGCAGTTTCCATCTCCTGCTCTCCCCTACAAAGGATGCACAGCAGACCGATCTGATGTCATGGTCACTCTAGTCTGTGTCCTCAGTGCGCCATATTGCTTGTTTGGAGTGGTGTATAGAACATGAGATGTGTATGTGATTGCGTTGGCTTGTCCACCACACATCTCGTGAATGGTGACAAGTGCAGCTGGTGAGGTTACAGCTATAGTGGCACAGATCAAAACCCAAAGATGGCCAGATGCCACCCTCCCCTGGTGCCGCCAACCGCAGCTGGTCTGTTCTTCCCTGTAGGGGATTTAGGAGACAATCAGTTCTAGGTACTCACCCTGCTGTGACCCCAGGAAACAACAGGGAGACTAATGAGAACAAAGGAGAGAGTCAAGAGGTCGCAGGATAAAGGAGAGAAGTGAATTCCAACATTTGTCCATGCTCATCTGCAGCCTCCAGCTCCACAAATCAGATCATTTTACAGATGAACAGCACCTACTGTCTACTCCTACGCTACATTGGAAAGGATCAGTGTGGTTTCCACCCTGCTCACAACTCACAACCCATGGCACTTAGATTCACTGCTTCTTATCCTAGGCCCCCATCACGTAATGCCAACTTCTCAGCACCCCCAAAAGAGGTATAAAGCTTACATGTAAGTGCGTAGCCATTCCAGTCCACTTGTCTGGGAGCCATTGCAGGACATCAGCCTGAATGCATGCAGACTTTGATCCTCTCATGCTCATCTTATTAAAATCTTTTTTTAAGATTTTATTTATTTGAGAGTGACAGAGAGTGAGAGAGAGCATGAGCAGGAGGCAGAGAGAGGGAAAAGGAGACTCTCAACTGAGCAGGGAGCCCCATGCAAGGCTTGATCCCTGGACTCCAGGATCATGACTCAAGGCAAAAGCAGACACTTACCTGTCCAAGCCACCCGGGCACCCCAAGCTCCTTTTACAAGAAGAGTGATTACTTGGCTTGAGGTTGTGGAAGATGTTTTGTGGCTTGCAAATTGGAAGACTGTTGACTCCCACCTGACTCAAACATAGACAGTGGATAGTAACAACTATATAAAAAGCTCTTGTTCTCTCTCTAACAGTGATGGGAAAAAGAACAAATTTCCCCGAGAAATTCCAACATGGTTTGTCTAGATCCAAACAAAATAGAAAAGCCCTGGAAACATTTTCTGCTCTGTGTAAAAATCGCATGTGTTCAGCCTCTCCTGAATGCCCCCATGCTTCTCTCTTCCACCCCGTAGCCCATGCTCTCATCCAGTTTGCCTCTTGGAGTCCTACCCCCACGAATGACACAGAGCCAGCTGACCTTTGTTTGCTCCCATCCTTATTCACAAGTCTTGCACACACAGCACCATGTTTCATGCTTGAAGTAGAGTAGGGAACTTCTCAGTGGGGTCACATCACTAATTTTGTAAGAGTGAGGAGAACACAGGCGGAAGGGTAGTTGACAGCTTCATGTATTTTGGATAACTCCTCTCCTTAATAATGGGCAAAAGAGGAGTTGAGATCTGACCTCTGGCCGCCATACAGCAACACAGACATTCACAGGCACTAATCAACTCAATTTCCCACCCTACTATTTGGTGCCTGGAGGCACCACTATCCTGGGAGCTTAACATTACTCCATACTGTGTCTTTTCCATGCATCATTATTCAGGTGTCCCCTTGCCTCAAAACAACATTATGGAACTGCCACTAAAAATACGTTGAATGGGTCAAATTGTGCTCCCCGCTGCCCAAAGTTCATATGTTGAAGTTCTGTGCCCTAAGACGTTAGAATGGGACTGTATTTGGAGACAGGGTCTTTACACTGGTGATTAAAGTCAACTGAGGCCATTAGGGTGGGCTCTAATCCAAGGCTTATCAGAACAGATGATTAGGATACAGACACACATACAGAGGGATGACCCTGTGAGGGGAGAGCACAGCATCTACACTCCAAGGAAGGAGGCCTCAGGAGAAGCCAGCCCTGCCCACACCTGGATCTTGGATTTCCAGCCGCTAGGACTATGACAGATAAATCTTGTTGAAGCCACCCATTGTGTGGTACTTTGTTAGGACATCTTGAGCAGACTAATTCTGATACTTACAGAATTGTTTCAGTCATGGCAAATCTGTAAGTTGAAGTGTCCCTTCGTGCCCGTTTCATTTGGTGGCTGGCAGAAGCTGAGTGCCGTTCGGTCCTGTGACCATAGAGCTAAGCACTGTTAACTACCTTGTTGCCAGTTTCCTCCAGCAAAGTGTATTTCTCTACTACCATTCTTCCTGTCTTCCTGGCCTGACCCATACCTTTCTCCTTGCGTCTCTGCATAGACCAGCTGTTCCTGTCTCCCCTGTCCTGAGTTTATTGTCTTGCCTCTGGGTAGATTGAAACCTCCCATTGTTGTGATTAGTCACAGCAATTTGACAAGAGGGTAAAAAAGCCAGATTTTGTTGTTAACAATTATGTATGGTACCTTGCCAATAATTTGAATCTTTTTGTCCCTGTTGAGGTGTCATTGCTCAGTAACATACATTTATGGATTTCACCTTGGATAAAAAGTTAGTTATATATTCTCCTCCTTCGAAAGATGTATACAGTCCTCCCCCTTTGCAAATGAGGTGTGAAAAAGTTCTCCTAGAATAGGTAGACACAGAGAAATCGGCAAAAATATTAGACAAGGACACCTGCACATATGGTTGTTTCTACAGCAGTGGTTTACTTAATTGATGGCAGGCAGCATTTGAGAGAACTTTTGAAACTGGTGTTGTTAGATGTTGACTCATGGCCAGAGTTGCATCCCAGTGAAGCAAGGAGCCCTGCTAGGAACCAAGGATGTGTGTGCAGGGCTGGCATGGGAGCATGAGCTGAAGCAAGTCTGCTGAGATGGTTCTGGCATGAGAGTCTTTGCAGGCTAAACACAGCATGTGTTTAAACACTGATGCATGATTGGGGCAGCATCGATACCTGAGGGAATGTAGGAAGGGGTTTCCAGAAAAACAATAAAAACACGAAGTCAGTTTCCGACTCGTAAACACTGGCAAGAGAATCAGGTTTTCTAAGGAAAGGCTGGAAAGGTTTAGGTATCCAAAGCCCAGTTGTGTAAATAGAGTTGTAGATCAGAGCTCAGTCCTAGAAGAGAGAGAATCTCAGGTTTCCATGTCAGGCATACTCGGATTTCCCAACCTGGGCATTAGTGACATTTGTCAAGATCATTCTTTGTTGTGGTGTGGGGGTGGGGGACTGTCTGGTGCATGTTAGCGTGTTGGGCAATATCCTTGGCCTCGACCCACTAGATGTCAGTTGCACTCATCCCCAGGTGGGGAGACCAGAAATGTCTTTAAACATTCCAAATGTCCCCCAAAGTGGGAGTGGAAGAATCCACCATCCACAGTGAAGAAACACTGAGGAGTCATGGAAGGAATGGGTGCCATACAGAATCTCAGCACTGTGGCCAAGACTAAGGAAAGTGTATTTATGCCTTGTCCGATTCCCAAAATGTCATGACGGAGCTGGATTTCTGACACACTGTGTCAGAAGGAGTTGAGGCCAAGCTTCATGGGAAAGAACTGAATGACCAACTAATTAATGACGTGCCAGTGAAACAAAGGATAAGGAGATGATGGTACTTCTGCCCTTTCTTTGTCACTCCAGGACCCTGGCAGGTCAGAGGAGGCATGCCGTGACTCTCTGGGTCCCAGATCATGGGTCCACTTTCCAGTAGGACTTAGCACCTTTTCCTGTAAACAGGAAACACTGAGCCTACAGATTTTTCTTTTCCTTGTGCTGTCATGATTGATGCAGGAGCTAGTATGGCCTCGGCGGGCTAGAGCCCGTGGAAGGTCTAGTTGGACAGAAAACATACACACTTACAGTCCAGATCCCCAATTCGATACAAGAATAAGTGGTCTGTTCTCTTAGACCCTAAAGACTTAAGGGGGAGACTGACATATACTGATTTAGAACTTCACTAAAAACATCTGCTCAGTGAGTTGTGCCTGGTCTACTCTGCCTTTCACATTTGACTAAATGAGATGGCCCCCATCATGCACACTGATATCTGATGATGTAAAAACAATTAAGCAAAAGCATCTATTTGCTTACCTACAAAATCTGAAGTTTTTATAGTCAAAAGTGCTGAATCGATTTTCAAAGTTGACATGGCGTATTTATCACTCTATGCCTAATGGTCTTTCTATGATGAATTGATGTAAGTGCTGTGCTCTAGAGAATTAGCACAAGTTACCTTTTTAAATAAGGGGAAGGCTGAAATGGGAACCTTGTCTTCCCTGGGATTTCAAGATGCAGTTCTCTCTTAGAAGAGAACGTTTTAAAGTTGGAGGACCTCTGAAGGCTCAGAGTTAATCCCAACCACAGGATACCCATTCACCAAAGAGTTAAGAATTAGGAAACCTAGGCCCAGATGGATAAAGTGATGTGTCCAAGGCTTCACAGCAGGAAGTGGTCACTACGTCCCTGTGACGGTAACCCCTGCTACCTTCCACAATCCCTTTTCATACATCTGAATTTTATATATCAAACTCAGAGTCTAGCAGAACCTTGGCATAGCTTTACAATTACTGAACCGTGCGTGAGACATGTATACAGAAGCCTTGCTTAGAAGACTTCATTTGTAAATGGAATTTTGAAAAATGGAAGTTCCAGTGAATGGCATTAACATGTAAAGCAGATCAAGAGAAGACTAGCAGCTAGCAGAGTGCATGGACCAGTGTGCAAGGGAACGTGAGTATACCCCCAAAGAAGACGACAGGCTCCCACAAGCTAATCATGGCTGGTAAAGAGAAAAAAAAAATACAAGAGGGACAGTTGTAATAGTCAGCTGAGCAGTGAGCAGTGCCTTCCTCCTTGGGACAGGATCTGAAGAAACCATCCCAGTGACTAACACCCTAGCATACAAACTAGAATCACGTAGCCATGGAAGGAGCCCTTTATACCGGGGCAAATTCACTCTGTTCTATTCAACTGCTTCTGAGGGCACTGCTTAGATTCCAGTGGTATCCAGTAGTGAAGGACTATAATACAATCATATGAGTTACAGTAGAGTAGAACAGAATATTGTCATTTTTTAATAATTCACACACAGCTGGAGCAGGCTAGTTTATGTCCCAGAAGTAGGCTACAATATAATATTGTTTTGAAACATTTGAAAAGCAATCAGTATAATCCACAATATTATCAAACTGCCAAAAAAAAAAAAAAAAAAAGACCTTCCCAGTAGATGTAGAAATGAATTTGAATTTTTTAAAACCTTAATTCCAATACTGATTAAAACCCTGCAGCACACTAGAAATTGAAAGGAAGTTCCTTAGTCTAATAAAGGGCATCTTCTAAAAACCTAAAGTTAACATCATGGTAAATGGCAGAACTGAATACTTCCCCCTTAAGTTTTGGAACAAAATAGGAGTGTCTGCTTTTACCTCTTCTATTCAGTGTCATACTATAGATTTGAACCACTGCAATAAAAAATAAAAATAAGTAAAAGGCACTTAGTCAGAAAGGAAGAAGTAAAACTGTCTCTATGCATAGAGACGTGGGCAAAAACCCAATGGAATATGCAAATAGTTACTAGAACTATTAAATGAGCTTAACAGAGGTCTTTATGTTTAAAAAAAATCAACTACATATATTAGTAATGAACAATGAAAATTTAAATTAAAAATCAACACAGTTTACAGTAGCATCAAAAATAAGATATTCAGAGAAAAGATGCATAAAATCTATACACTGAAAACTATAAAGCATTCTTGAGTGGATAAAAGAACTAAATAAATGAAGAGATATACATTGTTCATAGTTTGGAAGACTCGATATTGTTAGAATGCGAATCCTCCCAAATTGATCTATAGATTCAACACAATCCCAATCAAAATTATTAGGAACCAAAGAATTTTGGCTTTTTTTCCTAAACACTATTCTGCTGATCCTAAACTCATAGGAATATTCAAAAGACCCAGAATAGCCAAACCACTTGGAAAAACAAAAAACAAAGTTGGAAAACGGACACTACCAGATTCCAAGATGTATTACAAAGTTGCAATAATCTAAGAGAGTATCTTTAGGGACATGTCTTGAAAGAAGTTTCTGTAGCTAATGTCGTAGAGGTTACTGCCCATGGTCTCCTTTAGGATTTTGATGGCTGCCTGTCTCATATTCATAGTAGCAATGTCCCCAATAGCTACAGTGTGGTAGGAGCCGAGATGCCCTTCAACTGATGTATGGATAGAGAAGATGTGGTCCATATATACAATGGAATATTACTCATCCATCAAAAAGGACAAATACCTACCACTGGAATCAACATGAATGGGACTGAAGGGGATCATGCTAAGTAAATAAGTCAAGCAGAGAAAGATAATTATCTTATGGTTTCACTCATAAGGAATAACATGAAGGACCACAGGTGAAAGGAGGGAAAACGGAATGGGAAGAAATCAGAGAGGGAGACAAACTATGAGAGACTGTGGACTCTGGGAAACAAACTATTTTACAGAAGCGAGCAGTGTAGGGGGATGGGGTAACCAGATGATAGGTATGATGAGCACTGGGTGTTATACATTAACTAATGAGTCATTGAACACTAGATTAAACTATTAATGTACTATATGTTGGCTAACATCAAAAAAAAGACCAAAAAAAGTGTCCTATTGGCATTAAGATAGACAAGTAGAACAGAAAAGACCCACATATATAGATGAACAACTGCTTTTGGTCAAGATACAAAAGCAATTCAGGAGAAAAAGGAGAGTCTTTTCAACAGATGATATTAGAACAGTTGGATATTCTGATTGGGATAGTTCAGTGATGGGTATTGAGGAGGGCACGTATGGCATGGAGCACTGGGTGTTTTACGCAAACAATGAATCTTGAAACACTACCTCAAAAACTAATGACGTAACATAACATAATAAAAAAAATGAACTTTGATCCATGCCTGCAAACAACACATACAAAATGCATGCTAATACTAATTCAAAATGGATCATAGATTTATTTGTGAAACATAATACCAAAGCACTTTGAGAAGAAAATATAGGGCAAAATGTTTGAGACCCAAAAGCCTGATCTCCCTTCTGCATCAGTTAGGGGTCAGTTTCAGATTATTTTTTTTAATCATGTGTTATTTTTCCTGCATCTTTGAATGCCTAGAAATTCATGATTGGATGCTATACATTGTAATTTTAACTTTTTAGATAGTAGATATTTTTGTATTCCTGTAAATATTCTCAAGCTATATTATTTTCCATTAAGTTCCTTAGAAACAATTTGCAACTTTAGGGTCTTGCTTTTAGATTTGGTAGGAAGCTCCAGAGCGAAGCTCCCTCTAGGTTTAATTATTCCCCACAGGTAAGTAAGAGCCGTGAACCCAATGCCTTATGAATTATAAGTCTTTTTTTTTTTTTTTGCCTGTGTCTAAATTGTTTATGGCAGACATACACGGTACTCTAATTACATAACTCAATTAGATTTTATGCAAATTAATGAAACATGAACATTTTTAAAAAATGGCTCTTTCTAAGTTGACTACTTTGAAAAGAATCAATAAAGGCAAGTCCCAGAAAACATAACTGTTGGAGGGGGGTGAGGAGAAAACTCCAAACAATTGGAGGCAATAAGCATAAAATTCTAAGATCATGCCCTTGTATTAATTCACAAATTTCTGGCCTCACTTTAAAGAAAGGGGTATATGAAGAAAAAACACAGAACTCCACTGTCTAACAAAAGCCAAGAAGAGACGCTTTCCTACATCAACATATTGGTGAATAAGTATGTGTGTACATGTTCTCAGTTCAACCAAAATGTTTAAGGCTTACAGGTATCATTTTCTTCATTTCTTCAAGCTTTTTTTTTTTTAATTGATGTCAGCTACCATTTTAATTGGCTATCACTCCTTATCACATTGCACATAATTATTTAACTTCTTTGTTCTACAGTTGATGGTAAACTCCACAAGGGCAGAAAACACCCCACCGTGTTCACTGCTCTACAGGTACAGAGATGCTTAGTACGTGTCTTTTGAATGGGTACCTAACTACACAAACCAACCACCCAATCAAATATTAGCTCCAAGCCTTGATCCTCGCAAAAGCCTTGTGGGAAAGAAGGGCTTCTGGAATTTTATCCCAGTATTGACCATGAATGAAGTCAGGTTCAGAAAAACAAAATTATAAGTCTTTTTGTAGCTGGTGGAAACAGGTGCTCTTCCCAGCCCTGTGTGAACACCAAGCACCTTTCCTTTAATCATTTTAGGTGATTCTTTCCTTAGCTTCACATAGTCTTCTCACATGTATGCACTGATCAGAACTGCTGAATCCTCAAGGGGACCCTCTAAAGATTTCTGGGGTGCTCCCTTTTTGTACAGCTCTCTCCTCTCTGGTACTCTCTCCCACTGACTGTGACCACCTTGGTCTCCCTGGACTTTCAGATCCCTCTCCTCCACTCAGATTTGCTCAAGCCCTTTGCCTCAGTTTCTCCTCTTTGCACTGCATCCTGGAAACTCTTTCAAGATCAAGGCAGTGAGCTTCAGCAATCCTGCACACATCTTGTTTGCTTCTGTCCCTCAGGATTCATCACTGTCCATCACTATCTGATATCCAGGGTCATGAAAGTCACTGTTCCATAGTTTGTTTTTCTGGAGGTTTTAGGTGGGAGAGTTAATCCAGTGCTTGTTTTGGGTGGAAGTGGAAGTTCTTCTATTGCTCCTGTTTAATTCCCCAGAAACAATAGTACACAATGACTACCCTCACTTAAAAGAGGAAGAAATCGAATAACAGGCATCTCCAGTGTCTCAGAAACATTAGAGAGACTTGTAAAATGATCATGTCTTGTGTCACCTTTGCACTTAGGACTTCCCTACGTATGGATAAAACATTTGTAGACTATGAGGTGTGCCCTTCCAGATATAATTCAGCCTAGATTCATAAAACAGCAGGGGAAGTTTTTCCTTTATCACAGAAGGAAGGTAGAAGAACCCAGAGTTGATGGAACTGTGCCCACAGTTCAGTTTGTTAATGATGCAGATGATGTAGATTTTGAATGATGATGATAAACCAAAGGATGCTGGCAAAGACAGGGGAACGGGGGAGAACGGGACTTTACAAACGCATGAGAAAACCCTTTGGGCAGAGAATCTTGCAATACTTAATTCTGAAATTACGTATACCTAAGATCAGCCGTATTATAGTACCCTGAAAATTAGAAAACAGCCTATTGTGCACCGCCTTCCAGGAGTTTGCAAGTATCAGAAAGGGAAGCGATACAGGCATTTTGTGCATGTAACGTTGCGGTGAACGTCTCTGAATTACTACCCAGCTGTTGCTGGTTCTGCCCTCAACACTGCTATGTACATCTGCCTCTAGAGCCATATTTATGACAATCTGAGCATAAAACTGATTTCCATAGTCATAAATCATAAAGACATTGTCAAACACATACCTGAGAGCCCCACCCGTGAAAGATTAGGTGTGTATGATTTTAAGCAAATTTGCAACCAATATTTAACTTGGGCGTTCCCAACACAAAGGTTCACCTTCCTGGTTCATGATACAGAACACACCTTTCCTGGCTCTGTTAAGTAAGTGGGATAGGAATATGATAAACAAGGAAGTACAGAGGCCTTAAAAATATTTGGCGGGTGGAGGGGGGACACTGTGTTTATCTTTTGTCCTTGAGGGTTTCCTTTCTTTTCTTTCCTTCCCTTTCCTTTCCTTTTCTTTTCAGATTTGTTTATTTGACACAAAGAGAGAGAGAGAGAGAGCCAGAGAGTATAAGCAGAGGACACAGCAGAGGGAGAAGGAGAAGCAGGCTCCCCAGTGAGGAGGGAGCCCAACATGGGGCTCGATCCCAGGACCCTAGGATCATGACCTGAGCCAAAGGCTGATGTTTAACCAACAGAGCCACCCAGGTGCCCCATCCTTGACAGTTTCTAGTCTATAACCCAATTATATGGTCTTTTACCTAATTATATTTCTAGTTTGCTAAACAATAAGATCCCAGTCCAGGTGGCCCATCGTGTTGACTTTTCTGCCTTATGACTTTGCACCAAGAACAGCAAGACTACCATTTTCATACAGCAGCCATGGAAATAAAAGGCAGGGCATTACTTTTATAATAAAAGAGCACTTATATGAACAGAATATCATTTGCACCTAGAAAAGATGAACGAGGGGCAGTGGCAGAAGCAGGAGGCCCTCAGAGCCTCATCAACACCCCTGTGTACTCGAGAACTTTCTTGGTATGTTGAAGGTCAGGAGAGGAGCCAGGAGGGCCCAGCCTTGGCAACCTCACCAGACGCATCAACCTCCCCACACGCCTCACCATCACATCATGGCAGTGTGGTTTCCCAAAAGCCACAGGCTTCTGCTCAGGATGGCTCTGGGCCACTTTCCCTGGCCGGTCCTAGCTGGTGGTATGATTGCACATCCAATTGCTAATACACAGGGATGTGTGAGCTCTCCCACTCTGGGCTGGATTTTAGGCCCTTGGGGTTACCCACTGGCTTGGCTGCACTGGCTGGCGCCTGGGGATGGATGAAGACGGTACCACGCATTCTCATCAGCAGAAGGGCCGTGAGAAGGGCTCCTACAGGAGCAACAGCACGTCTGCCTTTTACCCTTCCTCAGAGCATGGCCTTAACATCGTTGTGGTGAAGCAACAGTTCGCTGGTGACAAAGAGCAGTCTAATATGGAAAGTGGGGGGGAGAATGAGGACGTCACCTTAGGTCTTCCTAAAGGTGGTGGTACCTGTGTATGTATCAGGGGCTCGCTGTTAACATGTAAACGGGCCTTGCAGACTGCCACCGTGAGGCTGAAGCCGTAGCAGACATCCTTCCCCTTTCAGGATCCGTGACAGTGGGGAGTATCTCAAACGGGAGACAGGCGAGAAGGTGAGGTCTGAGTGTTAGGACCGACAAGTCGGTGCATCTGGGGAGAATGCCCAAAGGCTTTAGCTGAACGCAAACTCTGTGCATCAGTCGATGGGCTCTTTGTTTGGAAAGGCTGATGAACCATCAGGCTACTCTCATGTGAAGTCGGGCAAGCTTATTTTCCATCTCAGCTAGGTGTCCCATGACAATGGAAACCACCTGTGACATCCAGAGAAGTCTCAGAAGTTGGTTTCTTTTTCTCCAAAGTTTATCAAACGGGCGCACAGCATAACTAGTGAAGCTCTTATTCCTCCAATGTGTCTTGTCAGTATCTCTCCAGTGCATCAAATGATCAGTTGTGCTCAAACCCATCTTCCACATTCCCAAAACATAGTCTCTCTCCCTCTGTCCTTCTCTCTCTCTCTCTCTCTCTCTGGCTTTCTTCTTGCCAACCCACTTCTGGGTATTCTTTTCTTTCCCTCAGAATAATTCCTGCATCTCTAAATATTTAAATCTACCCCATCATTCAAGAGTTTTTCATATTACATCTGCATTCATTATCCTCATAAGCGTAATAGCCACTACCCGCCTCCGGAAAGTGACCAGATGGACCCACCATCCTTCTTCTAAAGGGAGGGAGGCACAAGAGTTGTGGTCCCTTATAAATTAGCATTACTCTTCTTTTTTGTCTTTTTAAAAAAGACTTTACTTATTCCTTTGAGAGAGAGCAGGCAAGTGGGGAGCCATGGATGAGCAGAAGGAGAGGGGCAGGCAGACTCTATGCTGAGCTTGATCCCACAATGCAGGGCTCGATCTCAGAACCCTGAGATCATGACCCTGAGCCGAAATCAAGTTGGACGCTTAACCAACGGAGCCACCCAGGGGCTGTGTCTTTGTCTGTTTCTACTAAATACCATCTCGAGGTAGAAAATGACCACACTGCCGTTGTGCTCTGTGCTTAATCAACCCCATCACTAGGGCAGAAACAAATACACACGGCCTAGTCTGTAAACGATGAATGTTGTTTTCTTCGGTTGTTCTTCGGTTGTTCTGCGGCACTTGGTTTTCCTCGAAGTCCTCAGGTTCTGAAAATGCATCCGTTCAGTTTCTCAACATTATCTTTGATTTGTAATACCTAAAGAGTTTTAGCCTCGATACACCAAAAGCGTGCTCTTCCTGAGACATTTGGGATTATGACTAAAAGAACAATAATATCGTTTTTCTTTTTTATAATTATCAACATTTGAAAAGTGATGATCAGAAGGTAGAAATAAATGTTCCACATGGACTCCTGGTACTTTTCTTTAGAGGGAAAAACTGGGTGTGTTCATACCCTGCAGGTTCATCAGGCCTTGGTGTGTGCAAGGCAGGGCATGTATGAAATAGATCATCCATAACATCCAATTTTAGGAAAAACGCCAAGAAATCTCAGCTCCCAAGAGAAAATAAAGACTGGCTTTTTGTGCATTTGCACTGTAAGTAAAGTGAAGCCTATTTTTACTTCCTATGGTCCCATCAACAAAGGCTGTTTTTTGTTTTGTTTTGTTTTTTTAAAGATTTTATTTATTTGAGAGAGAAGTAGAAAGAGAGCGTGGAGCAGCAGAGGGAAAGGGAGAAGCAGGCTCCCCACTAAGCAGGGAGTCCCATGTGGGGCTCAGTCTCAGGACCCCAGGATCATGACCTGAGCCAAAGGCAGACCCTTAACCCACTGAGCCACCCAGGCGCCCCAGAAAACGCTATTTTAATGGCGGGCAACACAGGACTGATGTGCCGTCTGCCCAGCCCCACTGCCCCCTCTGCACTGGGGCATGCAGGCCTGAGAAGAGGGTTTGGACAGCATATCCCAGGGAGTGTCAGCAGTGGGTTGTATAATGCACCAATGTTACTCTTGGAATAGCTTTCAAAACAAGCACTTTGGGTTACTAATTGTCCCTTGATCCTTCCTGAAGCCGAGTGAATAGGGCTCTTTAAAGACACTGAAAGTGCCTGGGGCGTTGTATTGCTCTGCAGTCAAGGTTCAGTGCTCTCCTGGATTGTCAAAAAATAACAGTGCCTCCCAGATCATATGAAATGAAAACGAATGAAATGACGGAAGCTTTGGGGCAGGAGAGGAAAGCCACATGACTTGCGTTCAAGAACACGGGTGTCTGTGGGACCAACACAGAAGCTAGCTGATCAATGAGGGGATTTGGCAGTTAAGAGTGAAAGGAGCACCAGGAAACAAAGCTGCAGCACGTCGGGTGTTGGGAAGACCCCTGAGCATGGTCCCATCCCCCAATGGAAACCTTGTACCAGAAACAGTGGGTTAGCAGACCAAGTGTGGGATCAAGTGTGGGACCGGGGCATGGAGGAGGCCCTAGAACCAGTGTCTGAAATACTGTACTGATTGTGGACTTCGGGAAAGCTCCTGTATTGGAATCCATCCCATATCGATCTGATCATCAATTGGGGGACAGACGCAGGAAGAGGAGAACTTCTCAGTCGTGCCATTCCATCTGCTTCTTTTGCCAGCTTTAGTGAGATATAAAGGATGTTTACCACGATGTGACGTGAAGGTGTACAAGGTAATGGTTTGATATATATTGCAAAATGGCGACCACCTCATCCAGTCACATAATTACTATTCTGTGTGTGGACATGATGAGAATGTTTAAGATCTACTCTCTTAGCAGCGTTCAAGTACACCATAGTATCATTAACCAAAGTCACCACACTGTACGTTATATCCCTAGAACCGTTCACCTTATAAATGAAAGTTCGTACCCTTTGACCAACATTTCCGCAGTTCCCCCTTCCCCCCCCAGCCCCTGGCAACCACCGTTCTATTCTCTTTTCCTGCAACGTTGGCTTTTTTTTAGACTCTATGTATAAGTGAGTTCTTATAGGATTTGTCTTTTTCTGTTTGACTTATTTTGCTTAGCATAATGCCCTTAGGTCCAACCATGTTGTCCCAAAAGGCAGGATTTCCTTCTTCCTTATGGCTGAATAATAGTCACACATGTGCTTGTGCATAGCACGTCTTTATCCATTGATGTGTAGACGTTTAGGTTGTTTCCATGTGTTGACTACTGTGAATAATGCTGCAATGAACGTCAGATGGCACCTATCTCTTGAGTAGCCTGTTTTCATTTCCTATAGAAATATACCCAGGACTGGAATTGCTGATTCATACGGTCGTTCTGGTTTTAATTATCTGAGGAACCTCCATACTCTTGTTTTCCAGAGTGACTACACTCGTGTGCATTCCCACCAACGGTGTAAGAGGCTTCCTTTTTCTCCACATCCACAGCAACACATCTCTTGTTTTTGATGATGCATGTGAGTTGATATCTCATTATGATTTTGATTTGCATTTCCCTGATGAGCAGTGATGTTGAGCATCTTCTCGTGGGCCTGTTGGGTATGTCTTTGGAATCTCATCTCTTTTCCCGTCCCCACCCACCAAAGGTCTATGACAGGCTCCTGAGTGAGAACGCCTACTAGTGGCAGGCGTGGGAGTTACATGAGCATCCTCAAGGCTGGGAGTTCTAGATTCTGGTACAGACTTCCCTTGAGATTCAGTGCTGTAGAGCTATGAGCTTGATGTGGATTCCAGTTCATAATATGGAACCCTCTATTTAGTCTTTCCCTTCTCAGCCCTAAGGAGGGGAGAAGGGGAGTTAGATATATGCTGTGCTACCCCAGAGGATAGAAGTGAGAGCAGTTGATAAAGACTATATGGAGGCAGATTTTAATTTAATTAGAAAACACATTTAAAAATTGATATCAATTATCTGTGGAATGTTACAATTTATTGAAACTTGATTGTGCTTTCCTGGACATATTCTCATATTCCTGGTCCTTCAGATTGGGTTAATTGCCTCAAGGTTGCCTGTCCTTTGTGTTCCATGCCATTTCTAGAGTGTTCTAGATAAGTTGTCTGCATTTGCGCTGTTTCCCATACTAGGTTGTCAGATTTTTAAGGGCAGATGTCATCTTTGTATTTCCAGCATCTAACACAAGTTTTGAGTACAGCAGAGTTACTGAAAGAAAAAAAAAAATCCTTAACTTTAAATAGGAGCTGCACCTTTTAGAGGCAATTATAATGGTTGAGAGATAGCATTTGATGAATTTAAGAATCCTTCTAAATTATAAGAATCTCTGAGTCTGCTCCCCACCAAAGGTTGTAATGCTAACCCATCATTACCAAATGAGATGCTTTGAACTAACACCCGGTAGATTTGAATGGAATTGCTCCTGCTTTCCAATTTCCAAAGGTTCATGTTGTGGCCAGACATTCATGAAATGGCTAATTGTGGGTACGGATTAGAGCTTAAATATCCTGAAAGAGACCACAGCCAGCGTGGCGTTTTAAACAGCTTAGCTTGCTGGCAACGCACCACAAAACTCAGGAAACAAGTTATTCCCATGGGGAAAAAAAAAATCTCCAAATCACTATTACCAAATTGCCACCTCTCTGATAAAACCAACACATGCTTGTTACCCTAATTATTTTCCTCTTATTTCGTTTCTGGTTCTTGTCCTGCTCTCTTGAAATATTTATATTAGATGGACCGGATCCCACATTCCAAGAGTAGAATTACTATTTTTTCCTTTTTTAATTTTTTTTAAAAGATATTTATTTGTTATTTATTTGAGAGAGAGCATGAGTGAGCGGAGGGGTAGAGGGAGAAGCAGACCCCCCGCTGAGCAGGGTGCCGAATGCTGGGCTTCATCCCAGGACCCAGGGATTATGACCCGAGTGGAAGGCAGATGCCCAACAGACTGAGCCACGGAGGCCGTCCTCCAGGAGTAGAATTTTTTTTTAAAATAATCACTCCATTCTATAATTTGGAAAATCATCCCTAATCTCAGCCATCACTTTACAGGAGTGCTGAGTGAGTACCTGTGTAATTCACTAACCCAGTTCTCATGAAGCAAAGGAAGTTTTTGATATCATCAGCTCTGATAATTTATTATCGTATTTTTCCTTCGCCGTGCCGGCATACATCTTGAAAACTAATCAAGGATATGTCTTATGAATTCTTTTATTTTAATCTTTAAGGACTTACTGGCATTAATCATTTAATCCATGCCTTCTTGAGAATTCAGTCCCGATTTACAAAAGTGAAGAGAGAAGTACGAGTGAACGATATTCACACGGCAAGGATGTCTCTCTCTCTCTGTCTCTCCCCCTCCTCCTCCTCCTCCTCTTCCTCCTTCTCTGTCTTCTTTTCTCTCTTTTCCTTCTCTCTGAGGCATTTCTGTCGTCACAAATGATCTTTCCCCATGTTGCTGAACGGAGAACACCTTCAACATAAACAGAGGAGATGACGTTGAAGACGCTTTAGGAGCGCGTCTCCTTCGATGGCAGAATCTCTGTGTCCAGGGACAACCCGTTTGTGGGCAGGAGTCAACAAGAAAGCTCCGTCGTGTGCTCAGGGCTGAAGGGCCACCGTCTGTTTTCTTCAACAAGGAGCATTTGCGACCACAACTTCGCCCACTTCCTCTGCACTCACCCCTCGGTGTGCCTCTCCAGGGCGATGGTCACCTCCACAGGAGGAACTCCTTTCTTTGCAATTCCTTCCCGCCGCCGAGGTCCCCCCGCTGGGCTCAGCGGCTTGTGTGCCTCAGACTCCACAAGGCGGCATGGCTGTCCTGTGATGCTCAGGAGACAGCCTCCACCAAGAGCCCTGGTGGTTCTCGCGGAGCAGAGTGGATCTCTGTAAAGACAGAGCTATCAGGAACATGTGTCCAGGGGCTAAAGATAGGAGGTTTTAGAAGAGAAATGCTTGTCAGTTTCCAAAGATAAAATCTCCGGAGCTTGCTAATAATATTTATGGAGCAGCTAACTGCCAGAAGCTCAAAGGTTTTTTCTCATATAATCACATAACGGCTGGCATCAAAACATTACTCTGAAATGGCCAAGGGGTGTCTATTATCCAGTTTTCCCACAAAGGAAACCAAGATAAAAGGTTTAAGTGGTTTTGCCCAGAGGGACAGAGAAGAATTAGAGGTAGTATCAGAAATAGAGGAGAATCGCTCAATTTATACTCTAGACTGTGTTATATCATACAACTTTGTGAAATAAATAAGTGCTTTGATATGTATATTTAATTGCATGAATCACACACATACACTTCTATTCTCCAATTGGTAGAGTCTGCTTGATATTTCAGTCTTCCTTTTCAAAACCCAAATTACCTGAATGAAAATATCTGTATTCTAGTCCTAGCACTAATCTTCCCATAAGCCACAGATCCACGTGGGAAACCATAGCAGTCAGGTCTTTCCTATGGATGTCATTCCCCGAAGGTAGGTCCTTAACGTCCTTTCTTTTGAAATCTTGAGTTTAGTTTCTGAGCCCTTGGAGGATCAGAAACACCACTCTTGGCAGGATTAGAGAGAACGTGCTCTGAGGAGGGAAGCCACAGACGGACAGCGAGGAGGGAAAGCGGATGAGCAAATGCAGCAGGACCTTTAGGGGGAGTGGCCTGCCTCCTGCCCTTGCCCCCCAGAGGTCTTCTCCCCAACCACTGCCAAGTTTTGATGTCATAGAAGCCCACCTGCTGACATGGAGGGAGGGTGATGATGGCCGCGACTGAAAACATTCATTACTGGAGAATGAACAATGGCTGAGAAACTGTACTTTCAGTCATGACAGTTAAAGGAAGGAAGGAAGAAGAGATGGAGGGACAGAGGGAGGAAGAGGGAGGGAGCCAGACAACAAAGTTGTCAGGTACTTTTGGTCCGACGGTAATGATATTGTCTCTGTACAGTAGCTGTTGACTATTTCCCATGCCAGACACCATGGTCCAAAACCTCTTTCTCATTGACCATCCTCCACCAATAGTTTGAATCCCTGAAACAAAATGCAAAAACCAGTTTGCTCCCTAAATGAAGTTCATGATCTCATCAAGAGAAGATTCTGCTGTTTCACACACACACACACACAGTGAAACTGGAGGGAAATGAAGATTTTGAAAGAAAACCAGGCAGTATGTCTCACTGTTGTGAGGATGTCCTCCGTGTCTACCTACACTTGGCGTGGTCTCCAGTGGCATTCTGACAAACAAGACAGCGAAATGCTTTCCGTGCCTGTACAATCATGTTAATTAATAAGCATGTTAACAACCAGACCCAAAGGGCTTTTTCTGACGAGGCCATGGTCAACCTGGGGAGAAGTTTCACATGAAGAGTCTTCAAAACCAGGCTTGAAAGAAGTGATAATGGTTCCATTGCTACGGGTTGGCATTGGCTTTGTTGAAACATTCGGTCAGATTTGATTCTGGATCCTATGTAATGGTAGGGGTCACCCTCCGGGACTGGAGTTTGCTTTCCTGAATGAAACAGACCTTTGGTTGGCAGTCCCTCACCCTATTACCATAAGAGGGTGCCAGGGAAGAGAGCGTGCCCACGTGGCTGGACCACGGTCAGCCTCATGTTTGGCTGCACACCACTCCGCCAGGCAGAAATTTAGAAGCCCCCTTATGTCCAGGTCCCACCACAAACCATTAGGTCAGAGTCTTGGTTTATGGGATCCTGCCTCAGGAGCATTAACGAAGGTAGTTTTCACTGTAGGGTTTCTAGGTTTGAGATACTGATGCAAAGTCTCTGCTTTTAGTTTCCATCAGCTTATGGATGAAGACTTACGGCCATCCACATCAACGCGAATGAGATAACAGCTATTTTTTCTCAGATGGTATGAGACTCTACACATTGTTGACACAGCAATGGGTCACATTTTAGAGGCTTCATTTGACTGGACATAAGGATTGGCCCTTGAATTCAAACCTGGGGGTACAGAATCCACACTGGGGGTCTGTGGCTTGCCAGCAGCATCCACAGCATGGCATGCTAACAAAATGGTGGAGAGTCCTGGCGATCAAATCTTAGAAAGAGTGGTTGAAGAAATGGAGAATGTTGGTCTCTGGGGATGGGAGATTTGTGTGGAATGACTGTCCTGAACATGGGAAGGGAGCCACATGAACCAGAGGTGGATTCGTCTTCTCCCAGTCTTGTGTGTGTGATACATACATACATGTATGGGCATCCTGACTGGTTTGCTGATTGCTCTAAAAATGCCAATGGGTCCTCACCAAATCGCCTTAAGTGATCGTTCCAGGGGATAGGTGGCTGGAGACAATTCATATTTGCCTTTTATCTCCCCTGAGTTTGTGGACCCAAGGTGGGGGGGGACAGGAAGGACAAAATTCAATATATTTTTTTCATTATCCCAAATACTTGAGCCTCCATATGAAAACATGTTAAAATTTGACCTTGGGACGTGCAGGGGTTAAAATTCTCTTAGCTTGAATTGTACACATTTAGAATGTCTTCTTTTCTTAAAAGAAAAACAACCCTGGATATTGCTCTTGCCCACCCCAAATAAATGTCAAAACAGGCAGAGCTTGCTCATGTGTAAGTCCCCTCCAAAGTGGGTAATGTCACTATACCACTGATATTCCTAACAACAGGGTTAATTATATGCTCACTTTAGTTCTTTATCACACAGTTACTTGCTAGAATAATTCTTTTTTTTTTTTTTTTTTTTTGTGGGGGAACTCTAAAGCATGCAGTCTTTCCATCTCTCTGCTATGGCCACAGAATTAACTGGTCTCTTCTATACACTGAAAATAATACTGTCTATATTGGACTTACCTTTAACTGGTGGATGAGGCACATTTTCTTCAAACTCACTTTGCTTTTTTTTTTTTTTTTTTACAGAGACAATAAAAACATTCCTTCAACATCCTAAGTATCTTGTCATCCTGGATTACACTCCCTGCTTTCCCCAAATTCTGAAAATTATCTCATGTCCCATGTGACTTAGGATCATGACTCTATTCTTTTGAGACATAGCAAGAATGTTCCGATGCCCTCCCACTAACAAAAGTCCTTCCACTGCCAACTCCAGAAATACTTGATGCCCAACATTTACATAATATAATATTTTCATTTCTGCCTGGGTCAGGTATTGATTGAATAGTCTAAGTATTATCCTTGGCTTGGAATTTTTCTGAAGTTTTTTCACAGATAATACAGGTTCCTAGTTTTCCTTATTAGAGCAGATACGATTTTATAAAAGCCTGTGTATTCTTGTTTTCAAAAACTCCTATTTCTTCTTCTACCTCTCCACAACTTCATGGTCTCATACATTAAAAAAATGTAAATAGTTAAATAGTGATTTTTTTTTTCTTGACCTGACTGGTGTTGGGCTACATTGCAAACCACCCAGCAAATTTCAAATAGTTGTATTCCTTCTTAATTATTCATGCTCACTGCCCTTTCTGTTAGCCTCAGTATTTCCTGACCTCAATGCCACATTATTTGGTCAAAAGCATTTGAATGTGGGAATTTTCCTTAGGCCTCATTTTTTTTTTTTTTAATTCATTTTGAGGCATGGGTTTATTTTGTTTCACTTAAAAGCATGGCTTATGGTGAAGACAGAACCACATCTCAATGATGCTTATGTTTATGTCCCTTTTAGTTACTTTAAGCACAGAATTTGTAAGAACGGTGTTACGTATAAAGCAGTTAAGTAAGCATTTTTCTGTCTCCAGTGAAAATTGCTTTTAATGCCAGCAGCCTGAGGTGTTGAGAAAGGATGTTCTGTGCCTTTCAAGTAGCCACCTGGTATTGATCACAGGCGAGGAACCTCCGAATCCTGAGGGCTTCCAGTCTTCCAAGGATCATATAAGTGTGTACCAGCACTAAATGTATCTCATTTCGGCATCAGATAAGACAGGATATACTGGGTTTAGAAGTGATTCACTCCCTCCACATTGTATTCAAAACACAGTGCTTTTATTCTTTCTTGTGTCTTTGGTTAGCATCAAAAGTTCATCATACATAATATAGCTCTTGTGTACCTATTAGACTTTGGCATTTAGATGGTCTTCTTGGGGCTTCAAAGATCATCATTAATTAATGCGAAAAATCCCCCAAATCCTTTTACGTTGGATAGCTCCATAATGACCTTCATTTAATCCAGGAGGGAGATTAACGAACTAATCCTGAAGTCTGTGTCAAAGTCAGTCACAAAGCTGGCATCAGACGTTGGACCTCCGTGTCTGCTTCTATGCCAAATGCTTTGCCTGCGAGGGAAGCATGAGGCACAACGTTAGCTAAGCCACCACTTGCCGTGCTCCCGAGGCTGCATCTGCTGAAAGTCCTGGGGGTTGGACAGCAAAGGTAGGCTCTCCAGAGATGCCTCATGGTTGCAAAGATAGCTAAGTAAGGAAAAGAAGGTGACCGAGTAGGTGTTGGTCTTCACAGCCCTGGGTGTTGACCCCATTCATAAGTCATGAATGTTGAGCCAGCTTAGTAGTGTGTGTCTGCACTACTGTGTTTTCTATGCATTAGCTCATTTAACCTGGAAACTGAGGGATACTGTGAGGAAACTGAGGCATGCCCTTATGTGACAGAGCTGGGATCTGAACTTCAGGTTCTGGAGTCTTCTGTCTTGATGCTTTCTCTACTTTTCTGCCGGCCTGTTCCTTGAAGGTGACTGTGGCACGGTTAGCATCACCTTTCCCCAGTTGAAGGCCCCACCTGTCCTTGCAGCCTGCTCCTGCATTTCACACCTGTAGAGCTTTCTCACGGGCATCAGACAGAAATCCCTGAGTCCGAGAGCACTTAGGACATACTCTTGCCCTCAGACCCTCCCTGGCTTCGGATGAAACCCACACTACATCTTGGACAAGGCATCCGAACCCATCTGAGCCATGATCGGAACTGGACTCCCATTCTCAGGTTTAATGCCTCATATGGCTCTTCATGAGGTCAGTGACCCAGCCTTTCCGAAGCATCACTAGTATTCCAGGATTGCCTAACTCAACAACAAAAAAAGCGAACAATTCAATTAAAAAAAAAAAAAAAAAAAAACAGGCAAAGGCCTTGAATAGACATCTATCTGAAGAAAATACACAAATGGCTAGCAAGCACATGAGAATGAGCTCAATGTCTTTTTTTTTTTTTTAATTTTATTTATTTGACAGAGAGAAACACAGCGAGAGAGGGAACACAAGCAGAGGGAATGGTAGCGGGAGAAGCAGGCTTCCAGCCAATCAGGGGGTCCGATGCGGGGCTCGATCCCAGGACCCTGGGATCATGACCTGAGCCGAAGGCAGACGCTTAATGACTGAGCCACCCAGGGGCCCCGAGCTCAACGTCTTTTAGTGAAATGCAAATCAAAACCACCAAGGAGATACCAACTCACACCAGTTACGAGGGCTGTTACGAAAATCAAATGAAACAACAACAGACAAAACCAGAAAGTAATGAGTGTTGGAGAGGATGGCGAGAAATTGGAACCCTCGTGTACTGTTGGTGGGAATGTATATAATGGTGCATCTGCTGTGGAAAATAATTTGACAGTTTCTCAAAACATGGAACTATAACCACCATACGATGTAGCAATTCTACTTCTGGGTTTCTCCCCAAAACAATTGAAATCAAAGTTTCAAAGACAATGCTCATGTTCAGAGCAGAGCTATTCATGAGAACCCAGAGGTGGAAGCGACCCCAGCGTCCCATCAATGGGTGAATGGGTAAGCAAACCGAGATGTATACACACAGTAAAATACTTACAACCTCGGAAATGAAGGACATTCTGGCACTTGCTACAATACTGATGAACCTTGAAGACATCACACTAAGTGAAATAAACTAACGCACCCCCCCCCAAATATACTGTATCATTCCACGTATATGAGATACTTGGAGTGGTCAAAGGTATACAGATAGAAAGCAGAAGGGTGATTTCAGGGGCTGGGGGCAGGGGGACAGGGAGTTGTGTAATGGGTCCAGAGTTTTAGTTTGCAGGATGAAAAAAGTTCTGGAAATGGATGGTGGTGAGGGTTGCGCAACCGTGTGAACATCCTTAATACTCCTGCTCTTTTACCACAATTAAAGAGAAGAAGACTGCCTCACTTCTGTGCCTCTCCCCATTCTGACCTACTTTCTTGCTTTGGTGCTCTTGCTTTTAAAACCCTACCAGCTCCTAAAGGTCTAGGTCAGATGTTGCCGCCTCTGGGAAACCTTCGTTTTGCAAACAGTTGAATTGAACGTTGCTTTCTTTCAGGGGCCACCGCAGTTTATTTAGCGTTTGATCGCTTGATGCAAAAGCTTGTGTGCGATTACTTAGCGCTGGTCCTTGCAGGCCGCCCTGACTCCCCCCTGCCGCCCCAGCAAGACTGTAACGTTCATGGGGATTAGAGTCTTGACATTCTCCACTTTGTAGCTCACACAGTCACATACATAATAAGTACTCAAATTGAATCATTCGATGGCTCTTCTGCCTTTTTTTCTCTTTTTACCAGAACTTGAGGGAAGATACTGGAATTGTGTGCAGTGCTTAGGAGATTTTGCATTCCTTCAGTGCTTGGCCACATATGGTCTTTCGTTGAGCAATTTAAATTTTGCGGAAAGACCTCAGAGTGGCACGAAGCTCTTTGAGAGAATCGCGATAAGTTCCTTTCTGCAGAAGGAACTTAATGACCTCTTAATACCACTTCCGTGCCCTAATCTTTAAATAACATTTCTAGCAATAATTCCATTTTCCGCATACATAGCAGAAGATCTGCCTATCATCCAAATATAACATCACTGTTTTTCAAATATTATTAGGCCTCTGTTTAACGTGCAGTAATGGCTCTGTCAGGGGAATGCATAGAAATGTATGGTCTATTAAACAAAATCGAAGACAAATCTTTACATATGAGCTTTCTGTGATGCTAAGTTGTACAAGTTTTAGACGCAGTTGTGAAACATGAGTTGAATGTTAAGGATGGACAAAGAATTTCACGCTGGTCTCTGTTTATTAATTGTTGTCATGTCAAAAGCCGTCTTCTCCGTCATCCTGCCTGGCTCCTACTTGATAGATTGGCTCATAGTAAATATTTATCGTGCTCTTGTTCTGCTATTTGAAAAAATGATTTTCAGAATTATTGAAAAACTCCTTTTCTCTTAGCGTTTTTCCCACCGCTCTATGACTTTTTAAAGGAAATTGGTTCGGTTCTTCCAATAGATGAGCATGAGTCTCCTGCATTTCCCTCCTGCTGCTTCCTGAGGTTTTAAGCTGCACTTACTCATTTTCGAATGGATCCAAGGAAACTCCTTGTGCACAGACCCGCCATACCCAAGCTCATCTTCAAACACCGTCTTTCGATGCAGTTTCTCTTCATGCCCTAGCTTTGTGTTGTGTACTCCTGGTTTCCAGGCGAGATGTGAGTTGCTGATTTGGCTCCTCTGCAGACGTGTTCTCTTTGTAAATTCCACGACTGTCTGTCCTGCATGTTTGCCTCTCCCTTGGACCACATGATGAGTTTGCTTTCAGCTCAGCCCTTCTGCACCTTGATGGCCGGTGCAATTGGACCCTGTCCAAGGCGAACATCCTCGAGACTTCTCGGGACAGAAAAGAGTCCTGCCATCGTTGGTCAGTGAAACTGAGTTCCTGCCCGGCAGTCTTTAGCCAACGAGGGGGGAGTATAAGAAACTCTGTCCTTCGGCACAAAATACCTAAGTGGAAATACTGGTATTTCAGGCTCACTGGAACACCTATCACTGCTTAAAATTGGTGGTAATTTTCTTCTTGTTCATATAACTTTCTCTGGAATCATGGTGATTGTTCTAAGCTTGTGTGTGTGTGTGTGTGTGTGTGTGTCTGTGTGTGTTCTAAGCTTTGAGGTGTGTGTGAAGGTAGACTCATTTCAGATATTCGATTGGATTATATGCCTTTCCTTTGCCCCCCACCAAAAATGGATGTATGTGATGTTGAAAATATTAATATTTATAGAGTGACTATAACTTCTCATCAAATCAGGACAAGTAGAGAGTGAAAGGCATCTTTCATAATTAGGAGGACAGCAGGGATAAAGCAGCATGCTTCCTGGCAAACCAGTCCGGAGAGTTTCCCTCGCTGTGAATGCCCTAACTCAGCTCCCTGGAGACCAATTTCTAGCCAGTCTGACTGAAGGAGCGGAAAAAGCCCTAACACGTTATGGAGAAAAGAAGCCATAAATCTTGACTATAATGACTCTATCTCTGTGGGCATGCCAACAGTCTGCTTGCAAATAAAATGTTTGATTAGCTCTCCCCATCCTATAACGTTAGTTGAGTCCCATCTCAACCAGTAGAAAAATGCAAGAATAATCAACACAAAAGTAAGGCCAGCATCCATCCCTTCCTTCGTTCCCTCTTGTGCAAACATGGCCCCCCATCCTGATCTCCTGCGTGTTCCCAATCAAGACTAAGCCAGAAAGATGAGCCAGCAGTCACAGTATGCCGTGACGAGATGCACGGTGCAGGTACGCCCCGTGGGCTGCGCTTGCTTTACACCCGTGTTTGTGGGAATTTGTCACAGCAGTCGTAGGTCGCTGATACAGGCTTGGTCAAAGCTTCTCGGGAGATCTGTGCTTTGCAGAACACAGAGATGGGCCAGATAAAAACAGGTAGGAGCCCCAGGGGGACCCGGCAGGGGCGTCTGCCCAAACAGAGTGGAGAACACAGAGACTGCGAGGGCAGAGCAAGCAGGCGGCCATCATACTACCGAAGTCAGAAACCTGCAGCCTTCCACGAAGCCTTTACTAAGTGACGAGGATAGAGAGCCCAGGATTAAAAAACCATTTACAGCAACACAGCAGCTTCCCCATGGGAGAATTCCCCCAGGATGCATAAATAATTGTGACTAGTTACGCTTTCAAGGAGCCTTTAGAAATCTGAGATCTACATATACACACACACTCATACATATATATGATATTTGGATAGAGTTAAAATAACTGACAGTCTAGTGATAAACCCCATCACGTATTTCACTGTCTCTTTACCTTTTTCTCATCAGAAAAGGGGAACAATCCCCCCTATAATATCTGCATCCTATGCTTTGTTGAGAATTAATAGTTTGGCACATACCCACTCAACAAATAAGGACTAGTTCCTTATTAGTTACGCTTAATAAAGAGAATAACCATGTATGCAGAGGAAATACGAGAAAGGATCACTGAGTCATCTTTGCTCCTAGAATTGTCATTAAGTGGCGGTGCTCAAAAGCACAGCCACAGAGAGGGATTATGGGCCATTAGTATAGTTTTCCACTCTTGAATTGGTGAAAGTACAGGATGGAACATTGGCTCGTCCTCTTGACACCAACAACTGTTCTTAGGGTGTCTTCAGCACACTGCACACTGGTCTGAGACACAAACGGGACACTGAGTTCCTACAGTCTGCATAATCTCAATCTATGTGGAAAGAGACACATGCAAAGAAAATAATGTCTAGTCATTTATTTTTCATGAGTCCAGCCATTCACTCTCATTATAAAAAGCTTGGACATCATGCAAAACAACAAACTACCAGTAACTGGACCATGCGGACATAATCACTGTTAACAGTGTGGATATTTTTGAAATCTTCCTGAAGTCTTCAGCCTCCCCATAAATCCTCTCATCCCTGCCTACCTCCCTTATCCCCCTTTCAAAAAATGGGCAGACCTGTGCCCATTGCCTGGGGCAGACAAATATAAAAGAGAGGCATGTAGATACAAAAAAATCCTTCCTTTGCTTTTCAGAACCATGAAAGCATCAGGGATCTGGAACATTAAGAACATACAAAATATTTCAGATCAGTGGACATGAAAATAAAAAAATAAATAAAATAAAGGAATTTCTTGGTCAAATAAAGAGGCACTTAATGTTGTCTTCTAGGTTTTTTTTTTTTAATCATTTCCCTTTAAATTTTTTTATATTAAATATTGAATCCTTGCGAAAGCATATGTAACAGATGATTAGGGAATGGGGAAGAAAACACTTTGGCCAGCTGTACCCACCACCTCAAAGCATAGAAGGTTACCAGCAGCACCATCGCCTTGATGTACCCACTCCTGAATTCCACCCTGCTCTCTCTACGACCTAATAAAGTCTCCCCAAATTTTTTGTTTTTATTCATTCCCTGGCCCTTCTTTATAATTTTACCAACTATGGAAAAGATATAGAGCTGAAATGTTGAACGCGTATCATTCCTACAGTTTGGTCTCCAAATACCCTTTTTAAACACTAGGAGACACTCATCCTATTCAAAAAATAAAATAACCTCCCATGACTTCTGTTGAAAGGGATTAAAGGTGAGATTCAACAGAAACTAAATTCCAGTGTTCACCCAAATCCCGTGTTGCTCAAGTATCGGTGGGTAAAATGAAAGGATATGTGGGAATTGCTTCAACATAACCCAGGAGTGAGGGAGGGAAGGATGAAAAGAGGTGCAGGTGACACGATGGGCCAGCCATTGAGTATGGTTGAGCTGAGTGGTCTGTAGTACATGGTCCTGCATAGTTCATTGCTATTATTTCTCTACACTCTGTATGTTTCACTTCCTTCATTTGAAGAAGTTTAAGGGGGGAAAAAACCCTAGTTTTTAACATTGGCATAGGAGATGCCTAAGTGTCCAACTCTTGCTTTCAGCTCAGTCATGATCTCAGGGTTGTGAGATCGAGCCCCATTTTGACTCAGTGCTGGGCGTGGTGCCTGCTTGGGATTCTCTCTCTCTCCCCCTCTGGCCCTCCTCTTTCTCTCTCTCAAAATTAACAAAATAAAATAATAAAATGGGCATGTGTGTAATGAAACTTTATACACTTATTATCATTGCTTGCCTGCTAATAACTGCTCATTATTATGGTTACTCCCATATTCCTACATGACCAGCAGAAATAGCATTTTGAGTGCAATTATTAATAAAGAAAAATGTACAGAGTTTCACCACAGGGCCTTCCCTGAAAATACCTCCTGTTCAGACGGTGAGAAATCAGTATACAGCCTCTCCATTAACTCATGAATGCCAGATTGTACTACATCCAGAGTTCATTGTTCCCTGTATTCTAAGGAAAAACTATCTCAAAACCCATCCCTTCGTATATTTTATTTCCTTGAGTTGCCTTAGGAAGCATTATTCCAGCCCACCATTTTATAGAATGAACATAGAAATATAGGATATAGAAAACCATGGTCAAGAAACATGTTTGCCTTTTCTCAAATCATAGAGTTAATAAAAGGAAAAAAAAAGAAAAGCCAAGGGTAAGACCCAAGCCTTCAGGCCACATTTTTCCACTCATTTATTCATTGCCCAGGATTCGTTGAGTACCGTCCATGAGCCAGGAGGCATAAATGATGCAGACTAAAGACCAGGCCCTCAAGAGGGAACAACAAGGGGCAGCATGGTGCCCAACCCCACGAGTCAGCAGTTCCACTCCTAGTTCTAGGCTCGAGAGAAATGAACCACAGACACCAAAGAAACGTGTGCATGCATGGTGTTCACGGCAGCACGATTCCCAATATCCGAAAGGCGGAAACCACCCGGATGTCTGTGAATCTGTGAATGGATAAACCAACTGGGGTCTGTCCAAAGGATGGAACGTTATTCGGCCCTAAAAAGAAAGGAAATACTGACGCATGCTACAACGTGGGTGAAGTTTGAAAACGTCCTGCTGCGGAAAAGAAGCCAGTCACTGAAGAAGGCAGACCGTATACCTGTATTTATCACAAATGCTCATAGGGGGCAGGCGCACAGAGAGAGAAATTGCATCCATAGCCATCTAGGGCTGCAGGTGTAGACGGACTGGGGGGTGGGCGTGATGGCCGCAGGATGAAGGCTTCCTTTGTGCGATGATGAAGACGTTGTGAAACGGACTGTGGTGATACTTGCACAACTCTGTGAATACACCAAAAGCCATTAAATTGGGTGCTGTGTGAATTACATCTTAACAAAGCTGTTGATTAAAAAAAAAAAAAAAGAAGAAGAAAGAGAAAATATAAGGGCCATGAGTGTGCCCCACAGATAATTTAATGGGAAGGTGTTGAAGGTGTGCCAATGGGGTTAAATTTTAGGATGGTGCTTCCCCAATGTTCTCTAAATTCCTATAAATAAGTAAATCTTAAAAGATTTTTGGAATCCGAGTCAACTAATGACATGCCCAGAGGTACCCACTGCCTTCCTGCTACATTAATTAAATTGTATCACCACGGGCTTCAAAAACATCCAAATCATTTTTGACCCCAGGAAACTCAGGGTTTGAGCAAGAGAACACTGCGATAAACCCCCAGGAGGATCCCGCCTCAGGGATAAGAATTCCATCTGAACACTAATTGGGTTTCACACAATGTGCTCCCCCAGGGGCTCTGCGTTGCAGGCATAATCTTGAACAAAAATTGGGTGGTTTAATAGCAACAGACCCACTGAATCCACCGAGTCAAGAAATCAGTGCCTCCCTGGTCATTCTGACATCTTTATGTATCATCACTTCTG
The DNA here is from genome assembly GCA_028646535.1 of Procyon lotor. NCBI lineage: Eukaryota > Metazoa > Chordata > Mammalia > Carnivora > Procyonidae > Procyon > Procyon lotor. Next base: position 99,279,693 of record CM053612.1, read on the forward strand.
GCCGTAATAGGGCCCGAGTTCTTAAAAATGAGTACACTTGGCATCTTTCCAAGTTCTATTACTAAAGACTGCCATTAGGTTTGGCCAAAGCCTTCAGAAAGCTTTCCCCAGGATGGCCAATCTGGAGGCAGCCTCTCGCCCCACAAAGATTCCCAGACTGCCCCCCTTCTGTAAGCCACGAGGCAGCCCCCCTGTACAAGCCGGCCTTGGCGTGTCTGCCCATTTGCACTGGGGTCTTGCCTCCAGAGTGTTCCCGCTGCCTCGAGCCTTGGGCAGCCCGGGTGCCCAGGGCGCCCCCTCTCACCAGCTCCAGATCCCTGACGGCGAAAACCCCTAGGGAATTACAACCGCTTCTTGAGTCCCTACAGGACAGACAGACTTGGCCGTGTACCTTTATAAGACCTAACAAATCGTATCCTGAAGAAGGGATGCCCTTGAAAGCATTTTAAAGGCACAACTTGACGACTAAGTAGAAAAGTCAGGAAGTTGCCGAGGGCTCTGGTCTGACCTTCCCTTGCACTTTTTGCTATTTCTGGGGTTACATTTGGCTCTGAATTTAGAGTCTTCTCTTGGGCTTCCAAAGAAACGTGCATCCTGGCTAGCAGCCAGCCCTAGCGGGTGATAAAGACTAGCAAATATGAAATACAGATTTAGAGGTGTCACAAGGAAATAAATTGGGTTCACCTCATATTTTCTTCTGAATCTGAATGTCCCGAAAGCAGAATTTCATTTCTAGTCTCAGACCCGAGGCAGAGATGGCCTGTTGAGCCCCTGTGAATCAGAAAGTTTGCACACAACCTAATCCTCCAGCTGCCAAGAGCCCCATATTATCTGCTCTCCAACCAAAATAAAATTAAAGGCTGGGACGCCTGTTCTCGGGTGGTCAGTACTTATGTGGGAAACGTAGAAAGCTGAAAATCACCAACAAAGAGCGTAAAACGTGTGACCGTCATTTTTATAAGATGTGATAGATTCGGTCAGGACAGTGCGAGAAGGCCCAGGAGGCATGCATTAAAAGAGTCTGCCAAGAAAAATGCAAAATCCTACATGCTTGGAGGCAGCAGAGGAAGGGGTGTAGATTAGAAATATCGTAGCCACAAGAAGAATGGATACCTGTCTTCCTAAATAACACTGGCATCATCAAGGAGAATTAACCATCAAATTAGGAAGGAGACCCCATAAGGAAACCGTGTACACGTGATGGAAACAAAAGATGCAGGGTTTCATTTTCTAACTAGTGCCAGTCCCGTGAATTTCTTAACATCCCTGGGCTCTCCTTGCAAAAGGAAAGACAGTTAATACCTACTTCTCAGGGTTGTTGGATTGACAAGTTATACATGTGACAGAAACTAAGAGAAACCACTTCATGACATCAATTGGGTGTCACGACCCATGGAAAATGTTCTAGATGGGGCTCAGCACTCTATGCCCACAGGCTAAACGTCGTGCACCGTCTCTATCTATAAAGGGCATTTCACTGGAGCACTATTACGCCCGTTCAATATGTATCATCCACTGGTGTGTTCCTGCTGTAGCTACAGAATTGATTAGTTGAAACAGCAACCATATGGCCCCCAAAGCTGAATATATTTGCTATCTGACCCCTTAGAGGAGAAGCTTGCTGACCCTGGTCTAGAACATCAGCTGATCATTCACTTGGGAATAGAAATAAGCATCCATTTATTGATCATCTGTTATGTCTGCTCGCAGATGATTTCATTTACCCTTACAAGCTAGCTGTTGTTATCTCCAGTTTATTTTTGGGGAAAGGGATGCACTTGGGTGTCATTTCCCCAAAGTCACATAATAAAAACCAGCAGAGACAAAATTCTGATTTCAAAGTCAAGTGTACATCGTTTCTCAGTGGCATTTTTATTTCATTTTATTCCTTTCTTTTTAGACAG
>CM053612.1:99282096-99307706 GCA_028646535.1 Procyon lotor
AGAGCTTTCTGAGTTCCAGAGGAGTGTGTGTGTGTGTGGGGGGGTCCTCTTCTCAGCAGCTGAGGGGATAGTGAGGAGGAGGCAGAGGGAGAGCTCACCTCATTGGAAATGCCACTGCCTCTGGGGGCAAGGGATTGCAGAGAGAGCTTGTCCTACTGAAGTCTGAGTTAGAAGACTCAGAAGTGGTATCCCTCCGAAAAAGGGTGGACTGTCATGTGAGAGAAATGGTGTGTCTCAGGCTCTTGAGCACCAAGTATGCAGAATATAAGAGTAGACGCAAGAGTAGAAATCTTTGCTCGTTACTAAATCCCGGCTTAGGGAGACTTCAGGCGGAAAGCCTTGCACTTATCATGGCCATCCTGGTAATTCCTTGTTCACATTGGAGCAAGCCTCTACTTCCCGCATTTGGCTTTTCTCTGTCCTGCTTTGTGGCCATAGGTGTCAGTCTTGGGTTTGTGGCATTGCCTAAAATTTCATGAGTCCCTCACCTTTTTGACATTATGCTTCTTCAGCACGTAACTTGCCAGTGTACTCTTCTCCCCAAGGAAATTCTTCTTCTCTCTGACTCCCACGCATGGTGCTGGTTACATTTTGGCCCTTACCTATCCAGGTGACCACCCAAAACCCAATCACTTGCACTCAAGTTTTGTTCTTTTAAGAATTTTTTCGTGCCTGCCCTGCAGACAAGTATCTTGTCCGTGACTGTCAAAATCAGCTACTTAGATAAGCTGCCATGGCCCATTATTTTCACTATGTATTTATACATTTAAAAAAATCATTTAAAATGGAGAAAGTGTGTGACAAAAATATTCTGTTGATACTGTCTTCTGAGAAGAGAGGAATTTGACACTGTGGTAAATAAACATAAAGAAAGGACGTCTATGTGAAAACAGAAAGATGTTCATCACTGAGGAACATAAAGTCTCTTCATGCATTGGATTTACCTAAATGTCACATTTATGCTAATGAGATCCATTAAATTTTATTCTTACTTGGAGGCAAAATGGAAGTTTGAGTAGCTGCCAAGTGTTTGAACTTGAGGGCGACACTCTATGTTTCTCAGGACATAATTGGTATTGTGTTGTGTGTACTTGTCTACCCACCTGGTGTTCAAGTTGAAAATAAAGGCAGTGGAAAGAACGTGAGACTTGATCTCAGGAAAATTAGATCTACCGCTGAGAAGTCGTGCATATCTCTCAGCATCCTGGCCTCAGTTCCTCGATCTAGAAAGGAAGGAAGCTGGAGTTAGATTCTAAGAGTACTTCCCATTTTAAAGTTCCCTGGCATTATTGATCCACAGGAAGACATAAAAGAATGCCAAAAATAGTCAGCAAGATACAACCAGGCTAAGTCTATTCATTGCCAAGCAGCTATTTCTGAGTTTGTGAAGATATGGAAGAGGACAGTGAAGAAATTGTTCCAGAAGAATTGCAACAAAGGAAATCCAGAGTCCTTCCAAGAACTTGGGAAAACTACTTCATTATGACATATGCACCTTTTTTTTTTACATTCATAGTCAGTCTGAAGTAGGTTTGATACATGGATTTGAAAATTGAGAGAAATAACAGCCACGTTGAATGATGTCAACCATCTCAAAATTCTCAGTCTTATATACACAAATAAATGTGATCAAATTTGTATTGTTCCCTCTGCCCTCAAGGACTATTATATCTTTGTATGAAATGAGCAGAACGTAAGATCATTTCTCTAATTGGGCCAATTTGACTCAACGACCAATCAACATGCACTAGATGAGTCAATACTAGTGGAATTGGCAGTCTCACAGGAAATACGGATCAAAAAGTAAAATACTAAGGATGTATAAGGGACCCATATGTAATTTTATGGCAATTACAATGGAGATAATTAGCGTATTATATTTGCTTTATATTTCCCAACTTTAGAAACAACAAATTTTCTCACTGATAATGTTAGTCATAGATACCTCTGCTTTTCTGACCAAAGCTCTGGAAAACAACAAAGAGAAGGAAAATGTTAAATTTCGTCCTTGATGAAGTGAAGCATGGAAGTGTTGAACCATGATATATGAAGAAAGCCTACCAGTGTAAGTAAACTTGGACAGCACGAAGGGGAGATGCCAAAAGAGGAGGAACATCTCCAATGTCTTCTTCAGAGTGGTGGCAAAGCCCCAAAGGCAAAACTTTTTTTGGGAAAAAAGAAAATCAGGGATGCCAGGGGAGGATGCAGAAAAGAAGCAGGGAAGGCAGGATGAGTCAAGGAGACATTCAGTCATGGCACCTTTGCGAGGTGTGGCTACAAGCATGGAATGACGGAACGGAACTTCAAGATGGTAGCAACTCTGTTGTGCTGATCTTGCTGAGCAAAATGGGTGAGGGTTTTCACTCCCCGCTCCCAAAATTGTGAATTTTGAGGTGGGGAGGCCCCCTGCTGACTGTGAGCAGGGGTGTATGATAATGCAAGGTCCTGGTGGGCAAAAATGCTTGGAGACAACAAAAACGGGCATAGAGTGTCCAAGGCACGTGTAATTGGTACTCTCATAGACGGAAGGAGAAAATACAACAGGAAAAAATTAAAATACAGAAGGGAAGATTTGACAAGACATGGCAAGGAGGGTCACATAACCAGAAAGGAATCTAAAACCTTTCCATAGGCTTGTAAGAGTATTACAGAAAATTCTCAGAGGGAGGCGTGGCTTTCTTTAAAAGAAAGTGCTTACGATGTTAATCAAAAAGAAGTCATTCATTGACGTGTGGAGCAAGAACAGAGAATGGACGGGTCATTTTCAAAAAGAAAAGCATGGCGGTGTAATGGCAAATAATCCTAATGGATACAAGAAAGCTGACATTTTAACAGAAATTGTGATGACCACGAAGAAGCCCTCTAAATGAACTCAGAAATTACAAGAACATGGGCCAAATATGAGAGGATGGGTACAGAACCAATGAAGGAATATAAAGTCTTTGCAGAAATTTATAAGAAGAGTATTAAAATGTCTTAAACCCAGGGGCACCTGGCTGGCTCAGTAGAGCATGTGACTCTTGATCTTGGGGTCATGAGTTCCAGCCCCATATTGGGTATAGAGTTTACTTTAAAAAAAAAAAAAAAAGAAGAAGTCTTGAGTCCAGAATGAGGTAAGGCATCTAAAACTATGAAAAATCGCAAGAGCTTTTGAATTCACACTGTAACTAGAACACAGAGAGAAGATCTCACTTTGTGTTCTCTAGGATCAATTAGCTAGACAAAATATGTGCACCCTTCACAGGTACTTCTCTGGATTGACTGAACATTATCCTCTAAATGTTTCTCTCATAGGACCCAGGTAGTTAAAATTTTCTTTCTTTTTTTTTTTTTTAAGTAGGCTACACACCCAGCATGGAGCCCAGTGCAGGGCTCAAAGTCACCACCCCGAGATCAAGACCTGAGCTGAGATCAAGCGTCTGACCTCTTCACCACCTGAGCCACCCAGGGGCCCCTCTCATTAATTCTTTATGGCTGCCACTGTCCTTCCCATCTGCTGATGTTCCTCTCACTGTTTTTTCCCTGAAGCCACACTATAGTTTAAACAGTCATTTCTGTTTGCCAATTTATGATGGTCCTGGAGAAAAGGAGACATATTCTTTTGTTGTTTAAGGGCTTTACAAATCATCAGTAAGGGGAAATATATAGGCTACAGTAAACTTGGAAAATTAAAAAAAAAATGTCTCCATCCTGCAGCATCTAACTACCTCTCTTTTACTTTGGGGCATGTCACATCTGTCCACCTTCTGCAGACATTGATCTCTTTGGGCAAAGTTCACACTGTCTTTAATCCTTTTTGACATACAGATGAAAGGGTTTGAGAAACAAATATCATTTTTTTCTTGATTTCTTACCTCAAAAAGGCCACTAATTCCCAAAGTAAACCAATAGGTGGGATTTAGCTCTGGTCAGGTAACTGCTTGTACTCGCAAAAGGACACTTTGGGGGAACCCTTATAGCTTCCTGACGACAAGCTTGGTAGTTGCCCTATCAACACCAAATTTTCCTTGGATCCTTGCTTCTAAAATTATGTGATGGCTGTGGTCTTTCCACAACTCACCACAATTAATACAGTAACAAAAGACTCTTAACTTTAAAGATTACCTCCCATATTTCTTTTAATTTTTCTTTTTTTTCTATTTTCCATGATTCTTTTTCAAAATTGTTTCATGTCTTCTCTGTGCTCTGATTTTTGACTACTACTCTCCCCAAAAGAAACAAAACCAAGCAAGCAGTTATTAGCAGAAAACCTCAGAATGGGCTGATTTGGGCTGGCCAAATTGTCCAAAAGATGAAAAGAACTACCAATAATTATGGTCTCTCACAATACCAAGGGGTTCCACAGAAAGAACTTTAAATTCTAGGTGTTCCATCACCAAAGTAATTATAAAAACCATTGACTAGTTCTTTCACAGGAAGACAGAATATCTCTTGGGCTTTTATTTTGCTTCCTCTGCTCTGTCATTGAGAATCACCTGTAGATGGGTAATTGTGAAACTAACATTTAGAAGAACATTAAAATCCCAAGACCATGAAGAGGTTAGAAGGGGAAACCAGTTGTGGAAGAAAGATTTTCTAGCCTGGATAAGCTGCTTCTCAAATTCATGAAAATACTTAAAAATTGTCTAGACTAATTATCATTGGCAATATTGAGAAGTCATTAATAAGACAGCAGAGATTTCCATCCAGAAAACTGAAAGTGACCAAATGTTCTGATATTTTTTAATGCATTTTTAAAAAATTTTTATTAACATATAATGTATTATTTGCCCCAGGGTACTTGTCTTTGAATCGTCAGGCTTACACATTTCACAGCACTTACCATAGCACATACCCTCCTCAATGTCCATAACCCAGCCACCCTATCCCTCCCCCCTCCCCCAGCCACCCTTAGTTTGTTTTCTGAGTCTAGGAGTCTCTTACGGTTTGTCTCCCTCCCCATCCCTTCCTGTTTCATTTCTCTCCCCCACCCCCCCCAAACTCCCTCCTTGCCTCTCAAATTCTTCATATCAGAGAGATCATGTGATACTTGTCTTTCTCTGACTGACTTATTTCGCTTAGCATAATACCCTCCAGTTCCATCCACGTCGTTGCAAATGGCCAGATTTCGTTTCTCTTGATGGCTGCATAGTATTCCATTGTATATATATACCAAATGTTCTGATTTTTTTAAGACCAAGAAGATGAATTGCACAAATGTGTGAGCAAGAAAGATGGGGTGTTTGACAATGTCAAATGCCATGAAGAGGCCAAGCAGGGATAGTGAGAAGAGGACCCCGGATTTGATGATTAGAACTCACTTGAGATCACCAAGAAAGCAGTTTAGCTCTGAGAGAACAAGAGCTTAATGTTATCCCTGAGGATAATTTAGAAATGGATTATTTTAAAGGCTCGTTGGTGAACACTTAAATTAGAAAGTGGAGATCACTATGAGTCAGAGTGGGCTCATTATGAACAAATCATGCCTGACTAAATTCATTTTACTGGACTGATAAATACGAGAAATATAGTAGACCTGAAAGATGTCATCTTCATGTGAGCAAAATTTTGACAAAGTTTTTTAATCATAGCTTTGAGGACTGGAGGATGATACAATTAAGATCAGGATAAAATTAGTGAAATTAATGATTAAGGGATAGATGTCCAGGTGGGAGGTTGTTTCTCATGGTCTCTCCCTCGCTTGCTCGTTGATTCTCTCCTGTGGACCATTTTAATTAATGACTTGAAGCAAGTAAAGGACAGCCTGCTGACCAGGGTTACAAAGATGTAGACGCTAGGATGATTAGCTAATGGATTGAGTGACACACTTAAGACCAAAATAAGCCAGGGCTATTGCTGGGCTGGATCAATGGAATGAATCTAACAAGATGAACACTGATATTGGCAAAGTACTTGGTCAAATACACTAGCCACTCAACTACCGACTTGGGGAGACAGAGCTCAACAACTACATCATCAAAATAACCAGAAATTTTAGTTGACTGTCAGGGCAATATTAATCTTCAGTTAATCCATCTAACAATAATAAATACTTGTCTAACTTCACACAGTTGCAACATAAATGAAATGTTGGGGGCACCTGAGTGGCTCGGTTGGTTAAGTGTCCATCTCTTGATTTCAATTCAGATCATGATCTCAGGGTTGGGAGATTGAGCTCCACCCTGGGTTCTATATTGGGTGTGGCGTGTGCTTGGGATTCTTTCTTTCCCTCTCCATCTTCCACGTCTCTTAACTCACCCCGCCTTGTCCGTCTCTAAAAGGAGGGAAGGGAGGGAGGGGGAGAAAGAAAAGAAGGGAGAAAGAGAGTAAGAAAGAAATGTTGAAGATAATGAAAGCAACCCCAGTGTGGATCTCATTTTAGGGGATTGCATTTGTTAGAATAATACGGAGCTTGGTAACTACTTAAAAATATTCCTGAACATTTATATATGCACATTCCCAGGGAATAACAAAATTTAATAAGTCACATAACTTTTGGACTGGAAAAATTCATTTAGGAGGTGTGTCATTAGGAACTCCACTGAACAGATCACGCCCACAGAATTGTGCAGTTTTGTCCTGAGCACCCAATGATATGTTTTCGTGGAAACACAAATATGGTGGTGGGGAGCCAAAAGGTACACACATGGATGAATGGAAGAAAGAGGAAAGAAAGAAAGAAAGAAAGAAAGATATGAGGTCCTGGTGGAGATAGGGGGATAAGGATGAAAGACGAATAGGGTAGAGGGACAGACTTGGACCTTGTACTTGAACCTTTTTTGATGATTCATATACTTGGTTGACTTTTTTACATGCTGTATCCAGACTTCTGAGTACTAGCATGCTATAGCTACAGTACCCTACCTCAGTCAGAGCCTTCCTCATTATGCACTGTGCTTTCCCTTTGTGGCATTTAACACAACAGTAATTCAGTAACCATGTGTGTACTCGTCTCTCTTCCCCTGTTGACACTAACCTAGGTCCATGGGAACATCACTGTGTTGGTCTCTTCCATCATTGCATTCTTAATGCCTAGTGTATAGCCATGCATTAGCCTGTGGTAAGCACTCTATCAATTTGTGTTAGTTTTTGAGCATTGCTCAGCAATTCAATAACTTTCCCACAAGGAGGAATTTTTTAAACAGAAAATATAAAGACAAGAAAAATGCACTTCATGTTAATATGTGGATGGTACAGGCTGCAAAGGAAAAATATATTCTCATTGTTATACACGGAATGTTTATGAAAATTGAACACTTCATAAAGCTGATTATCAATAAATCTCATCAGGCTGGTGTCATATAAGTCACGTTCTCTCTCTGCAATATATTAAGTTAGAAATCAAGAACAAAGAGATAAATAGAAAACCTCCATATTCTTAATTTTAAAGCACACATTTTTTTTTAAATTCATGGGTCAAAAAAGAGATCATAACGGGACAGAAGATATTGATAAACAACACTAATATTGTATACTTTAAAAATGGGAGATACTATAGAGCAGGATCTAAAGGGAAATTTAAAATCTTAAGTGTTAGCATTAGAAGAGAATGTACGATGAACATCGATGAGTTGAACATCTAGCACAGGGCATTAGGGAAAAAGCAAGTGATTAAACCTCTCCAAAGTAGAAAGCATAAAATAGTAAGACTGAAGAACTCTGGCACGATCGGTTAGGAGAGACAGAGACTATGACAGAGAGAGAGAAATATGTTAGCAGAATCAAAAAAGAAAAAAGTACAGATATTGCCAAGACCAAGAAGACAATAAAATGATAGCATTAACAACTTCACACCGATAAATTAAAGAATGTAAAATTTCAAAATCCTAGAAAGATATAACTGACTTAAGAAGAAACGTAAATTTTAGAAACTCAAGGGCCTGTGCCCCACATGGTTTTTACATGTTGATTCTACAATCAACAAATGATCCCCTGCCAAGACAACTCTTCTAGAGACCAGAAAAGTAAGAAACTTAACTCATTTTATGACACTGGCTAACTTTAATAACCAAGTTATCCAAGGAGAATAAATTTTGTTAAATCTAGGAATGAACATCTTCAAATAGCAACAAAACAGTCCAGCGATGTGTAAAGAATTATAATCACATCATGGGAGAATTTGGTTTATCTTAGAAATACAAAGCTGGGTTAACATTAGAAAGATCAGTCTATTAATCACCAGAGAAAAACCTATGTGATCATTTTAATAGATTAATAAAAAAGCATTTGATAAAGTCAATATTAATTCCTGACTTTCTTTTTTCAAAGAGTTCCTTACCGGTTAGGGATAGAGAGCAACTTTCCTACTCTGATAAATACCTATTTAAAACAAAACTGAGTTGGGGGTGCCTGAGTGGCTCAGTCAGTTGAGTGTTAGGATTCTTGATTCTGACTCGTCATGACCTTGGAGTTGTGGGACCAGACCCTGTGTCCAGCTCCACACTCAGTGGGGAGCCTGCTCGTCTCTCTCCCTCTACTCTCTCTCTCTTTCTCACACACACACACACACACACACACACACACACACACACACACACATAAATAAATAGAATCTTTTTAAAAAATAAAACTGAGTTAAAATACATTTAATGGTGCAAAGGTAAAAGTATTTTAAGATCAGGAATAGGAATGGTTTTTATTGGAGCACCTGGGTGGCTCAATCGGTTAAACGTTGGCCTTCAGCTCACTCAGGTCATAATCCAGGGGTCCTGGGATCGAGTCCTGCATCGGACTCCGTGCTCAGCTGGGGGTCTGGTTGTCTCACTGACCCTCCCCCGTCTCGTGCTCTCTCTCTCTCTCTCTCTCTCACTCAAATAAATAATCTTTAAAAAATAAAATACATGTTAAACAATTCTATGTAGGCACTGCATATAGGATCACAGTTACCCAATCAGTTTTTTTAAGCAAAAGAATATCTCATCCATGATTACTTTGGGTGACCCTATTTTTTTAAATTAGTGTCTATTTCCCCCTTGTATTCCCTTTCCTACATATGACTTTTGTGCCTATAAAGTGACACCCATTACAAGCGTTTGCCTCTTTTTGTCCAAAATGGTAGCAGCTTCCTTTTCTTTTTTATTTTTTATCTCCAGGGATTTTGAGGAACAAGCTTATCAAGGATCTAGAACCCTATAGTTTTCAATTTCATTCTAGTCCCCTCACTAATATGTCTAGGAAAGGCTGAAGAGAGCATCTTTTTGCTAAGTGTTATCTAGATGTATGTGTGGAAGGGACGGTCACCAACTTTGATCAAAGAACTAAAGTAAAATAAAAGGAGTTACTTCCTAAAGATCCTGTGTTGTATTTATTTTGAAATATCTTAATCACGGTATGTTGATTTTTTCCTATCCAACGCCTGCTGATTTAGCTGCCAGGGGACATAATTTAGAAGATGACATACACGTCATGTGCTGTCAGAATACAAGGCATAAATTATTATAACATTATATTTTACACCTTATAACATTATAACAATAACACTAAACATTCAGTGATATAGTGTGAATCCAGAAGTAAATCAAGCCAAAGTCTTGAGGCTTTACTTCGTGCCTAATGTTGCTCATCCTCCACATGCTCCTTGGTATGTGGTCATGGAGGTCTGAGCTCATGTGGTCTGAGCCTATCCAGATCTGTAATAAGCCATCCTATTTGCAGTTGTTCTGAGGTCCAGGCTTGGACATCTGAAGTTCAGAGGTCCTGAGGTCGGTGAGTGGGACTTGATAATGGAAAGTGGACACAGTTTTATCAAGATACAGGGAACTTAGATTGTGGAATACAATTCACATTTTCTGCTGTAACAGAAGCCCTAGATTTTTGCTCATGGTGATTTCCTAGTTCTGTCATGACTGATCATTCCAATCTGTAAAAATATTCCTTGGCTAAGATGGCCCAGAATTGATTCTTGAAAGGTTTTCTTATTTTGTCTTTTGTTTTGTTATATCTTCTTTGCTTTCCTTTTGTTGTTGCAGTTGTTGTTTTTAATCGTAGAGGATCATAGTCATTCATTTTTTTGGTTACATAATCTTTATTTAAACATCATTACCAACATCTGACCTAAATTGAGCCAATTATTGCTACATATCATTCCTTAGTGGTGATTTAAGTCTGGACAGTGGTACAAATTTATTAAAAATTAATGAAGACTAAAATCAAACTACTGGCTCCTTTTTTTATTCCCAAGTGGTAATGACACAGGGAAAAACAAATCCATGTTTCCATTGTTGGTTCATGATTCTTCTCTCTTTTCTTTTAGGAAGAACTCTACATGGTATTGCCCAGTGAAGGTGGAATTCAACATAAAAACTATCTTGGGCTCCATCAAAGAGATCACTGCAGCACCGAAAGGCCTCAGGATCTAGCATCTCGTGATATACAGAGGGCTACAGAATATTCTGTGGAATTGGTTCAAACAATGAAGAAGGTACATGGAGGTTAGAATAAACATTTATCCTACTGAAAGTTTCTTGAGCCCATGGCCATCAGCCCATTCATTGAATGATGCATGTCCTTGAAGCACTGTTGACCTGCCACTTGCTGCATGAGGACTCATCCGGGAAATACCCCTTCATGACAGCCTGAGACTCTGGCCCCCAAACTTCAGGGTCCCAGCTCATGGGACTGGACCACATAGACAATGCATTTTGCTAGAACAGGAGGTTGCCAGGGCCTGGAATCCAAACAGGTTCCCAGAAGTACTTTGATTTCTCTGTTCCAATCCATGGTCACCATATTGAAAAATGATGGTGCTCACATTCATAGACTCTTCCTCCTTGCCTTCAATCCATCAAATCACTAACCAACGAGCAGCATCACACGGAGAACCCCAAGCAAAGCTCTCAGGTGGCAATCCTTGGGATGTTCTGGCTTTGCTGTTCCTGAGAGTTTGCAGTTAGGTTTATATCCCTTGCCTTAATGATCAAAGGGCCCAAAATCATAGCTTCAAAGTGCAATGAAAGAAAATATCTTATCCAATGACTGCAATAAACACAAATCTCATGTCTCAAATTTATTCCATTGATTATTCTTCAAACTGGAAAAGATGGGTGTCAACACAGGAATGGTCTTTATTATGGGGAACCAGTTCCATGACTGGGTATGCTATTGATTCTGAGTCACTGAAACCAGTTTCCTGTCTGTGGAACAAGGATGTTTTGCACAAAGCTCTCTCCTGTAAGATAACGGCAACTACTACCTTAGGATCTACAACTGGAACCCTTGATATGGAAGTTTCTACCCCTCGTACATGAGAGCCAGCCTGTGGTCCCCCCAACGGGATCCAGTTCTCTCTGCCCATTCATGCAGTGACTTGGAGAACAGGATGCTGGTTTGCTAACGGACCACCGGGTAGAGAGGTAAGAAACTCCTCATTTGTTTAAACGCAAGCTTAACTATAGCAAATATAGAAAAGCATGTGGGAAGATTTATTTTACAGAGCACATTTCTGTTGCCTAGGATATGAATCAGTAAAGTCTTCCTAAGTAGTGATTGGAATTTACAAACAGAATCTTCCCTGTTTTGCATGGCTACGTGTGCGCTAATGTTTGAAATGCCTTTTGAGTCACTAATTATTTTGTTTGTATTTCATGCCCAGATAATCAGAGGGGAGGGTTTCCACCTTGATATTTTGGCTCCTAGAATGGTAGGTACATGAGAAGCTGTAATTTTCATCCAAGGGGTGTAAGGTGGGTTGAAATCTCTAAATAAACAGTAGTAGGATGTCCCTTTATTGCTGTATTGTTCTTTCAATGGAACCTGCATTCAGAATTCTCTAAGGAAGTAGCCGAAAGAATGATGTTTAACCTTACTTCAAAAGGGCTATTCTCCAGTCTCCTTGAGTGTATTCATGCCCAGAATGATACCAGGAGCCGATGTACACAGCCGCAGGGGCATCATCGATTGTAGCCTCTGTGAATGGATCCACCAACCCATGCCATTAGCTTGGACCACCATCTTGTCAGTAGCATGACTTTGACCCTTGCAGGGGCCAAATCTGGGAATTTCTCTGACATGTATTAACCCCATTCATCATACAAGTTTTTTCTCTCTTTTCCTATAGCCTACAGAAGTTGGGCTTGTTAAGTTAGTGTCCAAATTAGATCCTGGAAATCTGAGTTTGGAGCCACATGGAGAGCACTGGTTATTTCCTTCTTTGAAAAGATGAATAATTATTCTCTGGGGCAATTTCATTTTAGAAGATAAATGCAAAGAGGCCTCACATAGAAGGCCAAAGAGAAGCCCAGCCTCTTCTGCATGCCATGGTCTTTCTACTCTGAAGTTTGCTGGAGCCCAGGGTCCATCCATCTACTGGCCCACTTCCTGCCAATAGGAGTCCCTAAAATTGTTTTTTCTGCCAAAAAATAATACGTATTTCAAGAGGCCTCCTGCACATACCTTCATGCATTCCACAATGTTACGTAACGCAGAGTGATTATTGTATACACTTTTAGTTTTAAATAACAGCATACCTTCCAAAACCTGATTTTACAGAACAGCTACATGATTCCTGAATGGCAGCTCCCTTGTTATGTAGTGTTAAGTCAAAAATGTATTGATAAGAGCTATAATAAAAAAATGTATTGATAGAAGATAACTTTTAACTGATATATTTTTTTTTCATTCAGATTTGCTTAGACAAAGGAAAGTACTCTGTGTTTAGAAGCATGGTTACACCTTCCGTGTTATCAGATACAATAGACTGCGTCCCACAGTCGTTCTAGGGTTTAAGGGCTAATTAGCTTTTGCAAAGAGATCTGTTCTAAAGAGCAGGTGAGATCTACCTTTATTCGTAGAATGGGCCTCCTGTGGGGACATTTTTCCACACCCACTTGGTTGCTCACCTAGAGAGAGTCAGTCTTGATGCACCTGCCAAGAGACAGTGACACGTGTGGGCTTAGTGGAGGTGGACCACCGGGCTGGCCTGCTGTCTACATACAATGCGATGCACTGTGTACACCCAATTTGGGAACAAATGTCTATAGGGGAAATTTGTGTGGGCAGCAAGGTTTAGAACCATACACCTCTCACCCTTTGAGTGCTTTTGGAGCCATTCATACCCGCTCTGCTCACAGGGACCCCACCGCCTTCCCCTCACAGGTGCTGTAGGGACAAAGCTATCTGTTGTTTAGGACAGACACTCAGCATATTTGGGGACTTGCTGATCTCAGTTAATCCCGGAGGCGAGTCAACTACGTTGACCGCTCCTGATACGTGAGCGAAATTTTGCTGCTGATGAAGGATAGTCCATTTCTGTTCTACGAAAGAGATGGAATCTGATCACCATTGACCTGAGATGGACCCGTCCGGCCATCACAAGCACATCTCCTGAGCCAGCCTGTCTTCCACGGCCTGGCTGTTCCCCGGGGCCACCCCCGCCCTGCAGTGCTCTCCCAGGGACAGCCACTGATCTGCACTTGGTCCAGGGGAGAGGTTCAGGGCAGTCGCATGTAGTGATTCTTGGTCTTCTCCCCTCACGACCTGCTCCTTCACTCCTCTCCAGCCATCTCCACGGCCCCGCCATGCATCGGGTCTTCCTGCCACACTAACACCTGCCTGAACTCCCCACCGTACACATTCCTCTCTCCGATGTACACTTCCTACGGTGGTCCCATCAGATGAACCCTCCTCGCGCTGGGATAGCTTTCCTCCTTCCTTGTCTTGCTTGGCCTCATACCTCACATGTCTTATTTATCTTCTTAATCCTCTAGCTGATCCTCCTCTTGTATCTACCCATCAAAGGGTGTTCACGTTTTCAGCCCTCTTTTTGGGCAGCTTCATCCAGTCCTTCAAAGACAGCATTAAGTGGCCCTCATGCTGTACATTCTCATAGCACCTTATGCCGTGGTGAGACCCATCACAGAGCTTTCAGATTGCCTATTTATATGTGGTTCTCCCCACCTGAATTAATCAGGGTCTCTAGAGAAACAGAACAAATAGGATATCCATAGGTAGAGATATAGAGACACATAGATATAGCTATATATATCTATCCATGCATAGATCTATCCATCTATAGAGTGAGCCAAAGATAGATCTCTCTAGATAGAAAAACGGACAGGTTCATAGGTGTATCCAATGTATCTTTCCCTATACCATGATAACTATAATTCTATTGGATCTATTTATCTATCATCGATCTAGAGAGATCTATACTATATAGATAATTGTAATTCTATTGGATCTGACTATCTATCTGTCATCTATCTAGAGAGGTCTGTCTCTGTGGACAGCTATGTTTGTATTTCTTTCTGTCTGTCTGTCTCATTATTTTAAAGAATTGGCCCATGATTATAGGGGCTGGCAAGCCCCAGATCTTTGGGGAAGACCGGAAGGCTGAAAACTCAGCAGGGATTCTATGTTATAGTCTTGAGAAAGAATTGCTTCTTCTTTGGGAAACTTCAGTCTTGGCTGCTAAGCTCCTCAAATGATTAGATAAGACCCACCCTCAGCCCCCACCCACCTCCCTACCCAACCATATTATGAAGGATAATCTGCTTTACTCAAAGTCTGCTGATTTAAATTTAATCAGCTCCAAAACATGCCTTCAGAGCAACATCTAGACCAGTGTTTACCCAAATACTGGGCACCATAGCCTAGTTAAAATAACTGAACGTCACACCACTTATCTCAAATATGGAGCGGAGCATGGTACCTGGCCCTGTGTATGTAATTATTTTGTGTGAAACTCCTATGGAACAGTAATACTAGCAATGATCAGTACAGGTATTGAGTTTATACTATGTACATAAACTATACATACAGACGAGTCTATGTACATACACTGTGTGTTTGTTTCTTAGCTTTTGCTCACAGCATTCTATTTAAACTTCACCCCTGTCTTTGAGGCAGGTCCTTCTGCTTTATCTGAGGTGGCCGAGCTGAAAAAGCTTGATTTGTAAACCAAAGGGATATAATCAAGGAGAGGCAAGGCTGGGGTTTGAATCTAGGTCTCTGGGCTTCCAACCTTACCCCCCAAATTCTAGCACCTCCGTCTCTTGTCCTTATTTATATGGCTATTAGGTTATAATCATATGCTCAGATGTAAGAGAAATGTATCTTTTCTGTGTCTCTTGAACTGTTTCTGTAAATGAGGATTTATGAGCAATCTGTCTCCTCCCAGGCATGTAAAAAATTTCCAAGGGTCGCATTAAGCCTGTTATAACCCAGAGCCTCTCTCTTGACCCCCAACTGCCTCTTGTTTTAAAACAATACTTGGAAGAAAATAAATTGTTAGCTCTCATGGCAGAGCCTTTATGCCAGGCTTTAGGGGATCATTACCATAATATTATGCGTCAGGAAGCAATTTTCCAAATGACACTTCAGTGACCCCAAAGAGCCTTAAATCAAAGCAGACAGCCTCGGATTGTGACTATGTAGTGCAAAAATAGTCATCGACTTCTGGGTTTTTTTTTATAATAATCAAGCAGACACCACACAGAGGACAAAGTTATTTATGCAGCTTTGAATTCTTTGGACTGTTGTCTGGGTCCCAGTGGATATCATCATTGTGTTGGTGAAGATGCTAAATTTGGATGGTATTGGGGGGAGGGGGAAGAAACAAACCCAGACTTAGAAATGTGTCATCCTCTCGCACGGTCGTTGGGGATTCTTGACTGGCATATTCATAAAACTTGATTATAAATGTCTTGAGAGAAGGGACCGTATCTTATTCAACGTTTTATCCCTGCCTGCTTGATCAGTGCGTCATTCCGAACACAAAGGAGCCCAAGACCCACTTCTGGAATGGAGTTATCAAACCTCCCCAAAGTAGAGAATCAGGTCTTTCAATAACGACTCGGTTTTCCTCTTTATTCAATAGTTTACTTCTCCCAAATGCACAGAGAATGGGCCTTTCTCCTGCAGTTTCCAGTATGTTTTCCAGAAAATAAGATGTATGCTAATGCCATTTCAATTGAGAGAGCTTTTGACTAGGAGAATTACGACTATTTGACATTAATCACTAGCTATGTGGAAGAGGCAAAAAACCTCATCTAAATAAAGCCCACAGACTGACTGTAATATAGACGTAGGTCCACTATTCACTTCCTAGAATACAGTTCTTGATAAAGTACCAGAATAGGCACGCTAATGCGAGCCATTTATTTCTGTGTGGTTAGAGCAGTTGTGGTTTTAGGAAAATGGGGCCGATGAAGAACCTGGCAAAGAGTTCCCAAAAATTCATTTCCTCCTTCACATAGAGTCAGATTTTCAGGAGAATGAAGTGATGGCTGTGAAACCTGTTTCTTTCCTTAGGACAGCCCCCAGAATATACGATAAAAAGGGATTAAAACCAACACCTCAAAAGACTACCGTGGAGGAACATTAGTGCACATAGTACAAAGGACTTAGGGTCATCATCCCTGCCCCTGTGTGGTGGGAAGACCTGGCTAGAAATGCATGGATAAGCACTCAGTGCTGCAAGAAAATGCCAAATAGAAACTGACTCAGTAAAAAAGAAGAGTTCTGGGCACAGATCAGTTGAGGAAGGAGGTGAAAGGACCAAGAGAAAATCCCAGCCAGCTCGGACGGGACATGGCTCCCTCTACACCTTGCTCAGTCATTGCTCAGCAGGCAATGAGAACACAAGGTGTGTCCTTCTTAACCCACTGTGTTGCAGAAAGCAAGTTACCGTTGTAGACCGTTGGCCACATCATCACCAAAAATGTCCTTTTACCGTCTTCCAAAAGTTCCAAATCAAACAGGTTCTCCAAGGATTGCTGTTTTTTTTGAGAATCTGATTATCAGTGGTAATTCAAAAAAATTTGAATTACAAAAAAAAAAAAAAAACAGAGGATAGCGGGAGCTCCACAGAGGAAGCGAGGAGATGTATTGAGAAACCAATTCCATCAACGTTGGGGAAAGTAGGCCAGGGTAGGAACTAATGATGGTGTTCCATTGATCTTTGTGTCTGTTTTTGTGCCAGTACCACACTGTCTTAATTATTATAGCTTTGTAATAGAGCTTGAAGCCAGGAATTATGCTGCTGCTGACTTTGGTTTTCTTTTTCATCCAGATAAGAATATATGAATGAGAGAACAAAATACTAAGAGAATAGATAAATGAGAGAACAAAGTACTAGTACAAAATAGATGAATGAGAGAACAAAATACAAAAAGGACAGAAACAAAATACAACCCCAGAAAAATATACACTAACCAAATCAGAAGAGACCCAAAACTGGGGGGAGGAGAAAGGGGAAAAGAGAAGAGAAGGGAAGGGAAGGGAAGGGAAGGGAAGGGAAGGGAAGGGAAGGGAAGGGAAGGGAAGAGAAGAGAAAAGACTTAGGGATATTAGCATATGTGAAGATGGCTAAACGATTCTTACTCAGTGTGATGTATATTGCAACAGGGACCCTTGTAAATTGTCATATGCCAATAAAATGTCATAAGTAGTAAAAAAAAAATGTCAATAGAATATAATTATAAATATAGTATGTATACTATATAGTATATATATTCTATACTATATACTAAATATATATATTATTATATAATATATATTTTATATATATAAAATTATATATACTATATATAAATATACTAAATATAGTATAGAATATATATACTGTGTAGTATATATTATAGTATATATATAGCATATATACTATATTCTATATAGTTATTATAATTATATTATGATTATATTATATGTTACACACAGACACACAGCCAACTGTGAATAGAACATAGCCATACTCTTGACTTTGGGTGTATTTTGCTCTGTTAGAAGAAACTACCTCCCAAAATTTTAAAGAAAGACAAACATATATATATATATATATACATAAAAATAAGGGTAAACATGATGAAGAGATGCAATATGACTATAAAAATGAAAACTAAAAAATTATAAACAAGGAATTGATAAGAAGGTTGAAAAAAGAAAAAAAAAAAGAAGAAAGAGTGTGATCAGGCGGGAGACTCGAACAGAGCCATGCACTAGATTTAGGGTATATTTTGATGGATTAGAAGAAATTGTATCCCAAAATTTTAAAGAAAATAAAAAAAAACCTATATGTATACAAAAAATAACATTAAATACAACGCAGGGATAAAATATGACTATAACAATGAAAATTTTGAAAGATTTTTTTTATTTTTATTTTTTAATTAACATATAATGTATGATTTGCCCCAGGGGTACATGTCTGTGAATCGTCGGGCTTACACATTTCACAGCACTCACCCTAGCACAGACCCTCCCCAGTGTCCACAACCCAGCCGCCCTATTAAAAAGATTTTTAAAGAGGTATTGATAATAGTTTAAAAATGTTAAACTAGGAAAGAGGAAATTTTTTTAAACAATAGAATAAGAAAACAACAAAATTTAAAAACTTTAACTTCGAAGGGCTAAAGTGTCATGGGGGAAAAGCCATGAATTCTACGTGTTCCTTTCCCCCGGGTCTGGACT
This sequence comes from Procyon lotor, assembly GCA_028646535.1. Taxonomy (NCBI): domain Eukaryota; kingdom Metazoa; phylum Chordata; class Mammalia; order Carnivora; family Procyonidae; genus Procyon; species Procyon lotor. The sequence goes on from CM053612.1 coordinate 99,300,481, forward strand.
TCCGCAGGTCTCATTGATGGGTGAACTTGGTCTTGGCGGGATGTTCTTGCTCATCTTCTGGGGCAGGGGCCTGTTGCCGAGATTCTGGAATGTCTTTGCCTGAGGCTGCGGCGCCCGCCATTTAGATCCCGGGGAGCTTTTGTTCCCTGAGCGCTTTCCGTAGCGCCCCGGACGCCCGGCATAAAGATGGCGGCCGCCAGCCCCGGCCGTAGGAGCCGAGCACTCGGGCCCCGCTCCTCAGGGCGCCCTTGGAGACAAGCCGTCAGTCCCTCCCGTGTCCCTGTTCTCCCGCCGCGCTCCGAGCTCACTGGGCCTGTGACCGAGCGTTTCTGTCTCTGGCGCACGACCCCGTCTGGCGTCTCCAAAGCCGGCAGATTCCTGCTGCCGCTGGGGCACCGCTCCTCCCGGAGGAGGAAGGAAGGGGTCTCTGGAGCTGCCCCTTGTGGGGTCCCTGCTCGAAGAGCGGTGGCCCGACTGTGCCTTGCATCTCGGTGTCAGGTAAGCCCGAGCCGAGAGCCTGCTTCTCGGCTCCGTCTCCGCCGCTGCCTTCCCCGCTCCGATAGCTGGGGCTCTGCTGCACTCGGGCACCCCCGGTCTTTCTGTGTCCCCGCGGGTCCTGAGACCACACTGTCCCCACACGGGCCCCACCCTCCGCTTAGCCTCCGGAGCCACGACCCTAATGGAGCGGACTCTGAGAGTCCTGATTTTGTGCTCACTGCCCTGCGGCTGCCGGGAGCCGGCCCTCCCCCACGGTCTCTCTCCCCCTACATGGCCTCGGATCACTTCTCCGCCCGGCCTGCCTTCCAGAGAGCGGTCGCTTTTCTGTTCCTACAATTGCTGCTCTTTTCTCTCTCCTGTTGAGCTTGTAGGTGTTCAGAAGTAGTAGATTTGATAACTATCTCGCTGGACTCCTGGGACCTGATGATACTTAGTAGGTCTCCCACTCCTCTGCCACCTTGGTCCCTCCTCATCCCTTGAGACGAACCTTGATGGGCACATCAGTCACAGTGCTTAGCCTCCTGGCTGCTTGGGCTCCGTGCACTCAGGATATAAAGAAGGAAGCTGACGACGTGCAGAAGGAATGTTGTGCATTCCCGTGTCCTGGGATGTCACTCGTGCCTCGGCTGTGCGGCTACAACTTTCCTCGGCCATGTTACCGTGGCACTAAGACTGACACACCCTGCAGTCTCTAGGAAGAGACTGGAGACCCTGGAGGCCTCTTCCTTGACTCTTTGGAGCAAGCTCAGTGCGTGCCCCTTAGTAAGGACTTCATTTCTTTTCTTTAGAACATCTTCTTTAAGATGGAATTCACATGCCATTCAATTCACGCACCTACATTCTACAACTGTTTTTTAGTAGACTCACAGACTTGTGCATCCATTGCCACTAGTTTAGAACATTTTCCTTCCCCCTAAAAGAAACCTCCTACCCATCAGCAGTCACTCTCGCTCCATTCCACCCTCTGCCAGCCCCTGGCAACCACCAGTCTGCTTTCTGTCTCCATAGATTTGGCTTCTCTGGACACTTCATGGAAATGGAGTCTACAATATGGGACCTTTTGTGTCTGGCTTCTTTGACTGTGTATAATGTCTTTGAGGTTCATCCACATTGTAGCATGTGTCCATGTGTCAGAATTTCATTGTTTTTTTTTATGGCCAAATAATATTCTGTTATATGGATGGAACACATTTTGCTTATCCATTCATCAATTGGTGGACATTTACGGTTTTTCCACATATTGGCTATTACAAAGAATGCTGCTATGAACATTTGTATATGACTTTTTGTGGGTACACGTGTTTTTATCTCTCTTGAACAAATGCCTTCATTTCTACAAGCTCTCATGACCTACAGAGGCCACCCACTCTTAGAGGGTAGGTCCCAGTAGGTACCTCCTCACAAGTACCTACAGAATCTAGGATTCTGGTACTACAAACCCTGGGCAGAACCAAATAGGCAGTACCTACCCCCAAACCTTACACTCTTGACACGGTTCAATGTGCATGGCCTGTAGCTTAGATGTGCACTGAATGTCACATAGTCCTTGGGAATCAGTCGTGTTCTCAAGAAACAGAAAGCCCATTTCCTCCTGGAGGAAAGTGTTGGCGAGTAGACTGTTGGCCTGAACATAGCGATTTCTATACCCCCTGTCAAAAAATGCCTGCAAATAGGAGCCAGTCCATGATCCAGTGATACTTGAAGTCCAGGAACTCAGGCAGTGATGGAGAGAGAGAAGGTACAGGATTTGGGTCAAGGTCAGACAGGTACCTTGGTTCAGTCCTTCTCAGGCTCCTTCTTGGCTATGGGAGAGACCGCCCACCCCTTCTTCCACGTGCCCAGCCATGTGCATTCCCCGTCTTCCTCATAGTTAGGCATGCCCAGCTGACCAGGTCCTCTGGAACCGAGCAGAAGTGAATGTGCTAGGCATAACTATGGACGTCTGTCTCAAGATGTAACCCCCTGCGCTTCCTTCCAGCCGACTGCAGTGCCGATGCCCAGAGGAAGGATGCGAGATGGGAGTCGAAGACGGCAGAAGCGTGACACCTTGGATCCCTGAATGACTGCGTGGACCGGAGGTTTCCACCACCCCTCGGCACAAGCTCTACACTGTGCACGAGAGTGACCTCGTCTGAGCCACCACGTTGGGTCTGTTTGTAGCTGCAGTTTCCTCAACCCCTGGTAAGTGCTATTTCTCCCTGGAACCTTGTCTGACAGAAGTGACAGTGGTGCCAATATCTTCTGTTCTTCTGAGAATAAATTAAACAACACATGTAATAAGCTCCGTAGCTATAAATTGTCCCACAAACCTCTATTGTTAGAATTACCACTGATGTGAGAAATCATGGGTTATAGGTCATAGCTGAAGCTCTATATTTACTCACACAGAGTGGAGCTAGAGATGTAGTTTTTAGGAAATATGGAAGGAGACCAGCGATCATCCTATAAAGCTAATTTTCAAAACTCCGGATATTGCCTTGGTACAAAACTGAGAAACATTAAATGTCAAACCAAAACAATTCTTGGCAACAGACAGGGGACCGTTGAGAGAAATCTTCCCACTAGTTGAATTTCATGGCATAAAAGTTTTCATCTTCAAGGGACTGTGATTTAGAAACTCGCTCGGGGACAAGTTTAACAAAATAAGAACGTTCCAAAGTGACTGCGTCCTATTGAAGGAGAGTTCGCACGGCAGAAATAATACACCCTAAACACAGGACCTTCTGGAATTGTCTTCCATTTTATAGCAAAGATTTGATTGAAAACTAGACAGAAGTATGGGACATTGATATCTGCAGTTGTACGTGCCTCGAATTTATTGTGTGTGAATGCTCTGGTCAAGTCGTACATAGGGGCGTAACTTTGCCATCAACCGTATTATATAGAATTAGTGAGAACGTGTGTGTTATTTTATTTGACTTAAAAAAAAAAATCTCTCACAGGCACACCCTACCAGATGAAAACAGTCATCCAATAAAATGTAGACGGACCTCCCTACCAGTGGTTGAAACTACCTCTGATAGCATGGGGAATGGGTTGTGTGAGCCCGACAGAGGGAGTTTTATAGGTTCTCAATACATGAAAGTTATCATAATTGTTTCTACATGCTCTCTGTTTTGGAATCATTCATTGATTTTCCTTATTGTATTCGAATTAGAGTACATTTGAAAATGTTTTATTAATTGCCAGCATATTCCAGGCTCCTTGGCAGTAGCTTTCCACTCTGTAGAAAGTGTTGCTTATTTTGTATTATTTATGAAGGGTATGTTTATTCTTTCTTAGCATAAAGAATACTTCTTCCAAGCACTGGATTGCTCTCAGGAATAATGATGATATGTTGATACAGAGAAGTGGAGCGATGTTTCGGCTCATGGATCTGTCCTTGGGTCTTCCACTGACTAACTGGGTCAGCTTGGAAACTTGGCTTAAATTCTCAGGGTCACTTTTCTTATTTATGAAATAAGAATGGTAACCACGGTGTCTCCTTCGTGGGGGTGCCGTGAGGGTTTAGGAGGTTATCAGAACCGTTCTTGGCCCCTTGTCAATGTTCAATACTTGTGAGTCATTTTCATTGTTGACCTTTGGTTCATAGCTGGTTTATTTATTCGTGAAGTGATTATTTAGCACTTCCCAGGTGCGAGAGACAGTGCTGGTTTCTTGCAAATAGAGAGATAATTACAAGGAAGGTTTGGTGAGCTTCACACGTGAGGGGGAGACACCGTAACCTCCATTCAATGTTGTGGTTACGGCTGAAGTAAATTTGAAAAATGCTGGTGTCAAAGTAAGGAGCTCTCAGTTAAGATTGAGAAAGACAAGGCTTCACAGAGGAGTTGCTTTCTTTTTTTATTTTTGGACATTTTCTTTTCTAATTGTACCATTTCCTCCCATGTAACTTTAATGCCATAGTTACATTGTACATCCATGTATGTACCGCATGCACATTTGTGCTTTAGACGTAAAAACACTAATATTTCGTTCACCCCTGAGATTCAGTCTTGGTCCCTGAGGGGTTCTGTTGTCTCCGTTGACGTGTATGCTGTAGCAAGAAATAGCAGCATTGAACGGGCAGAGAAGAAATCTGGATCAGACAAATAAGAGTGTATTCCCATGGTCATACTGGCTGAAGCATCTTATGTATTCCTGAGTGACACAATGCACACGTCTCCATATCGAAGTCCACATAGAGTTGTGTTTACATATACATGTCTCTTGGGTGTGCCGACGCTGTTTAGTTGTATACTGAGGGTATTTTAATTTAAAACATACCTAGTTCTAATTAGCAAGTAGAGTTGACATTATTCTTAACATATCCTTTTTAGGGATTTTTCACATAATTCATGGGAGGAAAAAGCAGGTACCTCCAAAGATTGTTTTATATCGGTGACTTACTGAGTGGACGAATCTTGTAGTTCAGAGTGAACAAAACTGGATAGGCAACAATAACAACAAAAAGTCTCATTAAAATCTGTTTTTCCATCCTAATTATTGCAGCAACCATTTTTGTAGGATATATGGATGTAGTAGAAAAGTATAAATGAGAAACAAAGCAATCAAGCGTGATTCTGGCACTGGGGAAACATCATTGTAATGAACGAGGATCTGTGTACACACCCATGACACAGAGCTAAGTATCAGGAAGGAGGACGAAGGTCCCCAAGAGAGTAAGAGGTACCCAACGGTGTAGTCTAGAATTTAGTCTTGTTCAAAAAGAGGTCTGGCCTTTGCTCCTTAGCTGCTGGAACTGACCTCAAAGCTCTTGGAATGTCCTGCTTGAGAAGCGTATCTTTGCCCCAGGGGCTTTGGGTCACTATGATTTAGGGTAGGGGTCCCGGCCATGCTAGAAAACCAAGCCAAGTGACAGAAGGTAGGGGATTTGGGTCATGCGGTATCTTCCTGAGTGGCCAGAGACTGGGGTCATCCCTGTGGTCAGTCTGCTGTTCTTACATGATGGCACCCCCAAACAAATTCTGGCCACCAACTCTCAGGTGAGCGTTGCTGCAGGGCAGTACTCCCTGTGGACCATCACACATCTGTGCTGGGAATGCAGTGCTATCCATGTCTCCACAGGGAGAGGATGCCTGGAAAGTCTGCATTTGCAGTTTTCCCACGTGCATCTCTATATGCCTCTTCCCTTTGCTGGTTTTCACGTGCACCCTTTGCTGTAGTAAACCATAACTGGAAGGAAAACAGATTTCCGTGAGATCTGAGCCCTTCTATAGAACTATCGAACCTCAGGGTGGTCTGGGGAAATCTCCCAGAGCTTGCAATTAGCATCAGAGGGGATCATAACAGTCTGGGGCACCTGGGTAACTCAGTTGGTTGAGCATCTGCCTTCAGCTCAGGTCATGATCTCAGAACCTTGGGATCGAGCCCCTCATCGGGGCTCCCTGCTCAGCAAGGTGTTTGCTTCTCCCCCTGATCATCTTGCTCTCTCTCTCTCTGAAATAAATAAATAAAATCTCAAAAAAAAAAAAAAAAAAAAAGAAGTGATAACAGTCTTGAGGACTGTTCCTTCTACGTTGGTCTTGGCTAACTTTTGCATGGGCATGTAGTCATATGCAAGGGGAGGCCCCAGGAGGGGGTCAAAGTCCAGAGCTGGGATGTGGTAAAAAGGACATAATGTGTGGCTCCAGCCAAAAAGCCAGAGAGCACTCCTGGGGGGTTTCCTAGCATAAGCATTGCTAATCAGGGTTGGAACTGTGTACCCCCCTTGGAACTGTGCATGGATGGACTAACCCTGTTTAACAAGCTGGATGCAGGGGACTGAAGACCATCATCTAGTGCTAGTGAATGCTACAAACAGCACACTCAGTACGAGGGAGAAGATGTCTTTGTGGGCATTGTAGTCAGTGGGAGGTTCTTGGAGGAGGTAGGCTTCAGCTTAGAGGATGAATGATATTTGGGCAGGACACTTGAAGAATAGGAGTGCAGGAGGGAATGTTCAAGGCACTGATGTTTAGGGAATGCTTATAGGCCAAAGCATAGACCTTTCCTTTTTTGGGGGGGGGGGGGCGGCGGGTGGGAGTGGATCCATGTAATACAGTGACAAAGTCAAATTTGAAAAGTTTGTGGGTGATCTTGAACCTCTGGGTAAAAAAATCTGGGTTCTCTCACACCAGTTTTATTACTTACTGTCTTTATGGCCTTGGGAAAATTAGTTTCTTCATTTGAAAAAACGGTCTGTTAATATTTAATTTAGAGAGCTCTTGTAAAATGTAAGTAAGAAATGTATATAAAATATTTATTACTTTCCCTCACACCTTGGAGATGCCCAAAATATGGGTTTCCTTTTATCCTAACTAAGAACAAGGGTCGTCTGGCTGGCTCAGTCAAAAAAGCGTGTGACTCTTGATCTCAGGGCTGTGGGTTCGAGCCCCACACCGGGTGTAGAGGTTATTCAAAAACTAATATCCCAACTAAGAACAGCCTGAAGGTTTAAGCGGGAGAATTCTATGAGAAATACGGTATTTAAGAATTTTTTTCTGGAAGAAAGCAACAGAGACGAAAATGAATTAGAAATAAATTGAAAACAGAGAAAACTTGATAAAAAAAGAAGTGAATACAACTTTTGGTATTTTGAAAATTGACACATTTTTTAAAGAATCTCATGGTCACACAACACAAGAAATGATTAGCAGTGGAAAAACTCAACAGATGCTGCCTTTACCAAGCGACCCTGGCTAACGTCATTAGTGATGAGTCATATGGAAATCATGGACTCCTAATAG